>JAENHJ010000123.1:6074401-6562280 GCA_025330945.1 Mucuna pruriens
ATGTTACTTTTAAAAAATATATATATATATATATATATATATATATATATATATATATATATATATATATATATATATATATATATATAATTTACTTAGATACTTAAAATTTAATTTTGATGTTATTTTTATATTTTAATTTATTAATTTTGACTAATTAGAATATAATTTATTTCTTAATATATTACGAGCAAGGATTTTGTCTCTTTGAAGAAAAAAGTAAATTTAATGTAATATATTAAAAATGAATTATATAACAATGAGTTAAAATTAATGAATTAAAATATAAAAATAATATAAAAATAATATGTTAAAAGAAAATTATAAGGATCTAAGTTATTATATTTTTTAAAATATATTATTAAAAATAAATTAGTGAATTAAAAAATAAAAATAATATTAAAATAAATAAAAATTATTATTCATAATATATTAAAAAATTATAAAATTAAATTATATGTATTATCTTATTTATATAAAATAATAAATATATTAATTAATTAAATTATGTATCTACCTAATTATATTAATTTAAAATATTATTTATTATTTTAATTATTTTAATTAATATTTTTTATTTTATTAACTATGTTAATACTAAATTAATTAAAGTTAATTATAAGAATTAAAAAAAACACTTAAAAACGTTTATAGCAGTAAATATATGTGGAATTTTAATCATATATATATATATATTTATTTATTTATTTTGGAGTGCTTTATTCTTATATCTTATATTTTGATAATATTTTTTATTTTATTTTTTACACTCCATATCATCATGAGACGTCATGGATACATCAAAATCTATGTAATAGTCACATAATCAATTATGACAATTGACAATATCACTTTGTCAATAAAATATACTAAATATTTAATGAAAAAATTTAGCAAATTCTTTTATATTAATACAAATATAGTTTGGATGACTAAATTAATGTTATTTTCTATCTTTTAAAAATTAAATAGCGTCATTTATCACTGAGACCAAATTAATATCAACCAAAATATCAAGGATCAAAATAATACTTTAAGAAAAACATTATTACTTTAAAGCAATTGTTAGTGGATATATAGTCACAAATTATATTGAATTAAAATATGATAAAAATAAATTATTTTATTTATACTTTAAATAAGTGAAACGTGGGACTAAATATTAGTAATTCATATAATAAATTACAATGCCAGCCTTATAAAAAGAAAAGGTAATAGTTTTTTTTTAAGGTAAAGAAAGGAAATACAATAAAAAAAACAAAATTTAAATTTAAGATATTATACATATTGCACAAATATCCTCCTGCTAGTGATTCAATACTCTTTTCTTTTAGTATTATCTAATTATTTTTTGATGATCAAAGTATTTTATAATGAAGTTAATGATAATGTAAAATTATACTTTTATTTAATCATAAATTATTATTAATATAATTTTTAATTAGATGATTGTGTGAAAATTGCATTAGTTATTTTTTTATAATAGGAAAAGGAAAACAATAATCCAGTGAGTAGACGATTTTTTTGTTGTTGTCCTGGTCAACATTTGATGTAAGCATGCAAATAGAAGGAAGAAAATATGGCCAATTAAATATTAAACAGGGCATCTAAATTTTGGTGAATGGGACAGGTGCAAATTAATAAGATGTGAGTATGTTGCTGCTATCAAGATCAATTTTAGGCATTAAGAGGTGCGATTATAACGTTAGCTTATCGTTAAAGCTGACATGATGTAGATGTGCTCAGGTTGTCACACAAATATCAATAACATATTTTAAATATTTTTTTTAAACCTAGAGTAGAGAGCGAGAGGCCCGTTTATCAAGATATAAGAATTTATTTAGCTTGTCTTTAGATAAAAATTTTGAAATGGTTGAAATTTTAATTGTTTTAATTTTAATTTTTTATTTTTAAATATTTTATTTTGATAAATCATTTTAAAATTTTAATTTTTAAATTCTTATTTTTGATTGAGCAATTTAATTTTTATCATATAAAAATAATTTTTTAAATATATATTTAGAATTTTAAAATTTTAATAAACTTCATCGAAAATAAATATTAGTAAATTTTTAAATATTTATTAATTTAAAATATAAAAATGAATAATGTTTACATCATCATTGACAGGGAGAGAAAATATAGGAGAAAGATGAAGAGAAATAAAATAAAAATAAGAGAGTGGGAGAAAAAGGAGATGCCAGAAGAAGAAAAGTAAAGTTGTGGATAGAAGGAAGAGAGATAAAGGTAAGAGAAAGAACAAAGAAAGAAGAGAGAAGATAAATATAAAATATAGAAGAATGAGAAAGCATAGAGGAAAAAAAATAAAGAGAAGAGTGTCTGAGAGTCTTAAGAAAGTGGGTTGAAGAAATACAAAAGATATAAGAAGGGGATTTGAATTTTGTGTGTGCATGTGATTTTTATAAAGTCTTTCAAAATCGTAGAATATTCTTAACAAAGTAAGTATATAAGAGTCTCTAAGATTATCAAGAGTACTAAAAGAAGATGAGTGTTTTCTTTTTTTTTCTAATTTTCTACTTGTTCTTCTCTTAAGGACTTGATCAATCAAATATATAAGAAGTTGCAAGATAAACGTTGTTTTGCATGAAAAGAAGGATCTTCAACATTAAATATCAAAGGTACACTTTTTGTAGTGCTATTGCAGAAAATTTTCTTTTTTTGAAGTCAAAGAAAAAGTATATCAAAGAAAAATTGTTTTTCTTTATTCTTGGTCGTGCTATCTTCGTTTGATAAGGAATGTTAGTTTGTTTTTATTTCCTTATAAATAAAGGCATGATCAAAACTTTCTTTCATCAAACTTGACTTGAATTATCAGAGTTTGAAAAGTATCCTTTTCCTGTTTTGAGAAACAAGACATAATAGAGTACAACATGTATATAGAAAATATGAACGTTTTGTAAACCATTAAATGAATATAATCATATAGATATAGTGTATAAGATAAAAGACAAGTTGTGAGATATGATAACCATTCAAACTTAGTTATAATCATGAAATCTTGAATTGATAAATGAGTTTAGCCTTCCTCAAAAATTACCACAAAAGTGCAGAACCAAAATGGATAGAAAATCACAAGAGGGAAAAGAGAAAACGGGAGAAAACTTATGATCAAAGAAATCTCCAAAAACAAAGTGCAAAATGTTTAACCATTTTCTAACTAACTAAACTAAATAATACATGCTTAGAATGCTAAGAAGGTGTTCTAGACCAGAGGTTTTCATGGCCCAAAGGCCTACCAACAATAGTTCCAAAACTGAGTTGGAATATACAAAGGAAGACCCAATAAAGTAGGTGGATGGGCCACAACTTTAAGCGGCCTTTTGATAGTAAATGAGCTTGAATTGGGTTGAGATCAAAGAGAAAAATTATAGATCTTTGTCTTAACTTTCTAAAGTTACCAAGATTATCCAATTTTAAGGTTTGTAACTTTAAATATGAAAATAAGCAAAGATTAGCAATTAAGCTTAATTAGGTCCAACAACCCAAGACTCAACAAATGTGTCAAAATTAACCATAAAAATTGTCAAATATGTCTAATATAAGTCAGCATTGAGTGCTTCAAAAGTGTTCTATCAAATAGCATTGTAGATCTTGAATGAACAAATTCTTTAATATTTGATATTAAACTGTAACAAGGATGACTCAAAGTGTATCTACTTATGATCAAATTGAGGGTTGCTTGAGAATTTGATTCAATGCAAATATTAGTAAATCCTCTAGCACAAACAAGTGCTAACCCTTTCTTAATGTTTATAATTCAACCAAAGTAATGGAGAAAATGTAAATATCACTTGAATATCCTAATCCATACATGAAACTATGATCATGAATCATTCCTCCATACATACATTATGTGTTAGTTATGTTTATTGCTCCATCTAAGTTAACCTTAACAAAGGATGATGTTGGGAGGAACAATCTAATAGTTACATTAAAAGATTCACATATGATTACGCAATACACTTTAGTTTGTATTCTTACTATAATAGCTACATCATCCTCTTCACTACCCTTGGACACCAAGTTATTCTTATTTTGTCATATACAATTTAGTGTAACAAAGATAACAAGTCTTATTGTATTGGAAGATGTTTACTCAACCTTAGATTCATATAAATCCATTCCATGACATTACATGAAAAGAAACAAGAAGGGTATTTTCCACTTAAGAGATGCCACCAAACATTCCTTACTTTTTATACAATCTCGCATAAGGTAAATGATAGACTTATGTCTTTATACACAGATTAAGCATGTTGTTTATTGCACAATACGTCTCTTAAGCCTTTTCTCGTTCATGATGAGGATATTGTGAGTTACTTTCCAAACTCTAGTTAATTTAGTGTTGACATAGTTAAAAAAATAAATAATATTAATTAAGATAATTAAGATAGCAAAAAATATTTTAAATTAAGATAATTAGATTTTTAAGTATACAATTCATTTAATTAATGTATTTATTACTTTACATTTCAATTAATTAATTTTGATTTATTGTAATATAACTATTTTTTAAAATATAATATTAAAAGTAAATTAGTAAAATAAAAAATAAGAATAATATTGAAAAAAATAAAATCATTGTTCCATCTTCCTAGGTTCTAAATTTGTTGTTGTCATTGTATTTTCTTATATTAAAAAAATATATTCATAATATATTAAAAAATTTATAAAAATAATTATATTTAATTATCTTATTTATATAAAATAATAAATATATTAATTAATTGAATTATGTTTATAAAAATAATCTAATTATCTTAATTTAAAATATTTTTATTATCTTAATTATTTTAATTAATGTTATTTTTTATTAGTTATATCAGTATCAAATTAACTAGACTTGAATGATAAAGACTAAAAATAAATAAAAAAATATTATAAATCTAAAATGACAAAAAAAAAAGTAATAAACACTAAAATGAGATAGAGTCATATTTCAGAGAACTTAAAACATATTTAAATCAATTAAAAAATTTCAAATAATATAAAATGAGAGGGCTATTTATATATGAAAAGAAAAAAGAAAATATTAATTATTAAATCTTAGTATAAATGTTTAAGATTAAAAATATAAAAGTGAGATTTAAAAAAAAATACCCGGCTTTTTTAATTAATCATGTTAATTTAATTAATAAAGGTGCGATGTTAAAGATTATTACTTTCACTTTTATATAAAAATGTTTTTTTTCCTATTAGATACATTTTAGATGGCGCGAAAGTATTAAATACATCCTATTAAATAATTTAAACTATTTAAAGAAATAAACAGTTAATTACTTTTATATTTTTAATATAATCAATTATTTTTTAATTAAAAACCTTCTATTTTCAACCTTCAATTATGTCTCTATAAGAACACAATAGAAAAATAAATTCCCATAAAATTTAACCCAAAAGAATGTTCGTAAATAATAATAAATAGTAACATGTTCTTTTAACACAATTGTTATTCATATTATTATTAAATATAAGAAATAACATCTACAAATAATAAAGTTATTTTTTAACATATTATTAGCACAAAGTATTTACTGATTTGGTAAATAATTAATCTTCGTTAAAAAAAACTTATGTGACTGTAATCTCTAACCCTATTTTATTTATTTATTTATAAGATTTATATTAATTTCGTCTAATAGTAAGATAACGGGCTATATATGACAATTTTTTAAATTAATTAATAATAATGTTAAAAAAATTGTCAAAAAGAGCGTACAATAATTTTGGAACGACCCTACCTCGCCAACCATGCGTGTATCCAATCATTTTCAGATTCAGAACTCACTAACAGGGGACTCTTGGAAACCTTTTTTATATTTTTATTATTGCAGTTTTTTTTTTTTTTGTCTTTTTTAATCGCAGACTGTGTTAAATTGATTTAAAATAAAAATAAAAAAATCAATTTTTTTTCAGTTTAAATTAGGTAAAAAAATTATTTACCCCCACATTAACTTAATTTAATTATATTCAAGTTGTGTGCGTGGAGATAATTTAGTTAAAAGATCAAATGACACGGGTTAACATTTTAAAATCTTTTTAAAATAAAATCAATTAAAATGAAGTTGTTTTATATAAAAGATAAAAATAATCGCAATAATAGAATTATTAAAATTCTTTAAAATACTTTTATGATTGGATAGGTTCAATATTGTTTTAGTTGCGAAAATGAAAATTTTAATACTTTGAATTGATTGAAATTGAGTTGGTTCATGTTGGACAAAAATGGATTAACTACCTAACTGAATCCACATTTTATAAATCGAATCAATTTAAATTGGTCAAATCAGGTCAATTTAAATCGACACTCATCCGTACGCTTTTCTCTATTGTGTGGATTTTGTGAATTCCTAATGTTTCAACTTTCTAGTCCGGACATTATTTAGGAATGAGATTCCTCTCAATATGTGTCGTAAAGTGGATAAATGAGGATACTTTTTATTCTTTAACTTAATTTTTTTTATAAGTTAGAAATAATTCTTTAAGTTAATTTAAAGTATGATCTTCTTAAACAAATATATTGCGATCTTAATCCATAAAAATTTAAAAATAAATTATTATTTGTATACTTTAGTAAATTAATAAATTCACTTTTAAAAGTTCGTTTTTATTTAGCATCATAACTATCAACTATTTTATTTGATTCGAAGAAAAATGCAAATTATAAAAAAAATGCATACTTTGTTAATCCAAGTAAATCATAGAAAGAATAAACCGTAATTAAACCAACTTTACTTATAATTAATATTTCAGCTCATATTTAAAATGTAAATTTTATTATTATAATTAGTTATTATAAAAATGCGTAAAATTATTCATATCATATATAAATAAAGTAAAACAATAAAATTTAATGATTTTATTTATGGAAGAACATTAAATATGTTTCAATGTAATAGTTGTTAATATAGTGGGTCAATATAATTAAAATTTAAGAAATTTCAATCTTAATACGTTTTAATGCTGTAGTATGAAGTTTGAATTAGACAGTATTCATTTTGATCAACGTGATATCGATTTAAATTAAGAGTCACTACTTTCAAAGGAGTAACATCCATGTATAAGAATAAATCAATTTTTTTTCCATCTACAATAGATATACAAATCTTTAAACCAAAGTAATAAAATTATTATGAATCAAGATATTAAGAAAATAACTGAAAATGATTAAGATCCTACACTGTTCACACATCACTCTTCTATATTGATTATCCAATATATGCTTTAATACAACTCTTCTCCACCTAACATTTTAGATAAAAAGTGGTACTAATATAATTGTTTAGAAAAATAATTATTAATACACAAAACAATAACTCATAAATTTGACATACTTGTTTTTATTTTACTATTTGAGATAAATTCTTTAATTAGACTTTGATGGTCAATATTTTTGTAAATGTTAAAACTTATTGAAAAATTTTCACCTTTTTTATCTTTGGTTTTTATCTTAAAGAGAAAATATTTTCTTAAAAAAAAATCCAATGTAACACATAAATACTAGACAACTCACTAGCTTACAAATTGAGAAAAAAATGAAATTAGATAAAAAAAATATTATAATATATTAACTCATGAATATTATGATGAGTTTTTTTATTATAAATTTTATATTTGTTATACATATATCATTTGTTTTTTTTTACATATATAATTGACTTTTTTTTTATTTACTTAAAAATTTTATGATTCCAAAAAATAAATTCAACACACTATCAACATCGTTCTTGACCTCAAGTTGAACATAATATTGACCTCAAGGTGAACATAATATATGTAAATTTAGTAATGATTAAAGTAAATATATTATTATGTTTATATTGTTAAACTTTTTAGTAAATATAAATTTAATTTATTTAAATATTTGAGATAATAACAACGTACTAAAATGTTAATTAGAAAAAATAATATTATTTAATATGAGATAAGTAGAAGACTTAGTTTTTCTTGCATCTATGAGTCAATTTAGAAGTTTATTTCGAATATAAATTTTTCTTGGAACAACCAAAATTGGTCCTTTAATATCGTGGCATTTCTTGTATTTGGATATATTAAGCTCAAACTCTTTTTTTTTCATGCATAGTATCCTAAGTATCACTAGTCGTAATTTGGTAACAAGTTTTGAATTGTTTATACAACATTCCAAGTACCAGCCTACATCACAATAGTACACATTTTTTTTATTGACATATCCAATTAATAACAACATTAATAGCATACTATGCTTTTGATCCTTTGCACATATCACGAATGCAAAGTAGGTAGACTTTTTCATTCTTATGAGTGACAAGGTGATATTTCGAAAAATATTTGTTGTCTCATCTCCTTTTTTTATCATTTGTATTCGATATATAAAATTTCAGATGGATTAATTTATATCAATATACGTTCCTTACACCATTAAATAATTTTATCGCATATAATTCATCATTAGATTCAAAGTTTCTATCAACAAATCATATATTTTATTTATTCCTAAATTATTTAATATTTTATTTATATATGTCAATATTTACATATATAATATATTTAAAAAATAAGAACATTTCTATTTCTATTATTATTATTGGAAATTTTAAAAAACTAATATAAATAATCAAAATTATATAAAGTTCTCATCATAAAAATGCAATATAAGAATATCAAAATTTACATAAATGTAAATTCATACCACCCTGAAAACTTGTGTGTTCAAAACAAGATGAAATTAAAGTGGGGGTGCCAACGAACAAGATTGAGTGGGCATCTTCTTATCGTAACTCATTTTCCTAATGCAAGTGGAATACATATTGTTCCCTTCTTGTAGTACATTTTGACATTTTATGCATCATTATCGTCTGAAATAGTTGACTTAAATTCTGCAAAATGATGACTTGTGTCCTAAACTTTACACACCAAAACAATTTCTCATTTGTATAATTCTTATTATTGTCATTCATCAGGTTTATATATACCGAATTAAAAACAAAATCCAACAACAATTTACGCACCTCTCTCTCTATATGTATATTATAATATATATAATAATAACGTAGGGACTTCTTACTTTCTTTCGGTTGCACCAATATTTGGTATTTGGTAGATCATGAACAATGTAAAATTTCTCTCATAAATAAATAAATCACACATTTTGGGTATGAGAATTCTTTTTTTTTTTTTTTCTGTAATTGCTAAATTTCTCATTACCCGCAAAGTATTCTTCATATGTTGTATGAATGTTCTTTAATTAATCAAACTAATGCAAAAATGATTTAATTTATTTAAGAATGGTTTTAGTTGTCAAATAAAAAATTAATTGCTAAAGTACACAGTGGAATTTTAGTAATTTATTCTTATATATAAAAAATATTTTACTCTTTAAAGAGTAATAAAATTCTTTAGTTTATTCTTCTTTGAAAAATAATAAGTCATTCTTAACTTTATTTTTTTAAGTTTAATTATATATAATTTATAATATTTTAATTTATAAAATTTATATTTTACTTCAATTAATTATGCACATCTCTTATATAATTTTAATTTTAGTTTATTTTTTATATTTGACCTAAATTTAAAAATATTCATTAGTTTGGTATTAATATCTTATTTTCACCTAAAACTGGTCAGGATTGAATTTCTTTAAAAGAATTTTGGAGAAAGGAAAATAGACACTTCTTTCATACCTATGATAGGAAAAATTTAAAAATAGCTAGAACTCTTTAAATTTCAACTTCATTTTTCTATATGTATCATAAATGATAAAAAATTGTGTGTTTAAGTTTACAACATTGTGTGTTTTAAACAATTGTGAATAACAGAGGTTAATTGACTTGCGTTTTGTTCAACCAACTTGGGCATTTGGTGGTGGAGGGTGTAACAATGGTTCATTTTGTTTTACATGTATCCTATTTCGTAGTGTCTTACTTGTCTTTATCCGAGGGAGACCTATCTAAAAAAAGATTCCTAGGTTTTTGTTGGACATAACTTTGACGTGTATATGCTTTCTAATCTCCAAGTCACTTTATTTATCTTATTTTAGGACATGAAAAGCACATACATTCCCATCACCTTCTCAATTAGCATGCACATGATATTTGTTTGGAGAGCATAACATGTAGTTCTATATTCTAATATGTGTCCAGAATCTTCGCACCAACATCGTGCATTGCCTTTTTATCCCTAAAATGGTTTGTCCTATGTATGATTTGATGAGTTTGGTTAAAATTGCCAGTGGTTAGCCCTTTTGCCCAACATGTATAAATGGTTCGTGTTACCAATGATGGCTACTCATTATCAACCTGACTTGAATTCATTCAGAATGGATTGTTATATATTCATTTTTTTTATATTTAATTTCTTTAACTGAAAGTCAGAAAGTAAGTTTTCAAAGTGAAAAAATTTATCTAATAAATTAACATCTTTTATGTGCATGAATTCTTAACTACATATTTAATGTCATCATTTGTTCACTATAACATATTATGTTGATGATGATATATATGCATGTATATAATCATGGTCAACTAACTGTACAACCATCATGATCACTTCTTAATCAAGTACGTGACCTTTTTGGCAACTTTGGAAGAATTGAAACTCTACCAACTTCTATGTGAAAGCTTCGTTACATACAATTCTCATAATTTAAAAATGCCGTCCATGCATTGTGGCATTTGTTTGTTTGATTAAGAATGTTGGGTATTTTGGCTTATTTAATTTATTCCATGGGTACACAAGGTCAAGATACTTGTTATGGAATAATTTACTCAAGGTTCAATTTAAAGAGTTAAATTTAAAGGGTAATTATAACCATTAACTAGAGTTGAGATTTCAAGTTCATAAATTGTGGTATATGTGCATTTATTTTATCATTATAATCTTAGTTATTGATTTTCTAATAAATTATTACAATTACACTTTTATTTCTTTTTAAAGTATATAGTATTATTATATCAGTTTAAAGGAGTCAAATACATTTTCTACACTTTTTTAATGTTGAATAAATCATTATTTAAAGCGTACTGTAATTTTTTCCTTAAACAATTCGTTATTTGGATATTTTGCAGTTGAATCTAGATGTCCAAATTGGACTTCTCAACTACAATTTTTTGAGCTGCATCTCTCACAAATGCTTGAAGCAGAAGTTATTATCTAGCGAACCGTTATTTTTAAAATAATATTTTAAAAAATAAATTAAAGCTAACAAGTAATTAGAGGATGATATTGCAATCACCAAGTCAAGGGCAATAAAATTGAGGCTCATGGTTTTCGCATTCCTGTTTGATTTTTCCGCTCCCTATTTTTTTTTTTTCAGTTTTTTTACAAAAATATATTCGATGATAATTAGTTTATCTTGTGTAGTTAATTGGTATAGCAAGTGTTAACCTACGACATACAATGAAAATTAGTTTCTATTAATGAAATATATAACAAAAGCTAGTTTTTTTTTCCACATACATAACAAAAACAAATTTTTATTGTGTTTTTTTTTTGCAGTTAATTCAAAATACAAGTTATTATTTTTTAAATATATCTTTTTTAATAGTAAAAAAATTAATTATATACATATTATATCCTTTTTAATAACAATCAATTAATTACTATAAAAGTTATTTTTTAATAGTAATTGAGTTAATTATTATATAAATTACTTTTTCAATAGTAATCAAATTAATTTCATTCATGTTACTTTTAATAGTAATTGAATTAATTACTATATAAATTACATTTTAATAGTAATTGAGTTAATTACAATATAAGTTAACCCTTTTAATAATAATTGAATTAATTACAATACAATTGTTATCTTTTTTAATAATAATTGAATTAATTACAATACAATTGTTATCTTTTTTAATATTAATTAAATTAATTATGATATAAAATATCTTTTTAATAATGTCACAACTTAAATTGTGACGTTAGGTTAGGTGGGTCGAAATCGTCCCAGTCATCTGATGGTCGAGACTGATTCGGTTACATGGAGTCGCCACCAGCGTTTTTTCTCAAGGAACGCTAGGAAACCTATAGGGGAAAGGCTAGTCTTTGGAATCAGAGACGCGGGTTCGGGAATTGGTTACGTGCTGGGGGCATAGGGTGCCTTAGCACGCCTATCACTTGATAGTTACCTTTGGCTAGCTATGAGGGAATAAAGATTGTGCTTGTGTTTGAGTCATGTCTTTTCGGTATGGGTCACGAGAGGGATGAGGTTCAGGTAGGGTGTTTTAGGGTTTGGGGGGTTTAAGACTTGATATGAGTGTGCCTTCTGTGCCTACTTACCTCGGCTTTAGAGGAGTCAAAGTCAACGTAGTTCTGGCTGATAAGGGTTTAGGGGAGGGCAAAGTTGACTTGTATTAGCTTAACCCTATTAAGACCGAGATTGACTCGGCTCTTGGGAAGGGTAACTTTATTAGGAGGATTTGCTACGTGGGCTGAGATGGAGTCGACCTTAGTGCAAAGGTCGTTGGTGGGATGAGACTATTTTATCCCGACAAGTGTGCCGATATGGTTTTGGCTGGTGAAGGACATGACAGGTTCAAGGCTCATAGCAAGGGGGTGTGTGATATTTGGTCTCGGTTTTACTAAAAAAAAAGGGTTTCTAAACATGGGAAAGTCTCTAGAAATGCGTGGTACTAACCTGATATTCAGAGAAGGTGAGCTTTTTCGTCCTTTCGTCCAATACTTCCGTTTTTCCTTTGATCCGACCCTGGAGTTTTCGCCTGGTCTCCTTTGTGCGATCGTTAGTTTTCTCCTCTTTTGTCTCTCGATTTTCTCTTGCATAATTCTCCCACTAGACTCTACTTTCTCTCTCTGATTTTTTCAACCCAGAGCTCTTTGTCTCATGACCTTATATAGGCCTTGGCGCCAGCTGGATGTAAGTCCCAGGATCCCGTGATCCTCTCGCGGTTATGGGTGTTATTTGGTTGTGGTAACCAATTCCACTCTTCATGATCCCGCTTTCAATGTGAGTCATCCGGATCTCGCTTTTCACGCAAGTTTGGTGGGATCTGCTAAGGTGGTGGGAGACTTAGTCTCAACTGGTCGCACTGATTGAAGGGAACTCGATCTCGACTCAATTCAAAGTTGCGAGGTTTCGCCCAATTCGAAATTTATTGGACCGAGATGGGGTTCGACTCAGGACTTTACAGGACCAACATGGGGATCCAACCCCGGACAATTTTAAAGTGCTACAAATAGTAGTCGAATTAATTACTATATAAACTATTCTTTTATTAATAATTGAACAAATTATGGTACTAATATTTTATAATTAAAATTGAATTAGAATTATTCTTTATAGTAGTAATTGATCAAATTAATTATAAGAAAAATGAAAATTTTAATTAAAATTTAATTAATTATGATACAAGTTATTTTTTTAATAGTAATATTATCTTTTTCTAATAAAAATTGAGTTAATTTATGTTACTCTTTTAAATAGTAATTGTATTAATTATGATATATATCACCATTTTAATGATACAATGAAAAATAATTTTTGTTACGTATTTTGAATTAACTACGCAACAAAAACAAGTTTCCTTGGATAGTTAATTGATACAAAGAATATCAACTTCCAATATACAATAAAAACTAATTTTTATTGTATATTTGATATAATACACAATAAAACCTATTTTTTTTTCTGTGTTTACTGTATTTAGCTAAAAATATTTTTGTAAGTAAAAAACTGGAATCAAACATGGAGGTGAACAAATTATGGACCTATAATTGATGGTAACAAATTAACAAAATGTGAGAGAGCCCATTTCGGTCCAAAGATATTTTTTTTGGATAATATTCTTAACAAATATTTATAAGAAATAAAAACAAAATAAATTAATTTTTTTATAATTTTAGAACATTTAAATTAGATTTTCTAAGTTTTGGTTTAGGAAAAACTTGGAAAAGTTGTTTTTTTTTTATTTTAAAAAACCTATTCAAAACCAAATTGTAAATTTTTTAATCAAGTATGTGCATATAAGATATTAGCACACTAAAATATCCATACAAAATAATTACGTCTAATTAATTAACCAAATTGTTAACAACTTCTAAAATATTTCTCTTGCTAAAAAATAAAATTGAAATTAATTATGAAGAAAGAATTATGAGACTTTTATTTATTAATGTAATTATTTATTTATTCGCTTATTTTAGTATATTATGTTTTTTTTTTGGTAATTAGCTTTTTAATCAAGAGAGAAAAATTGTAAATACCTTTTTGGAAATGCTTTAACTTTTAGTAAAGGATAAAATTTAAGAAAATATTTTTAGGATTGATGGGAGTAGTTTTCTATTCTTATGTATCTTTCGGGCAGGAGAATTTCAAAACTATGTAGTTTATTTGAAATATATTAAAATTATCAAATTTATTTTAAAAATAGAATTATTCAATTTTATTATTTCCAGCAATGACTTAATGTTTAGTAAAGAATAAAATTAGAGAAATTATTTTTAGGTTTGATGGGAGTAGTTCCATGCTCCAATATATCCTCTAGGTAAAGAGAATTTCAAAACTATATATAAGTTAATTTTATATTATCATTCAGTCACAAATCACTAATGAAATAACTTTAAAATAATTATTTTCAAAGACAATAAACTTATATTAATGGTGCTTTGTGATTGGTTATAATTGTTGTAAAATGACATTCCATTGTTAGTGCATAACATATACTATCTTTTGGATGACCAACCTTTACTTTGGAATTAAAGAAGATTACTTTTAATACTTAATAGAAATAACAGTTGTAATATTTAACCCTATTTTATTTACTTTTTAACCTGTTAATATCAATATATAAGATAGAGAAACGAATAAGAAGTAATAGATCCGCGTAAACAACGAAGGACCTAAGCATTACTTATGTGTATTCACAAACATTATATAGAGTAAAAAAGAGGTATGACATTGTTGTACTTTACAATTCATTCTATTATAAAATATTTATAACCATCTTACACTTATTTAATCTTATCGCATAAATGTAAATTAATCTATATTGGTTCTTCGTTATTAAGATGATAATATATATTTGAGATTTGTTGTATTCTTGTGAAATGATTATAGTTATTATACACATATTTCAATTAATTATATAATTATAAATGAAAGCTTGAATGATATTATTATATAATACATATCGAATGGATCGATAATTCAATAATAGGATGATATCCTTCAATTTTTATTTAATAAAATTTAATTAATATTTATTTTTTTTACTATTATTGAATTTTAGAGAAGACTCATAATTATAAAAAGAATGTTGTGAGAAGAAAAGAATTTTTTGGACTTGAAAAGACTTTATATTAATAGTGTTTGACTATATATTAACGATGCATCAGGAACAAATGTGATATCTCTTTACAGTTTACAAATTTTTGATATTTCCTTTCATAATTTGAAGCATATAAACGCGTGGAGACCTTTCTTCCATCACTATCAAAAGCTTAACTCTATTTTTGAAATAAAAATTGAAAATCCCTTTTTTATCTCTTCATCCTCTTGCTTGTTGTCCTTATTGATTTTGGTAAGCACATCTTCCCACAAATTCAACATAATAAGTTCTTTTATGTGTGTAATAAATTTTCTCAAGATTAATTTTGTGTATGTGATTGGATATTTATATATGGTTTGGTGTAGGAAATAAAATGCAATTGGTAGCCATACATGATTGTGAGGTAGCAAGGTTGCTTAATAATTATTGTGACCTTAAGCATAATTCTTGTGACAGTGTCTACAAATCTCAATTTCATTCAAGCACTGTAACTGGAACTTGGGAACTATATCAACACTTCTATGTATGTGTTTGTCGTAATAATGAGGTTCCTAATTGAATGTGTAAGACTATGAATTGAAAAATTATATAAATAAAATGATTGAACTATTATATCCATGTGACAAACAATATTGGTTGGCCCCAATCTCTAGCTGATATTTTCTTTTTATTATTAGTAAGCATAATTTGTGAAAACCTGAGCTAGAATTTATTTTCTTTTAGATTGTTTAGATTAACTATAATCACATATTAAGAATATCCACTTACAAGTAATATTAGGATTTAATTATCTAAATCGGTATAAATAAGTCCAACATAGCTGGTACATATGTGTCTAAATAAAATAAGATATATTGTAACAACAAAAATATGTTGAATTATAATGTAAAAAAATAAGAGAATATAATACAAATTGTGTAATGGTAAAAAATAAACATTTGTAATGTTAAATTTTTCAAAAAATAATCTAAAAAGTTAAATAAACATGTAATTATTGACTTTTAGAAGATTCTCCCTTCTTAAAAATATATACTAAATAGTTATTTTTATAAACAGTTCATGGTCATACACTCAAGGTGTAAATTAATTTTACATTGTCATCCAATCATAAATAATTATTGATGAGTTTAAAATAATTATTTTCAAAGCTAACAAACTTATCATATTGATGCTTTATGATTGGATATAACTGTGTAAAATTATTTTCTATTATGAGTGCATAGCCTATTTTCTTTCTCTCTTACTAATGTCTGACTATTTCATCTTTTGGATTAGCAAACTTTTTTTTAAAATTTTTCTAGCAAAAGAAAGTTACTAGTAATACTTACACTTAATAAAAATAAAGGTTGTAACATTTAAACCTAATTTTTGATTACTTTCTAACCTGATGATATTACTTTATAAGAGAGGGAAGTGAATGAGAAGTAGTATATCTACACAAACAACAAAAGATCCAATTATTACTTTTGTGTATTTGCAAACAACAAATAAAGTAAAAAAAAGGAATCACATTGTTATACTTTGTAATTAATACTATTATAAAATGATTATAACCATCATACACTTATTTGAATGGATCACATGAATAAAAAATAGTCTATATTTGTTCTTTGTTAAAATTATATATTTTTGAACAAAAAATATTTTAATGCAAACATTTGTTAAGATGATAATATATATTTGTGATTTGTTGTATTATTTTAAAATGATTATAGTCATTATACACATAATTTAATTGATTATATAATTATAAATTAATGCTTTAAAGATATTTTTATATAATACATACCAATAATTCATTTATAGGATAATATTCTTCAATTTTTAATTATTAGTATTTAATTATTTATTACTATTGTTGAATTTAAAGGAAGTCTAGTAACTATAAAAGGAATGTTGTGAGAAGAAAACCATTTTTTGGAAATGAAAAACTTTACATTAATTATGTTTGACTATATTAACTATGGATAGTACAAAATGTGATATCTCTTTACCATGTATAGATTTTTAATATTTTCCTTCACAATTTTAAGCATATAAATACGTAAGTATCTTTCTTTTATCATAATCAAAAGCTAAATAATATTTCTCAAATCAAGAAAATGAAAATCTCTTTTTATTTCTTCATTCTCCTGCTTGTTGTTCTCATTGATTCTAGTAAGCACTTCTTCCCACAAATTCAAGATATTAAATTCTTTTATGTGTGTAATGAAATATCACAAGATTAATTGTGTGTATGTGACTGAATATTTATATATCGATTGATGTAGGAAATAAAATGCAAGTGACAGCTGTACCTGATCGTGAGATAGCAAAATTGCTTAATAATTTTTGTGATCCTAATAATAATTCTTGCGACAGTCTCTGCAAATCTCAATTCCATTCAAGCACTGCAATTGGAACTTGTGAACAATATCAACAGTTCTATGTTTGTGTTTGTCGTAATTGTAATGGGTTCCCAATTGAATGTGAAAGACTATGAACTGAAAAATTATATAAATAAAATGGTTGCATTATCAGATTCATGTGACATGCGAGATTGGGTTTGGCCTAATCTCTAGTTGATATTTTCTTTTTTATTTTTGCTAAGCACTACTGGGAAAAGCTTAGCTAGAATTTATTTTGTTTTATATTCTTAAGGTGTTTAGATTACTTATAATCACATATTAAAAATATCCACTCGCAAGTAATAATATGATTAAATCATTTGAACCAGTAACAATAAAATCCAAGTCCAACACAATTGGTAGATATGGTTCTGTAAAAAAAAAAAAATTGCACCAACAAAAATATAATGAATTATAAAGTTAAAAAGAAGAGAGTATAGTATAAATTGTCTAATGGTAAAATAAACGATTTGAATATTAAATTTTTTAAAGAATAATTCAAAAAATAAAATACACATAATATCTGTGAATACTTAATGTCCTCAAGTATATATAAATATTTGTTTTTTACTTTTAAGAAGATTCTCCCTTCTTAAAAAAAGTATACTAAACAATTATTTTTACAAAGAGTTGAATGATCATGCATTAAGGGTATAAGTTAATTTTACATTGTCATCAAGTCATAAATCATTATTGATATAACTTTAAAATAATTATTTGCAAAGCCAACAAACTTATCATAAGGGTTCTTTGTGATTGGTTATAATTATTGTAAAATGATTTTCTATTGTAAATGCATAGCCTATTTTCAGACTTACTAATGCTTAGCCGTTTCATCTTTTCGATTACCAAACTCTATTTTGAAATTCTTCGAGTAAAATAAAGCTACTAGTAATACTTATACTTAATAAAAATAATATTTGTAACATTTAACCCTAACTTTATGTTACTTTCTACATAATATCAACCTATAAGATAGAGAAGGGAATAAGAAGTAATAGATATACATAAACCACAAAAGTTTGAAGTTTTTTACTTTTGTGTATTAAAAAAAAAATATATATATATATATAGTAAAAAATAGGTATCACATCCTTGTACTTCATAATTCATTCTATTATAAAATGATTATAACCATCTTACACTTATTTGATCTAATCACATAAATGTAAATTAGTTTATATTTGTTCTTTGTTATTAAGATTATAATATATATTTGAGATTTATTGTATTATTGTAAAATGATTATAGTCATTATACACATATTTCAATTGATTATATAATTATAAATGAATGCTTGAATGATATTATTATATAATACATATTGAATGGACCAATAATTCGTTAATAGGATGATATCCTTCGATATTTAATTATTCATATTTAATTTTTTATTTCTATTATTGAATTTTAGAGAAGTCTTCTAATTATAAAAAGAATATTGTAAGAAGAAAACAATTTCTTTGAAACTTGAAAAGGCTTTACATTAACGATGTTTGACCATATTAACTATGCATTAGGAAAAAATGTGATATCTCTTTACAGTATACAAATTTTTTATATTTTCCTTCACAAATTGAAGCATATAAACGCGTAAAGACATCTCTTCTGTTACTCTCAAAAGCTAACAATGTTTCTCAAATCAAGAAAATGAAAATCCTACGTGTTATCCTCATTGATTTTGGTAAACAGATCTTCCCACAAATTTAACATATTAAGTTCTTTTATGTGTGTAATGAAATTTCGTAAGATTAATAGCGTGTATGTGACTGAATATTTATATAATGTTTTGTATAGGAAATAAAATGCAAGTGACAGCTGTACCTGATTATGAGGTAGGGAGATTGCTTAATAATCATTTTGATCCTAAGAATACTTTTTGCTATGGTCTCAACAAGTCTCAACTCCATTCAAGCACTGCAACTAGAACTTGTGAATAATACAACACTTCTATGTATGTGTTTGTTGTAATTGTAACAAGGTTCCTAATCAAATGTGTAAGTCTATGAACTAAAAAATTATATAAATAAAAATGGTTGCATTATTAGATCCATCTGACAAGCAAGATTATGTTCAACCCAATCTTTAGTTGGTATTTTCTTTTTATTATTAGTAAGCACTACTTGTGAGTGTCTAAGCTCGAATTTATTTTTGTTTAGATTCTTAAGGTGTTTAGATTAACTATAATCACATATTAAGAATTTACACAAACAAGTAATAAAAGATTAAATCATTTGAATTAGTACCAATAAAATGCAACACAGTTCTTAGATATTTGTCTATGAAAATAGATATATTATTTGTCACCCTCTAACCTCGATACATTATAATATTAATTTAAATAATAATTAGTGGTAAAGGAATCACAAAATCAAGCTTTCAAAACTAATCATTAGTATATAAATCCTAATGGCACTCTAAAGGCCAAGTTCTAATGTTCAAACCCTAATAGTACTCCAAAGGCTAATTTTTAACATTATGGTTTATAAGACAAATTTACAAAAATATGGTGCTTGATGCCCCATGTTCGTTCAGAGCGTAACCCAAATAAAATAAGAAAAACAAGGGGGAATGAAAAGATGACAGTAGTTGACGAGCCTTAGCTCAATCCTCACACTCCTACTCGATATCACCTGCAAGTGGCATTCAGGCTAAACATAGAGAATGCAAACAACAGGGAGTGAGAAATATTCCTCACTCAGCTCGTAGTATAAGCAAACCATAAGTAGGAGACACAAACACATACATTTAATTATAAGAAAACTTCAAACATATATTGACCAAACAATGAGCAACCACACTTAGTAGATAGTAACAAGCAAGTATGAACATGAATGATGCCAATGATACATTCCTAGTACTACTTCAATGCCATGTAGAACCATTTCAACTCATGAAGTAGGTAAGGTATAGCCTTGCTAATCTCTGTCTCTCCAGTTAGCCTTGTTATTATAGTGTGATATCCATCTTGTAACATGTCAGGTACTACTCAAAATTACATCATTAGGCCCCGCATGTGGGATCAATGACAACAATTTAGAATAACATTCATATCGAGTATACCCTAAGATGTTTACTGACCTTACAAATTAGGTTCGCGTCTACAATCCTTTTCCACGCCAATTTTATTGCTTGATGCATTCTGTGGTTTAATTAATTTATTTAGTTAACTTCATTAGCGTTCAAACCCTAATGACATTCCAAAGGCTAATTTATAACATCATAGTATATATGTTAGAATTACAAAAATATTACTCCTCAATGTCACATGTCCTATGAGAGTATAACCCAAATAAAACAAGAAAAACAAAAGGAAATGAAAAGAAGATTGTAGTCGAGGAACCCTAACTCAATCCTCATGTTGATGCTCAATATCACTTGCAAGTGGTGTTCAAGCTAAACACAGACAATGCAAACAAAAGGGAGTGAGAAGTATTCTTCTTAGCTCATGGTATGAGTACACCATGAGTGAGATATACACACATGCACATTTAATTATAAGAAAACTTCAAATATACATTGGCCAAGCAATGAGCAACCACACTTAGCAAACAGTAGCAATCAAGTATGCGCATAAATGATGATGATGCCAATGATGCATTCTCAATACTACTCCAATGCCATGTAGTACCACCTAAATTCAGGAAGTAGGTAAGGTGCAACCTTACTAATCTCTGCCTCTATGGTTAGTTTTGTTACTCTAGTGTGATATCCCTCTAGTAGCACATAAAAAACTATTCCTAATTTCATCATTAGGCCCTGCTTGTAGTAGTAGTCATGACCACTTGGGATAACATTCGTACCGAGTATCCCTTAGGAGGTCTGTTGACCTTACAAATTAGGTTTGCGCCTACAATCCTTTATATATCTCATTACATGATTCATGGTGTGATTTAGTTAATTTGTTTAGTTTCTCTTGTCTCTACTTGGGCTGATGAGGATCCCTCCCTAGGTACCTACTACGACCCACCACCTTCTTATAACTTGACTAATCTTCAGGGTTACCTGCAAGAATAATGTCCATCGAGGCCTTTCCACGACGAACTAGGATATGCTTATTATTTTCCTTTACCAACTTTTCATATCGCATAATTATTATCAATTCAATTATCAACATTCTCAATTCACTTATCCGTATTCTCACTTACTATAATTCTAAATGCATCACTACATATCAAGTTCTTAACATAACATGTTATGTTATCGTTCCCAACACATTACAGTACAGTTCATTGAAACACATGGACTCATAAAGCCAACAAACACAATTAACATCATAAATTTCTATAGCATAGATAGGGTAGCACGAGTGTGCTCCCATTAGCTCGTGTGTGCACAGTCAGTGTAACCACATGGGCGTGCATAGAAGCTACACGAGCGTGCATTGTCTACGTAGATGTGCTCAGTGGCCTAGTATCAAAATCTCCGAGGTTCATGACCAGAGTTTTGAACCTAAGGTGAACTTACAGTTTTTCTACGTTTTGCATACACACAAACAATCATATTGTAACAACCATATAAAATCAAATTCAATTATTTAGGGAACTCAACCCCCTTCTTGGGACATCAAGATTTCATACTTTGGGGTTTATGGAAAACCATCAACCCTAGACCACCTAGCCAGAAGAACATTCATATTCGGGTCCTACGGGAGACCCCATACACTTCGATGTCCTAAGGATGACCTTTTCTCCTACCTAGAGTCGTACCCATACTTTGAGTAGGGTTCTGACTCCCTCTTAACTAGAGAAGTGTAGACCTAAAGAGCATGTTCATCAAAATCATTCTTCTTGTTCTATGAGGTTTCCTTCAAAAAATCTGTTGACTTGAAGTCAAGTGTTAGTAGTAGAGGTCTTTCTAGTTCCTTTGTTTATATAGCCACAAAATGGGCCTTGTAGCCTCCATTGAAAGCTCATGTGAAACCCTAAACAAAGGGTCCCACAACCATTGTAGAATCTTTATGTTTTGGGAGTGGATTGTTCGAGTTTAATGCTTTACATCAATCCAACTTGTTTGGAGACTATCTTGTATTCCTTTGCGTGGTATCAAATTCTATATAAAAGGAGATTAGACATAAACTTATGTTGTGGGATATGAAAATTAAGGTTTTACTATTTGTAAATAGTCTATTTTTCTTAATTTAATGAATTAAAACTCAATTTAAAATCCAACTTGTATTTCTCCCAAAATATTATTTATTTAATTATAAAACAATTAAACTACTTATCAATAATAATTAATAAAATATAATATTTACAAACAATAATGAAATAGAAAAAACTTGAGTGTTACACATATAATACCAACAAATATATATTGAATTATAATGTTAAAAGAAGAGAATATAGTATAAATTGTGTAATGGTAAAAAAAATTGTAAAATTAAAATTTTCAAAAGAATAATCTAAAAATTAAAATAAACATATAATATATCAATACTAATACCTTGAAGTATATAAAACATTTGTTATTGAATTTTTAGCAGATTATCTCTTCTTGAAAAATGTAATAAATAATTATTTTTATAAAAAGTTGAATGGTCATCCACTAAATGTGTAAATTAATTTTATGTTGTCATCTAATAATAAATCATTGTTGACATAACTTTAAAATAATTATTTTAAAAGCCAACAAACTTATCATAATGGTGCTTTGTGATTGGATATAATTGCATAAAATAATTTTCTATTGTTAGTGCACAACATATTTTCTTACTTACTAATGCTTGATGTTTCATCTTTAGGATTAGTACACTATTTTTTGAAATTCTTCTAGTAAAAGAAAGTTACTAGTAATGCTTATACTTAATAAAAATATCAATTGTAACATTTATACCTATCTTTTAGTTACTTTCTAACATGGTAATATCACTTTATGAATAAGAAGTAATAGATCTACATAAACAACGAAAGATCCAAATATTACTTTTGTGTATTCTCGAACAATAAATGAAGTAAAAAAAAGATATCGCATTATTATATTTTATAATTCATTTTATTATAAAATGATTATAATCATCATACACTTATTTCAACTCATCACATAAATGTAAATTAGTCTATATTGGTTCTTTGTTATAATTATAAATTTTTGAAACAAAAATATTGAGACAAATATTTATTAAGATGATAATATATATTTTCGATTTGTTGTATTCTTTTAAAATGATTATAGTCATTATAAACTTATTTCAATTGATTATATAAACAAATTAATGCTTTAATGACATTCTAATATAGCAAATGGAGCAATAATTAATTAATAGGATGATATCCTTCAATATTTAATTATTCATAGTAAATTATTTAACTTTTTATGACAATTATTGAATTTTAAAGAAGTTTCATAACAAAAAAAAAGAATGTTGTGAGAAGAAAAAAATTTTAAACATGAATACACTTTATATAATAGTGTATAACTATGTTAACCATGCATTAGTAAAAAAAATTGATATCCCTTTAGAACATAAGATTTTTAACATTTCTCTTCATAATGTGAAGCATATAAATGCATAAGGACCTCTCTTCCATCACTATCAAAAGCTAAAAAGTGTTCCTGAAAGCAAGAAAATGAAAATCTTTGTCCGTCCTCCTACTTGTTGTCCTCAATAATTTCTATAAGCACATATTCCCATAAATTGAAAATACTAAATTCTTTTATGTGTGTAATGAATTTTCGCAAGATGAATTTTGTGTATATGGTTAGATATTTATATATGGTTTGGTGTAGGAAATAAAATACAAGTGACACCCATACTTGATTGTGAGGTAGCAAGGTTGCTTAATAATCATTGTGACCTTAAGAATTATTCTTATGACACTTTATGGAAATCTTGGTTCCATTCAAGCACTGCAATTGGAACTTGTGAATGATATCAACACTTCTTTGTATATGTTTATCATAATTGTAATATGGTTCCAAACATATATACATACACAACCACAAATCACAATAATTATCCATGCACATGCTATGATAATAATGTGTCCTACTCACCACTCCATGTGCATGTGGTACCAACTCAACTCAAGAAAAGTAGGCCAAGGGCAATACTATTAGACTCTAACTCAAGAGTTAGCCATACCATGCTAGCATGAAATTCTTAATAGCACGTCAAGATCTACACAGCTTGCATTGATGCCCTAACTTGTGGGATCAAGCTTGACCATTAGGATTTTCATAGAAAGTAGTCCCTAGTTGGTCTAGTAACCTTACTACTTGGTTCATGTCTACTTCCTTATACATAAGTTTTATAATATGATGCATGTTAGACATAACTCATTTCTCTTTAGTTTCACTACAAACTAGGTTAATAAGGACCATACTCGCTTATCAGAGGCTAGGTATCTCATCCATAACCCATATAGTAAGCGTCATTCTCACCCACACATAGACCTAGATTGCTTACCTGACAAAGATAGTTTGATTTTCTTTCTTGCCAACTCTTGACCTTGAAAGCTTGTCTAGTAAACACCCATCCTTACTCATTTTCTCATATCACTTCTCATGCTCCTTTCTTAATGTAACAATAGTAATTTCTTTTTCAAAGTTCATACACAACATTATACATAAGCATGAATATAAAAACATCTACTCATAAGAGTGGACATGACTCCAGTTTACACAAAAGGGGTTTTAGTTACTATGTTATGTTCTCACTCAACGAGTGTACTCTCTTACTTAGCAAATCACTATCTCATTCAACGAATCAAAGCTATAGGGAACTTTATACACACTCTCACCCTATGTTCACCTAGTGATAAGAGCCACAAAGAGTTTTGTTGCTCTTTATTCCACTTACTCACCCAATAAGACTCTTCACTTACTTAGCGACCACACCCAATAAAGAATTTTAACTCTCTATTGTACATTTTTGCTCAATGAGGTTATTCCTTGCTCAACAAAATGTGTGGGAGTCCATAGCTGTCCAAAGAAAAATGTAAAAATGCAAAACATATTTTTTGGATAATACTTTTAATAAATATTTATAAGAAATAAAAACAAAATAAATCAATTTTTTTATAATTTTAGAACATTTAAATTAGATTTTCTAAGTTTTTGTTTAGGAAAAACTTGGAAAAGTTGTTTTTTTTTTTTTATTTTAAAAAACCTATTCAAAACCAAATTGTACATTTTTTATTCATATATTTGAATATAAGATAGCAAACTAAAATGTTCATACAAAATAATTACCTTTAATTAATTAACCAAATTGTTAATAACTTCTAAAATATTTCTCTTGCTAAAAAATAAAATTAAAATTAATTGTGAAGAAAGAATTATGAGACTTTTATTTATTGGTGCAATTATTTATTTATTCACTTATTTTAGTATATTATGTTTTTTTTAATAATTAGCTTTTTAATCAAGAGAAAAATTGTAAATACCTTTTTTTGGGAATGCTTTAACTTTTAGTAAAGGATAAAATTTAAGAAAATATTTTTAGGTTTGATGGGAGTAGTTTTCTTTTCTTATGTATCTTCCGGGGTAGGAGAAGTTCAAAACTATGTAGTTCATTTGAAATATTATAAAATTATCAAATTTATTTTAAAAATAGAATTATTCAATTTTATTATTTTCAACAATGACTTAATTTTTAATAAAGAATAAAATTAGAGAAATTATTTTTAGGCTTGATGGGAGTAGTCCCATGCTCCAATATATCCTCTAGGTAAAGAGAAGTTCAAAACTATATATTTTTTTAAAAAAATATTATGAAATTATATATTTTATTTTGAAAATGGAATTACTTAATTTTATTATTTTTGAAGAGAAATTTTACTATTTATAAGTTATCACAATCACATGTCATAAAGATGAAAAAATTACAAAGATATGAAATCTAAGTTTATCTCTTAAAATAATTCAATTTTTCTTTTTTCGGCCTCCAACAAGTTATTTCTAATCCACTGAGCCGAAAACTAATCCTGTTACATGCATTTGTAGCTTTCGTTGGCTTGAAATTTTTTTTGCACACTCCAAATTTTCTTTCTAAAAACATTTCATGTTCTTTTTTTTTTTTAACTTTAGAATCACCAAACTTTTGCAACTTGTGTCCTAAAAATAAGATTAATAATAAAGTATATGCCTATCTAAATCAACCCATTTTATTTGATATAATTTTACTCTTGTATTTAACATTTACCTTCCTTAAACGGTTTATTTAATTTTGACTTATTACATTATAACTTGAAATAATTAGTCATAATTAAATTCTAAATTACTTATGGTTAAACAAGCCTATAAAATCAGAACAACAACGTATGCTTGATTCTAATTGCATAAGGAGGGGAATAGAGAATATTTGTTTTAATAATCATATTCTAGGTGTAAATAATATATGTCAGAAAACTTAACTGACTATCTTTAATGAATTCTTTCCATCCTAATCACACACAATAAATGAAATACAAAATAAATTAATGCATAAGTAAAATAAAAATATTATTTTAAATAAAAACCTAATTTTTTTTACACCCGTGTTAATCATGACAAACTTAAAAGTATGGTGTATGAGAAGTTCCAATAATTAAGAAGACAAATCTAATTAATCGTTTTTTTTTAATGAGTTTTATCTTTATTTTTATTTAAATTATAAAAACTTGATTTTGACATGAATTTTTATTTTGTTATTTTTTACTAACCTATTTTTTTTTTGTTTTTATTAGTTTCTCCATAAGAGAGTAATTGGTTCAAGTACATGCGGTCCAGAAACTGTACAAAATAAATCAATTCCTAGAAGAATGGAACAGGGTCCAGCCCATGTATTTTTTGTAATCAGACACATAAGCAAGCCCAAATATCAAAAGTTCAGATAAGAAAGAAATTAGCGGGCTGGACCCAATCAATTCGATGCAGTAGCCTAACCGATTCATACATGACTTACCATCTTACCATTTCCATTCTTTCAGCATATTCTCTTCATTTTCTAAAGACTAGCGATTTATCAAAATTACGTTCATCAAACAGCACATACGTTTTTACTTTTGGTTATTATGTTTGTGATGTTAAAGTGTTTTTTTTGAGGTTTGTCATGTTAAGTTAATCCACGCCGATGATTTAACTTTGGAATATTTCAACTCAACTAAGTTGCGAGATGAGTATTTAATGAAAAGAGAATATATACATATAAAATAAGTGGTGCATAAGTTTATTCACCAAATAAATAAAAATATGAATAATTTGACCATAATATTACAAAAAGAAGAATGTTATTTCATTAAATAGTTTTGGTACAAATGGTCATTAAAAATTATAATGATGAGTTAAATATATGTAGTATAAAACAACAAAATAGTTACAAGACAATAGGACTTGATTGCAAGTAGGAAGATTGACTTTTCCTCGTTGTGACCTAGAGTCTCGTTTTTGTAACATTCCATGTAAACTTCGATTTAGAGACAAAGTAACTGGAATTTGTGAAACGTATCAAACGTCTTATATATGCATTTGTTCTGATTGTAACGTAGTTAGCAATTAAATGTATAAGATGAAGAACTAAAAAATTATATAAATAAAAATAGTTACATGATTAAATAAGGTAACAATTGAAATTGGTTTTCTTTGTTAATTTGATTTATAATTGATATAAAGGAAAATGACTCTAGCTTTTGAAATAAACTTTGATAACATGGTGTGTGTTTTGATCTGCAAATAGAATGCAGTCCTAGTAACTCCTCTTCATTCATGGACTCCATGGTCTATATGTATACCTCTTATTTTCTCTTTTCTCTTAGGATTTTGTCCATTAGCTTATTAAGATACTATACTACATGACAAAAGGTGTCAAAGACATGTCAAATGCAAAATGGCATGCTCGGACTCTACTCCTTGACATGCTAGTTACAATCCGTCTTTCCCAGAGGGTGGTACAAGTTGTTATGCCACCTTGCATATGCCGTCTTCCAATCAGGCCAAAATAAGGCGAGAGAGTCTGGGATGGACTCAGTTGGCCGGGAGGGATCGAACTCTTCAATGGTAGAGTGGACTCAGCCACCGGGAATGGAGTCGGTTGGGTGGAGCGAAGTCGGCTGATTGGAAAGGATCCGACTATTCAATAGCAGAGTAGACTTAGCTACTGGGAATGGACTCAGTTGTTTTGGAGGGACCCAGCTGGCCAAAATGGATTTGACTCTTCAATGCAGAGTGGAGTCAGCCACCTCGAGTAGAGTTGGTTGGGCGGAACGGAGTCGATTGGTAGAGTGGAGTCGCTTGGTAGAGTGGAGTCGGGTGGCCGAGAAGGATCTAACTCTTCAATGGTAGAGTGGACTTGGCTGCCCTAAGTGTGGACTCGACTGTCTGGTAGAGTCGAGGTCTGATTGGTACAGTGTGAGTAAAAGAAGAATGCAGTAGAATGTTCTTTTTTTTCTACTTGATAAGGCCTTCTTTTCTAGATTTGAACCCAAAATTTTATGGTCAACATTCATGCTGCTGGCATAAGAATCAATTGAGAAACAAAACGATTATATTTTTAACAAATAAGTAAATATGTATGAATAAAAAATAAACTTGGAAATGGATATTAGAAAAAGAGGTAGGTGAGCTATATGAAGGGATGAAAATATTAATTTTGGAAAAGATATGATAGATGGTTGGCTTAGGTACTGCTATCTCTCCAGGTACTATTATCTCTTTGGGTATTATTTTCTCTCTGTCCTCTTGCTTGTTGTCTTCATTGACTGGTATGCACATCTTTCCATAAATTCAACATATTAAATTCTTTTATGTGTGTAGTGAATTTTCACAAGATTAATTATGTGTATGTGATTAGATATTTATATATTATTTGGTGTAGGAAATAAAATGCAAGTGGTGGCCATACATGATTGTGAGGTAGCAAGATTGCTTAATAATTGTTGTGACCCTAAGAAAAATTCTTGCAACAATCTCTGCAAATCTTAGTTTCATTCAAGCATTGCAATTGAAACTTGTAAACAATATCGACACTTCTATGTATATGTTTGTCATAATTGTAATGAGGCTACCAATTGAATGTGTAAGACTATGGACTAAAAAATTATATAAATAAAATGGTTGAATTATTATATCCATGTGACAAATAAGACTAAATTAGGCTTAATCTCTACATGGTCCATGGTTGAATTACTATATCCATGTGCATAAACCACTAAAGTTTGAAGTTTTACTTTTGTGTATTCACACAAGATAAATAGAGTAAAAAAAAGGTATCATATCTCTGTACTTTATAATTTATTCTATTATAAAATGATTATAACTGTCTTAGACTTATTTGATCTGATTGTATAAATGTAAATTAGTCTATATTTGTTCTTTCTTATTAAGAATGTAATATATATTTAGGATTTGTTGTATTCTTGTAAAATGATTATAATATATACATATTTTAATTGATTATATAATTATAAATGAATGCTTGATATAATACATATCAAATGGACCAATAATTGGTTAATATGATGATATCCTTATTTTTAATTATTCATATTTAATTTTTTATTAGTATTATTAAATTTTAGAGAATTCTTATAATTGTAAAATGAATGTTGTGAGAAGTAAAGAATTTTTTGGACTTGAAAAGACTTTATACTAATAGTGTTTGACTACATTAATGATGCATTAGCAACAAATGTGATATCTCTTTGTAACTTACAGATTTATAATATATCCTTTCACAATTTGAAGTATATAAATGTGTGGAGACTTTTCTTCCGTCACTATTAAAAGCTTAACAATATTTCTGAAATAACGAAATAAAAATTCTTTTTTTATCTCTTTGTCCTCTTGCTTGTTGTTCTCATTGATTTTGGTAAGCACATCTTTCCACATATTCAACATATTAAGTTCTTTTATATGTGTAATAAGTTTTCACAAGATTAATTGTGTGTATATGATTTGATATTTATATATGGTTTGGTTTAGGAAATAAAATGCAAGTGGTAGCCATACGTGATTGTGAGGTAGTAAGATTGCTTAATAATCGTTGTGATCCTAAGCATAATTCTTGCAACAATCTCTACCAATCTCAATTCCATTGAAGCACTACAACTAGAACTTGTGAACAATATCAACACTTCTATGTATGTGTTTCTCATAATTGTAATGAGGTTCCCAATTGAATGTGTAAAACTTAAAAATTATATAAATAAAATGGTTGAATTATTATATCCATGTGATAAACAAGATTGGATTAGCATAGTCCATTTTCTTTTTCTCTTACTAATTTTGACTATTTCATCTTTTAGATTAGCAAACTCTATTTTTTTAATTTTTCTAGCAAAAGAAAGTTTCTAGTAATACTTATACTTAATAAAAATAAAACTTGTAACATTTACTCCTAATTTTTGGTTAAATTTTAACCAGATGATATTATTTTAGAAGTGAATTGGAAGTAATATATCTACATAAACAAAAGATCCAACTATTGCTTTTGTATATTTGCAAACAACAGATACATTAAGAAAAAGTATCCATTGTTATATTGTCCAATACTTGCTATTATAAAATGATTATAATCATTATACACTTGTTTGAACTGATCACATGAATGTAAATTAGTGTACATTTGTTCTTTGTTAAAATTATATGTTTTTGAACAAAAAATATTTTGATGCAAATATTTATTAAGATGATAATATATATATATATATATATATATATTATCATCTTAATAAATATTTGCATCAAAATATTTTTGTTCAAAATATATTTTAACAAAAAGAACAAAATGTACACCAATTTACATTCATAACATTTAGGGGTTTAGTGTACATTTGTTCTTTGTTAAAATTATATGTTTTTGAACAAAAAATATTTTGATGCAAATATTTATTAAGATGATAATATATATATATATATATATATATATATATATATATATATATATATTTGCGATTTGTTGTATTCTTTTAAAATGATTATAGTCTTTATACACATAATTCAATTGATTATATAATTATAAATTATTAGTTTAAAGATATTTTTATATAATACATACCAATAATTCATTTATAGGATAATATCCTTCCATTTTTAATTATAAATATTTAATTATTTATTAATGTTATTGAATTTAAAAGAAGTCTCATAACTATAAAAAGAATGTTGTGAGAAGAAAACAAATTTTGGAAATGAAAAAACTTTAGATTAATTATGTTTGACATATTAACAATGGATTAGTGAAAAATGTGATATCTCTTAAGATATGAAGTTCTTTTATATATGTAATAAAATTTCACAAGATTAATTGTGTATATGTAAAGTGTATATTTATATATCGATTGATGTAGGAAATAAAATGCAAGTGGAAGCTTTACCTGATTATAAGGTAGCAAGATTTTTGAATAATGGTTATGACTCTAAGAGTAATTCTTGTGGCAATCTCTGCAAATCTCAATTCCATTCAAACACTACAATTGGAACTTGTGAACAATATCCACAACTCTATGTTTGCATTTGTCGCAATTGTAATGTGATTCCTAAATGAATATGAAAGACTATGAATTGAAAAATTATATAAATAAATTTGTTGCATTATCAGATTTATGTGATAAGCGAGTTTGGGCTCGGCCCAACCTCTAATTGATCTTTTCATTTTATTTTTGCTAAGCACTACTCGTGAAAGTTTAAGGTTGAATTTATTTTCTTTTATATTTTTAAGGTGTTTAGATTAACTATAATCACATATTAAGACTATCCACTGACAATTAATAATGTGATTAAATCATTTGAACAGATACTAATAAAGTCTAACAAAGTTGGTAGATATGTATCTGTAAAACAAAAGGATACATTGTACCAACAAAAATATAACAAATTATATGTTAAAAAGAAGATAATATAGTATAAATTGTCTAATGGTAAAAATACAGTTTGAATATTAAATTTTTTAAAGAATACTCCAAAAAATAAAATAAACATAATATTTATGAATACTAATGTCATCAAGTATATATAAACATTTGTTTTTTACATTTTAGAAGATATTCCCTTCTTAAAAAAGTTACTAAACAATTGTTTTACAAAGAGTTGAATGCTATGCATTGAAGGTGTAAGTTAATTTTATACTGTCATCGAGTCACAAATCACTATTGATATGACTTTAAAATAATTATTTGCAAAACCAACAAACTTATCATAATAGTGCTTTGTGATTGGTTATAACTACTATAAAATAATTTTCTACTGTTAATGTATAGCCTATTTTCTCACTTACTAATGCTTGATTGTTTCATCTTTTGCATTACCAAACTCTATCTTGAAATTCTTCGAGCAAAGAAAGTTACTAGTAATACTTATACTTAATAAAAATAATAGTGGTAACATTTAATCTTAATTTTATGTTACTTTCTAACCTATTAATATCAATCTATAAGATAGAGAAGTGAATAAGAAGTAATAGATCTACGTAAACCAAGAAAGATCGAAGTATTACTTTTGTGTATTGACAAACAATATATAGAGTAAAAAAGAGGTATCATATTGCTGTACTTTATAATTCATTCTATTATAAAATGATTACAACCATCTTACACTTATTTGATCTGATCGCATAAATGTAAATTAGTCTATATTAGTTATTTGTTATTAAGATGATAATATATATTTAGGATTTGTTGTATTCTTGTAAAATGATTATAGTCATTATACACATATTTTAATTGATTATATAGTTATAAATGAATGGTTGAATGATATTATTATATAATACATATTGAGTGGACCAATAATTCGTTAATAGGATGATATCCTTGAATTTTTAATTATTCATATTTAATTTTTTATTTTTATTATTGAATTTTAGAGACGTTTTCTAATTATAAAAAGAATGTTGTAAGGAGAAAACAACTTTTTTGACTTGAAAAGGCTTTACATTAACAGAGTATGACCATATTAACTATGGCATTAGGAAAAAAATGTGATATCTCTTTATAGTATACAAATTTTTTATATTTCCCTTGGCATTAAGAAAAAAATGTGATATCTCTTTATAGTATACAAATTTTTTATATTTCCCTTCATAATATGAAGCATATAAACGCATAAAGACATCTCTTTTGTTACTATCAAAAGCTAAACAATGTTTCTTGAATCAAGAAAATGAAAATCCCTTTTTATTTCTCTCTCCTCCTACTTGTTATCCTGATTGATTTTGGTAAGCACATCTTTCCACAAATTTAAGATATTAAGCTCTTTTATGTGTGTAATGAAATTTCACAAGATTAATAGCATGTATGTGACTAAATATTTATATAATATTTTGTGCAGAAAATAAAATGCAAGTGACAATTGTACCTGATTATAAGGTACGGAGATTGCTTAATAATCATTTTGATCCTATGAATAATTTTGTCAATGGTCTATGCAAATCTCAATTCCATTCAAGCACTGCAACTAGAACTTGTGAAAAATACAACACTTCTATGTATATGTTTGCCGTAATTGGAACGAGGTTCCTAATTGAATGTGTAAGTCTATGAAATAAACAATTATATAAATAAAATGGTTGGATTATTAGATCCATTTGACATGCAAGATTATGTTCAACCCAATCTTTAGTTGGTATTTTCTTTTTATTATTAGTAAGCACTATTTGTGGATGTGAGCTAGAATTTATTTTCTTTTAGATTCTTAAGGTGTTTAGATTAACTATAATCAAATATTAAGAATTTTCACTAACAAGTAATAACAAGATTAAATAATTTGAATTGGTACCAATAAAAATGCAACATAGTTCTTAGATATTTGTCTATGAAAAATAGATATATTGTTTGTCACCCTCTAATCTCGATACTTTATAATATTAATTAAAATAACAATTAATGGAAAAGGAATCACAAAATCAAGCTTTCAAAACTAATTATTAGTATATAAATCCTAATAGCACTCTAAAGGCCAAGTTCTAATGTTCAAACCCTCCTAAGGTTGATTTCTAACATTATAATATATAAGACGGATTTACAAAAATATGGTGCTTGATGTCACATGTTCGTTCAAAGCGTAACCCAAATAAAATAAGAAAAACAAGGAGGAATGAAAAGAAGACAGTAGTTGACGAGCTTTAGCTCAATCCTCACACTCCTGCTCAATATCACTTGCAAGTGGCGTTCAGGCTAAACATATAGAATGCAAACAATAGGGAGTGAGAAATATTCCTCACTCAGGTTGTGGTATAAGCAAACCATAAGTAGGAGACACAAACACATACATTTAATTATAATAAAATTTCATACATTGACTAAACAATGAGCAACCATATTTAGTAGATTGTAACAAGCAAGTATGGACATGAATGACGTCAATGATGCATTCCTAGTACTACTGCAATGCCATGTAGAACCATTTCAACTCATGAAGTAGGTAAGGTGTAGCCTTGCTAATCTTTGTCTCTCTGGTTAGCCTTGTTACTCTAGTGTGATATCCATCTTGTAACATGTCAGGTACTACTCAAAATTGCATCATTAAGCCCCACATATAGGATCAATGACAACCACTTAGGATAATATTCATACTGAGTAGACCCTAGGATATCCACTGAAATTAGAAATTAGGTTCGCGTCTACAATCCCTTTTGTGCCAATTTTATTTATTTAGTTAACTTCATTAGCGTTCAAACCCTAATGACATTCCAAAGACTAATTTATAACATCATAGCATATATGTTAAAATTACAAAAATATTGCTCCCCGATGTCACATATCCTATCAGAGTGTAACCCAAATAAAACAAGAAAAACAAAAGGAAATGAAAAGAAGATAGTAGTCGAGGAACCCTAGCTCAATCCCCATACTGATGCTCAAAATCACCTGTAAGTGGCGTTCAAGCTAATCACAAACAATGCAAACAAAAGGGAGTGAGAAATATTTCTCTTAGCTCATGGTATGAGTACACCTTAAGTGAGATATACACACATGCACATTTAATTATAAGAAAACTTCAAATATACATTGGCCAAGCAATGAGCAACCACACTTAGTAAACAGTAACAATCAAGTATGCATATGAATGATGCCAATGATGCATTCTTAATACTACTCCAATGCCATGTAGTACCACCTTAATTCAAGAAGTAGGTAAGGTGTATAGTTATTCTTGTTACTCTAGCGTGATATCCCTCTAGTAGCACATAAAAAGCTATTTAGAATTGCATCATTAGGCCTTGCTCGTAGTAGTAGTCATGACTACTTGGGATAACATATGTACAGAGTATCCCTTAGGAGGTCTATTGACCTTACAAATTAGTTTCGTGCCTACAAACCTTTCTATATCAATTTCATTACATGATTCATGGTGTGGTTTAGTTAATTTATTTAGTTTCTCTTGTCTCCACTTGGGCTGGTGACGATCCCTCTCTTGGTACCTACTATGACCCACAACCTTCTTATAACTTGACTAATCTTTGGGGTTACCAACAAGAATAATATCCATCGATGCCTTTCCAAGATGAACTAGGATATGCTTATTATTTTCCTTTACCAATTTTTCATATTGCATAATTATTATCAATTTAATTATCAATATTCTAAATTCACTTATCCGCATTCTCACTTACTATCATTATAAATGCATCACCACATATCAAGTTCTTGACATAGCATGTTATGTTATCGTTCCCAGCACATTACAGTACAATTCATTGAAACACATGGATTTATAAAGCCAACAAACACAGTCAACATCATAAATTTCTATAGCACAGATAGGGCAATACGAGTGTGCTCTCATTAGCATGGGTGTGCACAGTTAGTGTAACCACATGGGCGTGCACAGTTAGTGTAACCACATGGGCGTGCACAGTTAGTGTAACCACATGGGCGTGCACATAACTTGCACGGGTTACATAGTTTGTGTAGGTGTGCTCAACGGCCTACTACCAAAATCTCTGAGGTTCATGACCAGAGTTTTGAACCTAAGGTGAACCTACAGTGTTTCTACGTTTTGCATACATACAAACAATCACATTGTAACAACCATATAAACTCAAATTCAATTATTTAGGGAACTCAACCCCCTTCTTGGGACATCAAGATTTCATACTTTGGGGTTTATAGGAAACCATAAACCCTAGACCATGAAGTGTTAGTTTACCTTAGCCAGAAGAAGAACATTCATATTCGGGGTCCTACGGGAGACCCCATACACTTCGATGTCGTGAGGACGACCCCTTCTCCTACCTAGAGTCATACCCATACTTTGAGTAAGGTTCTGACTCCCTCTTAACTACAGAAGTGTAGACCTAAAGAGCATGTTCATCAAAATCATTCTTCTTGTTCTATGAGGTTTCCTTCAAAAAATCTGTTAACTTGAGGTCAAGTGTTAGTTGTAGAGCTCTTTCTAGTTCCTTTGTTTATATAGCTACAAAATAGGCCTTGTAGCCTCCATTGAAAGCTCATGTGAAACCCTAAACAAAGGGTCCCATAACCCTTACAAAATCTTTATATTTTGGGAGTGGATTGTTTGTGTTTAATGCTTTACATCTGACACGACATAAATCGTGCTGTGAGGCGTGATTGCTTTTATTGGTTTAAATTTTTTTAGAATATCTATTTTTTAAGTAGAGGTAAGCTAGGGACCAGATTCGCTTACTAACCCGGCGTTGAGTCGGTACTGATTCAATCAACCCTGGGGGAATTGATTGAACCGGTACTAACTCGGATTGGAGTCGCCACCAATATTTTAATGGTACATTGGAAACCTAAAATGGATAAGGTAGTCAAGCAAATCTAAGATCCATGTAAGGGGTCATTTACGCATGGGGTTGGCATGCCATCCTATCCATTTACCACCTGGTAGTTACCCAACCTTCGCTTCCCATAGTTTGACTTGGATTAAAATAAGAGAAATAATTATGTGGGTGATTTTGGACTTGATGAGAGTGTGCCTCTCACTCCTATGTACCCCTCATAGCCTGGAGGAATTAAAGTTGACATAGTTTTGTGAGTGTGTGTAGGGTTGGACTTTTCACTTGGTGTCTTTCCCTAGTAACTTAATCATGTTACCACTAGTGAGAGGGGACTTTCACTTAGGCGTCCTCGACACGGTAGGGTTCAAATCTGTGGATGCACGACTCGACGACCTAAGTACTAAAGCCAGACTATCCATTAGGTGTCCTCTAGCTAAGTGAGACTGAGCTAGGATGATTCAGACAATGCATGAATTGACCGGAACGTGTGAGATATTCTGTGCTTGATTACCTAGACTCGAGGTTTGGCTATAGGCCGTCCTATGAGCCAGCATGTACGGTTGGTCAGTGGTATGTTGATCACATGGGGTGTAATGTATGTTTTCTAGACAATGAATGAGGCTTACCAACCATCTGGAGTGTAATACATAATGTTTTTGAAATGAATGCACAATGGTTAGCCAACCATTTGGAGTGTAATGCAGTGTTTATAAGATGAATGACAACTCGCCGGCCATCTGAAGTGTAATGCATAGTGTTTATGGAATGAATGAGGACTCGTTGAATGATGCGTAAGATTCAGCCAAGAACCTTACCTGGTGTCTAGAGAGACGGTTGGTGTAAGTAACTGAGAACTTGCACAGGCATCTTACCGATTTCTTCTGACAGCGTTTCTTCAGCGGTTTCCTTTGATATTTAGTGATTCTTGGCCCCAAGCTCTTCGCGGTAGGGCCTTTTATTGCCCTTGGGGAGGGGTTGAGGGTGTGTTCGATTTCGCCACCTAGCCCTTTCCCAGCTTGTTGATGCAATTTGTTATTGCCAACAATCCCAAGGCTGATCTTCATGGGGCTCTATGCTTAATCATGCCACGATCTTTCATGATTCTTAGCGCATTTCATTGGTAGTGGCTGAGCTGGCACTCCCATGTGTTGTGATTGGCGATGATTATTTAGTCTGTTGAGACTTGCAATTCTGATGTGGCTAGATCAGGGGCTGTGTTTCCTTGTAGAGTCTCATGACTTGGATGCTCCGAATATGGTGGGGCTACGTCCTTTCTACTAAGGTGGCGAACCTTGCTAGCGTTGGGCTAGGCTCTTGGATCCCATTTTGGTCTGGGCCCTTTTGGCATCCAATTCATGTTCTAACTTGGTCAAGTCTCCTTTCTTGTTGTGATACGGGACAAGCCCCGTATTATTCCTATGGGCCGACTTGGGCCGCGGACCCTTCTCCGCCAATGTGTTCTCATGAGCCGGACATTTTTGGGGTCTTACAATTGCCCCTTCTTTATTCGTGATCGCCTAAGGGAGGCGTGGATGTCTTCCGGGGTGATCAGGAATAAAGGCCACTTTCTCTTGGTTTTAATCCATATGCTGGATTATTTGTTGGTCATGTCATCATTTGCCGATTCATCTAGGGATAGGGCTGAGTGAGTGGTTGGCTGGGTAACGACTCATTGGGGAGTACTGCCGACTCGTTGGTTAGGGTTATGAAGCGGTTGTCGGAAGGTAGAAGATCGTGTGATGGGCCTAAGTGTCAGGCGATGTGGCCCTTAGGGAGTCATGTGTGGGTGTGACGCATTCCTCGTCAAGTAATATAACCATTGGGGATTCAAGGGTCATGCGTGGAGGCGACGTGCCCCTTCAGTGAACAATTGTGATTGTTGGGAATTCAAAAGTCACGTGTGAAGCGACGCGTCCCTGCTTGACTATCATGGGTTCACTGGTTACATACTTTAAAATTAGCAACGTTACAGTTTCTTGAATCGTGAAAGGTTGCATTCTTTGAATATTGAATGTCACGTTGTTTCATTTCATCCTTGAATGCATCTTGTCATTTTCTTCTTAAATGTGTTTCTAATTTTAATGTTGTATAAAGGCGCTGCTCAGACTTCCAGAATATGCATTTAAATCGTTGGCCTGTTGGACACGCTACTTCAAGTATAAATAGCCCATTATAGGTTTCCATTTTCTCATCCTTTTCTTGGCCCTCTTTAGAAGGTATGCTTCATAGAAGATATTTCCATTCTTCTTGGGATCCCTGTTCCCGAGTCCTTGTGGTGAGTGAGTGGTGAGCGTGTAGCGGCAAATGGGCCGTGTGAGGGGAACCTCTTTAGGTTCTAATACCACCATTGTTACACCCAATGAGGCCTCTGATTTGGGACTTTTCTAAATGCAACCATCCTTGTGCCACGAGGGCTCCCATTGCACCCTCAAGGAAGAGATGACATCCATGGTTATGTCCATCATTGTCGGGTCTGGCGTCTTGACGTAAATTAGACTTGACCATGATGGGCCTTCTTCTTTTATCTCAATCGTCTTCCTCTTCTCTAACGATAAGCCCTTCTTTCACGGTCTTGAATTTGTCACTTCGAACCTTCCTAGGAGGGTGCCCCTGCTTCTTTTGCGCTTGGGTGAGGTCGAGAGACCATCTTGTTGAGCGACCTCGGCTAGTGTTCATTGTCACCCTCCCTGGGGGATCAAGACCGGGTGCTCTACTGTCCGCCATCGTCCTCTGTAAGTCGGAGTGGATGAAGTGGTTTGTAGGAGTTGATCTGGTTCCTCTTAGATTCACAAAGGCTTCTAGGGATGGCAACTCCAAGGCTGACTTTGGTGACCAAGACGTGGTGGATTGGAACTATTTTTTGCTGTTGTTTTCTGTTTTGATTTTTTGTTTTTCTTTTCTGGGTGAAACTCTTTCTTTGCTTCTCTCTACTGATGTAAGCCCTCTGGGTGCAAGTTTATTTATGAATGAATATGCTTACTTATCTTCTGTGTCTATTTACTTTATTTTCTGATTAGCATACTCAATAGCCGAAAAGACTCGGAAAATAGGAAACAGGATGAGCGACTTTAAACATCATGGGAAACTAAATTTGACTCGCCTGCTATTCTAACCCGTTATATCTGAGTGGGGCCAAGTCTTGTCCTTTGCGTTCATGACCTCTCTCGGAACCTTACGAATGAGAAAATGCTTATAATGGCTTGCCTTTTCTGTCCTTCCTAGGGCTCTTTTTCTTTTTTCATTTTTCTGCCGACCCTTTTTTCTTTTTTTTTGTTTTTCTGCGACTATTTTCAATTTCTTACTTTCTTCTCCCTTTTTTTACTTTCTTTTTCTATTTTTACTTCTTTTTTCTCTTTTTTTTCCTTCTTTTTTCTCTTTTTCCTTTTCTCTTTGCTTTTCTTTTTTCTTTTTTTCTTTGCTTTTTTCGCGATGCATTTCAACAGAGAGTCTGGTTAAGGACACTACCTTGGGATAGGCTTTGATATGGGGTTGGATTTGACTTAGGTTCCCTACACTAAATGTGTAAATTAATTTTATGTTGTCATCTAATAACAAATCACTATTGAAATAACTTTAAAATAATTATATTAAAAAAGTCAATAAACTTATCATAATGATACTTTGTGATTGGATATAATTGCATAAAATAATTTTATATTGTCAATGCACAACCTATTTTCTTATTTACTAATGCTTGACGTTTCATCTTTAGGATTAGCACACTATATTTTGAAATTCTTCTAGTAAAAGAAAGCTACTAGTAATGCTTATACTTAATAAAAATATCAGTTGAAACATTTACCCCTAAATTTCAGTTACTTTTTAACATGATAATATCACCTTATGAATAAGAAGTAATAGATCTACATAAACAATGAAAGATCCAAATATTACTTTTGTATATTCTCAAAGAACAAATGAAGTAAAAAAAGGTATCCCATTATTATACTTTACAATTCATTTTATTATAAAATGATTATAATCATCATACACTTATTTCAACTCATCACATAAATGTAAATTAGTCTATATTGGTTCTTTGTTATAATTATAAATTTTTGAAACAAAAATATTTTGAGATAAATATTTATTAAGATGATAATATATATTTTTGATTTGTTGTATTCTTTTAAATGATTGTAGTCATTATAAACTTATTTCAATTGATTATATAAAACGTTAATGCTTTAATGACATTCTAATGTAGCAAATGGAGCAATAATTAATTAATAGGATGATATTTTTTAATTTTTAGTTATTCATATTGAATTAATATTTAATGTTTTATGAAAATTATTGAATTTTAAAGAAGTTTCATAATAATAAAAACAATGTTGTGAGAAGAAAAGAATTTTGAACATGAAATATACTTTACATAATAGTGTATAACCATGTTAACTATGCTTTAGTACTAAAATGTGATATCCCTTTATAACATAAGATTTTTAACATTTCCCTTCATAATGTGAAGCATATAAATGCAAAAGGACCTCTCTTCCATCACTATCAAAAGCTAAACAATGTTCTTGAAATCAAGAAAATGAAAATTCCTTCTTTATGGTTTGTCCTCCTACTTGTTATCCTTAATGATTTCTATAGGCACATCTTCCAACAAATTGAAGATATTAAATTCTTTTATGTGTGTAATAAATTTTTGCAAGATGAATTTTGTGTATATGGCTAGATATTTATATATCGTTTGGTATAGGAAATAAAATACAAGTGGAACCCATACTTAATTGTGAGGTAGCAAGGTTGCTTAATAATAATTGTGACACTAAGAATAATTCTTATGACAGTTTATGGAAATCTTGGTTCCATTCAAGCGTTGCAATTGGAACTTGTGAACAATATCAATACTTCTTTGTATATGTTTATCATAATTGTAATAAGGTTCCAAACACATATACATACACAACCACAAATCACAATAATTATCCATGCACATGCTATGATAGTAATGTATCCTACTCACCACTCCATATGCATGTGGTACCAACTCAACTCAAGAAAAGTAGGCTAGGGGCAATACTATTAGACTCTAACTCAAGAGTTAGCCATACCATGCTAGCATGAAATCCTTAATAACATGTTAAGATCTACTTAGCTTACATCATATGCCCTAACTTGTGGGATCAAGCATGACCATTAGGGTTTTCATACAAAGTAGCCCCTAGTAGGTCTAGTAACCTTACCGCTTGGTTCATGTCTACTTCCTTATACATCAGTTTTATTATATGATTCATGTTAGACATAACTCATTTCTCTTTAGTTTCACTATAAACTAGGTTGATAAGGATCATACTGGCCTATCAGAAGCTAGGCATCTCATCCATAACCCATATAGTAAGCATCATTCTCACCCACGCATAGACCTAGATTGCTTACTTGAGAAGGATCGTTTGATTTTCTTTCTTTCCAACTCTTGGCCTTGAAAGCTCGTCTAATAAACACTCATCCTTACTCATTTTCTCATATGATCTCATGCTCGTTTCTTAATGCAACAATAGTAATTTCTTATTCAAAGTTCATACACAACATTATACATGAAAATTGATTGAATTCCAAGAGAGAAATTGATTGAAATTTAACCGAAAATTGAATTGAATTCCTGGCTTCCGTATTGAAACTTTAGTTTTCCAAATTTTCCAAATTGAAATCGAAAACCGATTCAATTGAATTCGAAAAATCCAAAACCGACAATTTGAATTAATTGAATTTAATTCAATTAATTCAAAACTTTCCAAATTGAATTCGATTCAATTCGATTCAAATTGAAGGCGAAAAATCGTCCAAATTCAATTGCAGGCATCCAAATTCAATTAATCCTAAACTTTCCAAATTGAATTTGAAAGTACAGTACCGAAAATAGCACGGTTCCATTCGAAAATTACTGAGTACAGTAACTAAATTTCAATCGAAAATTTCTGAAATGCAAATCAAAAATTGAATCCGAATGGAAATTGAAATCGATTTTGGAAAATTGAATCCGAATGGAAATTTAAATCGGAAATTCAACAATTACAATTGAAATTTAGAAACCACAAATTGAATCCATTGAATCCATGAACTGCTGAAAAATGATCAGCGGTACCAATTGCAGAACGTGCTCCAAGCTCCGAAAAAACGGTTGGATCCATTCAAAATGTGGGAAAATTGCAATAAAATTTGCAATTCATATGTACTGGAATTCCAGTTGAAAATCCACTAAAACTGGATTTAGTACTGATTCTGCTACTGGTTCCAAAATACGATTTGCAATCGTATATGTATTTTGGCTAAAATCATATAAACAAAATATTTATACAACTTATTATTCAGCCCAATGATCTAATACTAACGGTGGCTCTGATACCACTTGTTGGAAATCCTTATCTTAATCTTTATCTATCTTTATGTTCTTTATAATCTTTTACCGTTATACCAGATCATCAAAGCTATAAATAAGAAAGTGTAAGCAACTAAATACCTGGGTCCATTTGCAGAATCTTCTGTGTCATGTATCTGATTGAGAACCGTTGGTTTTGTGGTCTTCCTCAACCAAACCGCCTTAATTCCTCATGGGACCTTAACTTCTCTTTTCAGATGGGGAGAATAGAGAATGTGTTTTTGGTTTGGTGTATTGGGGACCATCACCTTTCTTGATGTGTTAGCCTACATATAGACTTCCCATTATCCTCTAACGGGCCAACCTGGTATCCACTCATTGAGCCCATATCAAGTCTTATCAGGAAGTTCTTTTGATTACTTAATTTGATCACTTAATATTATAATCACTTTAAATAAATAGCTATATAATTGTATTTGAAATATAAAACCCACATGATTAAAAGAAATTACAAATTTCTAAGAATAAAAAATATGAAAAATTCTACCGCTACTTTTGTGTATTCTTAATCAGTAGATAGAGTAAAAAATTTATCACTATTATTATATTATACAACTCATTTATTATAAGATGATTATAGTTATCATACATTTGTTTAAACTGATTATATAAATTTAACTAGTCTATATTGATTGTTTGTTACAATTATATATATATATATATCGAAGCAACAGATTTTTTGAGACAGATTATTAAGATGAAATTCTTTGCAGTTTATTGTATTTTAAAATAAGTATAGTCATTATACATATGTTTGAATGGATTACTTCTGTTGATGATATTTTAATATTGAACAAATTAAATGTACTAATAATTAATAGTGCTTGACTATATTAACTATGCATCAAGAAAAAAAAAATTCTCTTTGGAACATACAAATTTTATTTGAAGCATATAAATGCATAAGTACCTGTCTTTGGTGAGATCTATCAATATCAAAACTTCAAGAGTATTTATCCAATCGAGAGAATGAAAATTTCTTTTTATTTCTCCATCCTCCTGTTTGTGCTCCTCGTTGAATCTGGTAAGCTCTTTTCCCCATAAATATTTGAAGATATGCAATTCTATTTTGTGCGTAATGAATTTTGAGATTAATTATATTTATATATATGATTGCATATACCGTTTGGTGTAGGAAATAAAATGGTAATGGCAATGGATGTTGATTGCGAGGTAGGAAGATTGACTTTTCCTCATTGTGACCCATTGTCTCGTTCTTGCGACATCCCCTGCAAACTTCGATTTGGAAACGGAGTAACTGGAACTTGTATGGCAGATCAAACGTCCTTTATATGTGTGTGTCGTGATTGTAATGCAGTTAGCAATTGAATTGAATGTATAAGACAATGAAATGAACTGAAATATTATATAAATAAAATAGTTGTATGATTAGATACATGTAACAATTGCAATTAGTTTTCTTTGTTAGTATGATTTATAATTGATACACAGGAAAATGAGTCTAGCTTCCCAAATAAACTTTGGTAACTTGATAGTGAAAAAAAGAAAAGCGTAGTAAAATGTTCTTTTTTTCTAGTTGATAAGATCTTTCTTTGCTAGACTTGAAACAAAAACTTTATGATCGCATTCATGCTGTTGGCACAAGTTACTCGGGAAAAAAATGGTCATTTTCTAAACAAACAAATAAATATTTATAAATAAAAAAGATACTTGGAAATAAAAAAGATACTTGGAAATGAATATTGGAAGGAGGTAGGTGAGCTATCTGAAATGATGGAAATATTAATTTTGGGAAGGATAAGATAAACATTTAATTATCAACTTTTTAGAAGATTCTTCCTTTAAAAAATACACTAAATAGTTATTTTTTTAAAGACTAGAATGGTCTTACATTATGGGTGTAAATTAATTTTTCATTGTCATCAAATAACAAATCACCATTGATATGTGTTTAAAATAATTATTTTAAAAGCAAACAAATTTATCATAATGATGATTTTGTGATTGGATATAATTGTGCAAAAAAAAAATTCTGTCAGTGTATAGCCTATTTTCTCTTTTACTAATGGTTAAGCGTTTCATCCTTTAAATTAACAAACTATATTTTGAAATTTTTCTAGCAAAAAGAAGTTAATAGTATTACTTATTAGTTAATAAAAATAAAAGTTGTAACATTTAACCTTAATTTTTGGTTACTTTCTAATCTAATGATATCTTAGGGAAATGAATGAGAAGTAATATACCTTTATAAACAATGAAAGATCCAATTATTAATTTTGTCTATTCGCAACCAACAAATAGATTAAAGAAAGAGGTATTAGATGGTTAAACTTTATAATTTATACTATTATAAAATGATTATAACCATCATACACTTATTTAAACTAATCACATGAATGTAAATTAGTCTATATTCGTTCTTTGTTAAAATTATATGCTTCTGAAAAAAAATATTTTGACGCAAACATTTATTAAGACGATAATATATATTTGTGATTTGTTGTATACTTTTAAAATGAATATAGTTATTATATACATAATTCATTTGATTATATAATTATACATTACTGTTTTAAAGATCTTTTTATATAATACATATTGAAAAGTCTTACATTGTTTACCTCAATTTTTGGGTTGCAACTTATCTATTTGTTTTACAACTACAATTATTACCAATTGATATTAAACTCAAATCTAATAAGGTATATATACTTGTTGTACTTTACAATTGATTCAATTATAAAATAATTATGACCATCTTATGTTTATTTTAACATATTACATATATTGGTTCTTTGTTATTAAGATGATAATATATATTTGTGATTTATTATATTCTTGTAAAATGATTATATTCCTTATACACATATTTCAATTGATTATATAGTTATAAATTAATTCTTGAATGGTATTTTTTATATAATACATATCAAATGGATCAATAATTCATTAATAGGATGATATCTTTCCATTTTTAATTATTCATATTTAATTAATATTTAATTTTTTTATTACTACTATTGAATTTTAGAGAAGACTAATATTTGTAAAAAAAAATGTTATCAGAAGAAAAGAATTTTTTTGGAACTAAAAAGACTATATATTAATAATGTTTGACTATATTACTATCAATTAGGAAAAAAATTGATATCTCTTTACAACATTCAAATTTTTAATATTTCCTTTCAAAATTTGAAGCATATAAATACATAGAGACCTCTCTTCTATCATTATCAAAAGGTCAACAGTATTTTTGAAATAAGAAAGTGAAAATTCTTTTTTATCTCTCTATCCTCTTACTTGTTCTCCGAATTGATTCTGGCATTCACATCTTCCCATAAATTCAACATGTTAAGCTCTTTTATGTGTAACCCTAAGAATAATTCATGCAACAATCGTTGGAAATCTTAGTTCCATTTAACGTGACCTAAATCGCGTCGGGGGCGTTTTAGAAAAATAAAAAAGAAAATCTATTGTCATTTGGATTGGAATTTGGCTTGAAAATTTGAAGGGAAGCCGAATCCATCACCACACGGAAGTCGGCTTCACTAAGTTGGTGCCGACTCGGCCAATCTGGGAAGATTGACCAAACCTGATCCGGTTTAGACTGGAGTCACCACCAACGTTTAAAGGTACACTGAAAACCAAGTGCGGATAAGGAAAATCTACGGGATGTAGAGTCTGGGTAGGGAGTTGGTTACACATGGGAATGACATGTCATCCCATCCGCCTACCATCTGGTAGTTATCCCATGAAATGCAATTAACATAACCTTTACCTTTATTGCTAATGCTTGGCCTGGATCAATGGAATACATATGTACAAAGTTTTAATGCATAACTTGACAAGAGTAGGCCTCCTGCTCCTACGTACCTCTCCTAGCATGGAGAAATCAAAGTTCACATAGTTTTGGATGTATGAAATGCAGAGTCAGACTTTCCATTAAGCATCCATCCTCGAGACAACAGGGGTGTAAATAGACTTTATTGGGGATGTTTGGTGTTTATTTTCGGTATGGTCAGACTTTCCATTAGGTGTCTGCCAACATCTAAGACATGGGGTCTGAACTTTCCATTAGGCGTTCAACCCTCACAAGTTTGGATTGGACTGGAGTCACCACCAACGTTTAAAGGTACACTGAAAACCAAGTGCGGATAAGGAAAATCTACGGGATGTAGAGTCTGGGTAGGGAGTTGGTTACACATGGGAATGACATGTCATCCCATCCGCCTACCATCTAGTAGTTATCCCATGAAATGCAAGTAACATAACCTTTACCTTTATTGCTAATGCCTGGCCTGGATCAATGGAATACATATGTACAAAGTTTTAATGCATAACTTGACAAGAGTAGGCCTCCTGCTCCTACGTACCTCTCTTAGCATGGAGAAATCAAAGTTCACATAGTTTTGGATGTATGAAATGCAGAGTCAGACTTTCCATTAAGCATCCATCCTCGAGACAACAGGGGTGTAAATAGACTTTATTGGGGATGTTTGGTGTTTATTTTCGGTATGGTCAGACTTTCCATTAGGTGTCTGCCAGCATCTGAGACATGGGGTCTGAACGTTCCATTAGGCGTTTAACCCTCACAAGTTTGGATTGGACTCGAGTCACCACCAACGTTTAAAGGTACACTGAAAACCAAGTGTGGATAAGGAAAATCTACGGGATGTAGAGTCTGGGTAGGGAGTTGGTTACACATGGGAATGACATGTCATCCCATCCGCCTACCATCTAGTAGTTATCCCATGAAATGCAAGTAACATAACCTTTACCTTTATTGCTAATGCCTGGCCTGGATCAATGGAATACATATGTACAAAGTTTTAATGCATAACTTGACAAGAGTAGGCCTCCTGCTCCTACGTACCTCTCCTAGCATGGAGAAATCAAAGTTCACATAGTTCTGGATGTATGAAATGCAGAGTCAGACTTTCCATTAAGCATCCATCCTCGAGACAACAAGGGTGTAAATAGACTTTATTGGGGATGTTTGGTGTTTATTTTCGGTATGGTCAGACTTTCCATTAGGTGTCTGCCAGCATCTGAGACATGGGGTCTGAACTTTCCATTAGGCGTTCAACCCTCACAAGTTTGGATTGGACTGGAGTCACCACCAACGTTTAAAGGTACACTGAAAACCAAGTGTGGCTAAGGAAAATCTACGGGATGTAGAGTCTGGGTAGGGAGTTGGTTACACATGGGAATGACATGTCATCCCATCCGCCTACCATCTGGTAGTTATCCCATGAAATGCAAGTCACATAACCTTTACCTTTATTGCTAATGCCTGGCCTGGATCAATGGAATACATATGTACAAAGTTTTAATGCATAACTTGACAAGAGTAGGCCTCCTGCTCCTACGTACCTCTCCTAGCATGGAGAAATCAAAGTTCACATAGTTCTGGATGTATGAAATGCAGAGTCAGACTTTCCATTAAGCATCCATCCTCGAGACAACAGGGGTGTAAATAGACTTTATTGGGGATGTTTGGTGTTTATTTTCGGTATGGTCAGACTTTCCATTAGGTGTCTGCCAGCATCTGAGACATGGGGTCTGAACTTTCCATTAGGCGTTCAACCCTCACAAGTTTGGATTGGACTAGAGTCACCACCAACGTTTAAAGGTACACTGAAAACCAAGTGCGGATAAGGAAAATCTACGGGATGTAGAGTCTGGGTAGGGAGTTGGTTACACATGGGAATGACATGTCATCCCATCCGCCTACCATCTGGTAGTTATCCCATGAAATGCAATTAACATAACCTTTACCTTTATTGCTAATGCTTGGCCTGGATCAATGGAATACATATGTACAAAGTTTTAATGCATAACTTGACAAGAGTAGGCCTCCTGCTCCTACGTACCTCTCCTAGCATGGAGAAATCAAAGTTCACATAGTTTTGGATGTATGAAATGCAGAGTCAGACTTTCCATTAAGCATCCATCCTCGAGACAACAGGGGTGTAAATAGACTTTATTGGGGATGTTTGGTGTTTATTTTCGGTATGGTCAGACTTTCCATTAGGTGTCTGCCAGCATTTGAGACATGGGGTCTGAACTTTCCATTAGGCGTTCAACCCTCACAAGTTTGGATTGGATTGGAGTCACCACCAACGTTTAAAGGTACACTAAAAACCAAGTGTGGATAAGGAAAATCTACGGGATGTAGAGTCTGGGTAGGGAGTTGGTTACACATGGGAATGACATGTCATCCCATCCGCCTACCATCTGGTAGTTATCCCATGAAATGCAAGTAACATAACCTTTACCTTTATTGCTAATGCCTGGCCTGGATCAATGGAATACATATGTACAAAGTTTTAATGCATAACATGACAAGAGTAGGTCTCCTGCTCCTACGTACCTCTCCTAGCATGGAGAAATCAAAGTTCACATAGTTCTGGATGTATGAAATGCAGAGTCAGACTTTCCATTAAGCATCCATCCTCGAGACAACAGGGGTGTAAATAGACTTTATTGGGGATATTTGGTGTTTATTTTCGGTATGGTCAGACTTTCCATTAGGTGTCTACCAGCATCTGAGACATGGGGTCTGAACTTTCCATTAGGCGTTCAACCCTCACAAGTTTGGATTCAAAGTTTGGACTTTCCATTAGGCATCCCAGCTTGATGCTAGACTAGACGTTGATATGAGTATTTATGCTAGGTTGATTTGGATATGCAGCAACTGATTAAGAGTCAGATGAAGTGCATTATGCAATGCTATGGAGGAGGGAACCGAGGTTGACTCGGTTCTAGGCCAAGGTAGGCTACATGCCTGCCATATGGAGTGTCGTGGACTTGGGTTCAAGCTAAGGTGAGCTATATGCCTACCATCTGAAGTGTCATTGTGAGCATGTGAGGGAGCTTTCTATGGCATGATTAGAGTAGGGGCAAGATGCTTACCTGGAATCCCGAGGTATTACTAGTACCTTCGTTTGCAACTGGAACTCCTCTGTAATACTCTTCCTCAACCTCTAGCTATTCAGCAATTTTCAAGCGATTTCGCTTTGCGTGCTTCTCTCCTGAATTCTTGGCCTTGGGTTCTTTGTGCTGGGGCCTTTTATAGCCTTTGGAGGGTGATGAGGGCACGCCTGATCCTGCCACGTGAAGTTTCCCCGCCTTCTGATTTAGTTCGTTAGCCTTGGTGATCCCAGGTCGATGCTCGTTGGATTCTGTTCCTAGTTGTGGCACGTTCTCCCTGGATTTGTGGCACATTCTTCGGGTAGTGGCTGACCTAGCGACTTCCTCTGCTGTGATTGGCGAGAATCTTTATTCTGTTGGGATAGGTGGGATCCTTGTCCCTTGACGTGGCTTTATAAGGACCCTTCTTCCTCTTGAAGAATATGACGGCTCAGGACCCATGGGGTGGTGTTCCATTGTTGAGGTGACTGATTCTACTTGACGTTGCTAACCTAGCCTGTTCTATCAGCGTTGAGCTGGGGTTCTTGGGTCCTTCTCGGCCCGTGTTGGGTTAATTGGGTTGTGTTTGGCTAATTGGGCCCAATTCTGGTGCACGAATTTATCGACTTTTTATAAGATTCTCCCTTATAAAATATACTAAATTGTTATTTTATAAAAAATTGAATGCTCATACATTGTTGGTGTAAATTAATTTTACAGTGTCATTTAATTACAAATTCCTATTGATGTAAATTTAAAAATAATTATTTTAAAAGACAATAAACTTATTATAATGATGTTTTGTGATTGGATATAACTGTGTAAAATTATTTTCTGATGTTAGTACAAAGTAAATTTTATCTTACTCATGCATGATTGTTTCATATTTTAGATTAGCAAACTGTTGAGCAAAACAAAGTTACAATTAATATTTATACATAACAAAAATAAAATTTGTAACATTTAACCCTAGTTTTCGATTGCTTTCTAACATGATGATATTGATTTATAAGAAAGGGAACTGAATCAAAAGTAATATATCTACATAACCCTAACGATAACTTATTAAATATTTCAAAATATATTTTAAAATCTTATAATGAATATTCTTTTAAAAAATATTAAATTAAATAGATTAAATTATATATTTTAACCTAAGACAAAAAAATTATAATACATACCTATATTAAGGAAAGAATGTGTATGTTATTCAAAATTTTAATATAAAAAAGATGATAATATAATAATCACTTGTCTAGAAGAACAGAGTATAATATTTTCATTTTTCATCGTAAGAAAGAAAAAGTATAATATTTTAACGTTGTTAAATGAAATGAAATAAATTATATTTTTTAATATAAAAAAATATAACACTTGCACTCTTTATCTAAACTAAATGCAATTTACTTTACAAATTTTCTATTTATTAAATTAACTAGGCACATGTTAGCAGAACCTTTATCATATTAATTCATCAATACGTATTCGTGTGATATTTACGTTATCTTTGAAGAAAAGTAAAGTGATAAAAGAAAAAGGTTGAACATTAAATGATTATTGGAATAACTCTCAATCTAGAATGACTCTATTAATTTAAAGTTTGAGCATTAAATAATTATTGAAATGACTCACTTAATTTTTGGTTTGAGCATTGAATAATTGTTAGAAGGACTCAATTAATTTTAGGTTTAATTTGAACATTAAATAATTATTTGAATGAGTCAATTAATTTTATTTTTGAGCATAAAATATTATTGGAATGACTTAATTATAGGTTATGCTAATATTTGTTATTAATTTTAGGTTATGCTGATATTATTGGAATGACACAGTTTTAAGATTTAACCTTTTTACTTTACTTTCTAACATGATAATATGCTATAAGGGGTAAATCCAATAAAAAGAAATATGAAAAATTCTGTCGCTACTTTTGTGTATTCTTAATCAATAGATAGGGTAAAAAATCTATTACATTATTATATTTTTTAATTCATTTATTATAAAATGATTATAGTTATCATACTTTTGTCTACATTGATTATATAAATTTAAATAGTCTATATTAATTGTTTGTTATAATATATATATATATATATATATATATATATATATATATATATATATATATATATATATATATATATATATATATATATATATATATATATATATATATATATATATATATCAAAGCAAGAGATATTTGGAGACAAGGATTATTAAGATGAAATTGTTTGCAGTATATTGTATTTTAAAATTCCTATAGTCATTATACGTATATTTCAATTGATTACTTCTTTTGATTATTTTTAATATTGAACAAACTAAATATTCCAATAATTAATAGGATGATATTACTCAATTTCTATTTATTCATATTTAATTTTTTAATACTACTACTGTATTTTAAAGAAGTCATCATAATCTTAAAAGAATGTTGTGAAAAGAAAATAGTTTTAAAATTATGCCAACGACAAAGTTTGCTTGAATAACCAATTTATATTAGTATTTTATATGCATCAAGGAAAAAAATAGGATTCTCTTTGAAACATACAAATTTTACTTGAAGCATATAAACTCTCTTTGTTTGGTAGATCTATCAAATATTAAATGCGAAAGAGTATTTATCAAATCAAGAAAAAGAAAATTCCTTTTCCTTTTTATTCTCCATCCTCATGTTTGTTCTCCTCATTGAGTCTGCTAAGCACTTCTTCCCACAAATATCGCAATTCTATTTTCTGTGTAATGAATTTTGAGAAGATTAATTAGATATATGTAATAACTGAAATTGGTTTTCTTTGTTAATCTGATTTATAATTGATACAAAGGAAAATAACTCTAGCTTTCAATATAAACTTTGGTAACTTGGTAGAGCAAAAAATAAGAGTGTAGTAAAATATTCTTTTTTTCTAGTTGATAAGATCTAGACTTCAACCCAAATATTTATGGTCCACATTCAGGCTGCTGGCACAAGGATCACTCGGCAAATAAAATGATCATTTTCTAAACAAACAAATAAATATTTATAAATAAAAAAGTTACTAGAAAATGGATATTGGAAGGAGGTAAGTGAGGTATTTGAAATGATGGAAATATTAATTGTAGGAAGGTTATGATAGATGGTTTGCTTCATGTACTATTATTTCTCTAAATACTATTATATCTTTGTCCTCCTACTTGCTGTCTTTATTGATTTTGGTAAGTACATCTTTCACAAATTCTACATATTAAGTTCTTTTATGTGTAATGAATTTTCATAAGATTAATTGTGTTTATATGATTGGATATTTATATATTGTTTGGTGTAGGAAATAAAATGTAAGTGGCAGTCAAGAGGTAGTAAGATTGTTTTATAATCATTGTGACCCTAATAACAATTCTTACGATAATATGTGCAAATCTTCTTAGTTTCATTCAAATAAGGCAACTATCGACACTTGAATGTATATGTTTGTCGTAATTGTAATAAAGTTTCTAATTGAATGTGTAAAATGTAAAACTATAAATTGAAAAATTATATAAATAAAATGATTGAATTATTATATCCATGTGACAAACAAGATTGGGTTGGCCCAATCTCTAGCTAGTCTTTTCTTTTTATTATTAGTTAGCACAACTCGTGAAAAACTAAGATAGAATATATTTTCTTTTAGATTCTTAAAGTGTTTATATTAACTATAATCACATATTAAGAATATCCACTTACAAGTAATAACAAAATTAAATTATCTAAACTACTATCAATAAGTGCAACATAGTTGGTAGTGTCTATAAAAGAATAATATATATTGTACTAACAAAAATAGGTTGAATTATAATGTTAAAAATAATTTAATATAATATAATTGTGTAATTGTAAAAAAAAATAAACAATTGTGATATTAAAATTTTCAAAAAAAATCATCTAAAAAATTAAATAAACATATAATTATCGACTTTATAAAGGACTCTCGTGTCTGAAAAATTAATTTTACATTGTCATCTAATGACAAATAACCGCTGATATGAGTTTAAAATAATTATTTTAAAAGGCAAGAGTGCAAATTTTTTTTTTCTATGTATTGCTCTAATGTTCTCCGTAGGAGTTCTCCTCTTCTATCCTTTGCTTCAACAATACAAGAGGATTTAGAATTAGAGTTGCTAGTGTACTAGGGGCTGTGCTTGCTCCTACTTCTTATAGCATCAAAATAGGTCGGGCTAGATTGTTAAATATCTATTATTTAAATATTTAAATGGTAGTAAACATCTCTTATATCTAAAGATTTTGTTTTTGAAATATAGATAGTATCTTTTCAAATATTCATAACTATATTTGAAAGTTTTTTAAACATAAATATAATATAAATATCTAAAAGTTGTTAATTATATTTGAATTCAAAAACTACCCAATCATTAAGCAATATGTATTTTCCTAAAAATATAATTCATTTACTTATTTAATTATTAACAAAATATAATTATTTTAAAAGGTGATAAAATATAAAAACCAATTATATACTAGCATAATTGCTAAAAGAATAACAATAATAATATTAATAACACAAAAATTGCGGTGTTACAGTATTGCTCTAAGGCTCTCATTTGCTTGGCAAGAATTGTACTTGCACAGCAAATAAACCCATAGAGGAGAAACTTATCTATTTGACACACTCTCAAGTAGTGAGGATCACCTATTGTCCAGCGAGGAGTGACAAATAGCAATTTGTTATTTGTGAATTTTGTAGCAAAACTTACCCAAAAATCCAAAATCAAATGGGAAAAGTCTAACCTAAGTCCTCTTATACATACTCTTTTAGCACATGAAATACACATGAAATATCCTCAATTCACGTCCAACTTCATCTAGACACATAAAAGTCCTAAATAAATCCTCAAAACAACCAAGAACTCTAAATACACAACAACCACAAAAATTTAAAAATCAACAACAATTAATCACATGGAAACCACAAAATCACAACAATTGGTACACATTAATGTAGAAACCCCTTTCAGATATTGCCAAGAACCAAACAAAACAAGCACATAATAGAGTCCTAGAATGACCTTGCTATTTGTCTTACATAAAGAAAATCCAAATACAGAGACAATCTTACTCCATTTTACCTTGTACACAAACTAATAGAAATTATCTTTAAGACTCTCCTTAATGACCCTCTAATACTCCCACTATAGGTTACTTTATTTCACTCTTTGCTTTCAAGAAAATTTCAAATGAAAAACTGATCATAAAGGTCAAATAAGCTTCTTTTTAGCAAATAAGGACGCATAAGTCCAAATAATTATCTCTATTTTTAATTTAGTTAAAACCCATTTTTTACCCATATATGTTCCCAAATAAATTCTATGTTAAATTAATAATGGAGGTAAAACATCCAAACACTTTTTTCTTGTAGTGTAATAAAAATAAATAAATAAATATCATATTTATATATAATAATAAATAATAGAAAATATAATGTGATATATATATGTAAATAAACGTATATACATTTAAAATGTCATTGTTTTAATATTGTTTAAAACACTAGTTCGTAAAATTTAATTTAAATATTTTATTCAACTGTATCTATTTTATTATCATATAAATAATAATAATTTTGTCTTAATTTATACATTTAATTATTATTCTAAGAAAATATTGTGATTTATGTTAAATCTAATTACATATATAAAAAAAAATATTTTTAATTATTATTTTCCACAAACATATTTTAACACAATCAAATTACAAATTATATATATATATATATATATATACGTACTAATAATTAATGGGATCATAATCTTAAAAGATTGTTGTGAAAAAGAAAATAGTTTTAAAATTTTGTCAACGACAAGTTTACTTGAAAAAACAATTAATAGTATTTGACTATATTAACTATGCATAAAGAAGAAAAATATAATTATCTTTAGAACATACATTTTTTTTATTTTTCCCGTCATTATTTGAAGCATATAAATGCATAAAGATCTCTGTTTGGTGAGATTTATCAAAGTCAAAAGCTGAAAAGTATTTATCAAATAAGAAAATGAAAATTTTTTTTATTTTTCCATCCTCTTGTTTATTCTCCTCATTGAATCTGATAAGCACTTTTTCCCATAAAAATTTGAAGAAATGCAATTCGATTTTATGTGTGATGAATTTTGAGAAGATTAATTTATATATATATCGCCTGGTTAGGAGATAAACTGCTAATGGCAACGGGAATTAATTGCGAGGTAGGAAGGTTGACTTTTCCTCACTGTAACCCATTCTCTTGTTTTTACAACATTCCACGCAAACTTCGACTTGGAGAAGAAGTCACTGGAATTTGTATGATCTATCAATGTCTTATATATATGTATTTGACTTTTCCTTGTTGTGACCCATTTTCTCGTACTTGCAACATTCCATGTAAACTTCGATTTTGACACACAGTCAGTCAAATTTGTACGATATATCAGATGTCCTATATATGTATTTGTCGTGATCGTAATGTAGTTAGCAATTGAATGTATAAGAGGATGAATCGAAAAATTATATAAATAAAATAGTTGCATGATTAGATGCATATAACAATTGAAATTGGTTTCCTTTATTAATCTGATTTATCATTGATACAAAGGAAAATGGGCCTAACTTCCAAAATAAACTTCGGTAATTTGGTAGTGTAAAAGGAGTGTAGTAAAATGTTATTTTTTTTTTAAGTCGATAAGATCTTTCTTTGCTAGACTTGAATCCAAACTTTATGAGTTTCTAAACAAACAAATAAATATTTATAAATAAAAAAATTCTTGGAAATAGGTATTGGAAGGAGGTAGGTAAGCTATCTTAAATGATGGAAATATTTTAATTCTCGGAAGGATACGATAGATGGTTGGCTTTAGGTATTATTATCTCTCCAGGTATTATTATCTCTTTTTCCTCCTAATGGCTAACTTCATTGATTCTAGAAAGTACATCTTCCTAAATATATTAAGTTACTTTATGTGTATAATGAATATTTACAAGAATTATGTGTATAATGAATATTCACAAGATTAACTAAATATATTAAGTTATTTTATGTGTATAATGAATATTTACAAGAATTATGTGTGTAATGAATATTCACAAGATTAATTAAGTGTATGTGACTTGATATTTATATATCGTTTGGTGTAGGGAATAAAATGTAAGTGATACTTGTATATATGACTTTAAAGTAGTTATTTTCAAAGCCAACAAACTTGTCATAATGGTACTTTGTTATTGGTTATAACTATGTAAAATAATTTTTACAGTGCATAACCTATTTTCTCATTAACTAATGTTTTGAATCTGGAGAGACTTTGCACTTGGGAGAGATTCAATAAACTCTACACCACATGTCCACATCATCAGATCAGTGAACAATTGTTGATCCAGTATTTCTACAAAGGTTTGTCGATGATGGATCGAAGCATGATTGATGCTGCCAATGGAGGAGCATTGATGGACAAAACACCAGCAACAGCAAGGCATCTGATATCTAATATGGCAAGTAATACACAACAGTTTGGGGTCAGAGTAACCAGCCAATCCCGTATGGTGAATGAAATTGGAGCAGCTTCCAACTTGAGGTTGGAAAATCAGCTGACCGAATTAACATCGTTGGTGAGGCAACTTGTCGTTGGAAAACACCAACCAACCATCGTAGCCAAAGTTTGTGGCATTCGTATACGTAGGGGCACCCCATGGATATATGCCCCGCATTACAAGAAACATAGTCGGACCAACTAGAGAACATTGGAGTCATAGGTGGATTTCAGTATGGGAAGCAACCATATCAAACCCGGCCATTTGACAACTACCAGTATGGAAGACAAACATTTCGACCAGGACCGAATCAAGGCCCATATGCAGCCTACAGAGCCAGACCTGCCCCGAACATACCTCAAGGTTTAGTAGGTTACCAATAGCCAAGTCCACAATATCAAGCACCATCTTTCCAACAGCAACATCAGCAACAGAGAATGCTATCTCAAGGCGATTCCCCCATCTTTGGAGGATCTAATGAAGCGACTAGCAACTAGTAATTTGGGGTTCCAACAATCTATGAGCTCTAGTAACATGCAATTCCAGTAGAATATGACTGCCACCATCCAAGACCTCAAAACACAGATAGGACACTTAGCCAATACTATGAGCTAATTACGAGTCAGCTGGATCTAGCAACCTTCCCTCACAAACAATTCTGAACAGCCAGAGGAACACGAATGCAGTCACGAGAAGTGGAAAAAGAACTATCAGCCCAGCACCACCGGTTGCCAAGATCAACCGGCCAGGCTCCGAACCGGACGTCAACTCCAGGTGGAGCAACCAGAAAAAACTATCCAGCGTCGTTTCCAACTCAGACCATCTCAGCAAGAAAAGCCTGAATTTGATGAAGAATTATTCAAAATGTTCGAAAAGTGGAAATCAATATCCCACTCCTTGGCGTCATAAAGCAAATTCCAAAGTACGAAAAATTCCTCAAAGAACTATGTGTACACAAGAGGAAAAAAGATGAAAAGGAGTGCAAAAATAGGAGGTGTAATGTTTGCATTAACCAAAAATGCAGAATTCACTGCAGGTGCACAACAAGCACTGCCAAAGAAGTGCCGAGATCTTGGAATCTTCTCGTCCCCCAAGCACCATCGGACTGTACCTTTCTGCCGATGCAATGCTAGACACAGGAGCTTTAATTAATGTCATGCCAACATGGATATACAAATCTCTAAATTTTGGTGATCTAGAACCCATTGGGATGACAATACAAAAAGCGAATAGAAATGTTGTTCAACCTTTGGGCATTCTAGAAGATGTCCTCATCCAATTTAATGAGCTGACTTTCCCGGATGATTTCTACATGATTGATATGGAAGATGAGACATCAGGGAAGGGATCAACCTTGATTCTAGGAGGCCATTCTGATGATTGCCAGAACAAAGATTGATGTGCATCTTGAGACACTCTCGATGGAATTTGGTGATACTTTGGTGCAGTTTAATATTTTTGAAGCCATGAAGCATCCACCAAAGACCATTCCCTCTTTGGCATAGATTTGATTGATGAACTAGTTGATGAGTATTTTCAACTAGACAGCAATAGTGAAGACATTGAATGTTTTGTTGGAAGTGCTGAACTAATCAACTGCTTAGGGCCCATAACAGTAGAGGCCAACTATGAGGAAGTACATATCTTCCCAACTCCAAGGACAATGATAATGACATTCCGAATTGGAATTTGAAGCCGAATTGTTGAAGTATTAGGCCGAGTCTGCAGCGTGGAGAACCTGGGTGTGTAAACATAGCAGAAGTCAAAGTTGTTGAGACTAAAGAGCCCTTCCCTGCATAATTGGCAACAATCTTTACGACCCAGAAGTCAAGTTGGCTAAGAGTGGCGAGGCGAAGAAAAGACAAAAAGTCAACTCGTAGAGCAACTAAGAGACAAGGCCGACTTGCCGAGACCATCTCGGTAAATGAAGACCAGAAGCCAGCAAGAGCTGAATCCCCTATTCCATCGGATTCGGGCCTAAGGCTACACGAGAAGCCCAGTTTGACTCAATATGAGGCGAACTAAACAGACCAAGAGGAGTCGACCCACAACAGCCAAAGGCTGAAATCATGTCGGCACACTTGGTGTCGAGCCCATTCAAGTCAGCCAGCCAGAATCGACACCAGTAAATGACAATTCTCCATCTCCGCCACCACTCAAGGAATTGAAGCCATTCCCTAATCATCTGAAATATGCCTACTTGGATATTGAACAACAACTACTTGTCATCATTGCCAATAACCTCTCACTAGGAGCAAGAAGACAAGTTGCTAAATGTCCTTAGATAGCATACGAAGGCAATTGGGTGGAAACTTTCTGACCTTCCTAGAATAAACCCTTCCATATGCATGCACCGCATTTTAATGGAGGAGGAGGCAAAGCCCATAAGGCAACAACAAAGAAGATTGAATCCAGGCCATTCTCGACATGGTCAAGAAAGAAGTCCAAAACTCCTTGCCATAGGAATCATCTACCCCATCTTGGATAGCTAGTGGGTGAGCCTTGCAAGTAGTGCCAAAGAAGTTCGGGATGATTTTCATGAAAAACCAGCAAGATGAGTTGGTACCTATGCGGATTCAGAACAGTTGGCGAGTCTGCATTGATTACAGAAGACTAAACCAGGCAATTCGCAAGGATCTTTCCTTTGCCTTTTATCGATCAAGTCCTGGAAAAACTATCAGAAAGATCCCATTATTGCTTTTTGGACGGTTTCTCTAGATACATGCAAATTCACATTGCACCTGAAGATCAACACAAGACCACCTTCACGTGCCTATTTGGTACCTTTGCATACACTCGCATGCCATTTGGCTTTGTCAATGCTCAGTACATTCCAACACTATAGGACTAGTATCTTCTCGGACCTGCTACAGGATTGCATGGAAGTGTTTATGGATGACTTCATGGTCTACGCATATTCATTTGACTCATGTCTGGAGAATCTGTCCAAGTTTGTCTCTACCTGCGACACATGTCAAAAAGCTGGAATGTCCATTAGTAGAAGGCATGAGATGCCCCAATAACCCATACTGTTTTGTGAAATCTTTGACCTAGTCTCCAATGGGTACTCTTATATCAAGATGGGTAAAGGCCATAGCCACCAAAACCAATGACGCCAAGGTCGTGGTAGATTTTTTTAAATCCAATATCTTTTGTAGGTTTAGTGTGCCAAAAGTGCTCACAAGTGACCAAGGGAGTCACTTCTACAACAGAGCCATATCCTCTTTACTCCACAAGTATGGAGTGGCGCATAGAATTGCCACAGCATATCACCCCCAGACAAATGGCCAAGCTGAAGTTTTTAATAGGGGAATAAAGAAAACGCTGCAAAAGATTACCAATCCCAACAGGAAGGACTGGAGCCGACTCCTTGAGGACGCTTTGTGGGCACACAGAACTGCATATTGAACACCTTCATGTGGAGCTAGAACACAGAGCTTACTAGGCTGTCAAACAGTGAAACCTAGCCTATGACCAAGCAGGGAAACAAAGGCAATTCCAATTGCAAGAGCTGGATGAACTTCGCTTGGAAGCCTATGAAAACTCTAGGATCTACAATTCCCTTTTGTTTTCCCTTTTGTTTTCAATAAAAGCTGGCCAAGCCAATTCCCTTTTGTTTTCAATAAAAGCTGGCCAAGCCGAGTCCATTCTGGCTCCCACTCTGTCTCGACCCAGCTAATTTCAAATTTGATTTTGAGATGAATCTTTCTTTTTGCCTGCGTTCTTCCTAACTGAATTCTGAATCTGGATTACTGAGAAAACGTTTTGAAAAAGAATTTGAAATGAGTATTGGAAGTTTTGATTAGAGCAGTAGGAAGAAATTCAAAACTTTGGAGAGAGATTTCTTTTCAAACTTGTCAGGGAATAAAATTTTTGTGTCCTTAGGTAGGTAGTGGCCGAAAACTGAAAAAAAGGAACTATGGTGATAGAGCAATTAACCGTGTGAGGATTTTTTTTTAGCCTTTGTATATATGATGGCTTTGTACCTTGCCATTCTCTTTTTTTGGTGTGATTTTTGCATCCTTGCTAACTGTGTATGCTAGATTTTGCCTTGACTCTCTGGATATATCTGATTTTGCATGCAGGAATGAAATGATCTAGGCCATGTTTCCAATGAGCCTCAAGCCAAATGAACCTACCTTGTAAATTTTATCCTTTGTTTACCCCTTTGAGCCTGAATAACCAATCTTTTGTGAAAGCTCACTACAAGCCAAGGCCGGAAAAACCATGATTATCCTCAACCTTAGGGGGTAGAGGAGCTTTGGAATTGTTTTGGAAGTAAGTCATGATCAAGTGTAGGGGAAGGCACTAGGGAGTAAAGCAAGTGTAGTGTATGTTAAAAGTTCGAAAAACAAAAGAAAGAAGCAAGTGTAAGGAAACAAAAGAAGCAGCCAAAAAGGTCAAAATTTGTAAAAATTCAGAAGCAAGCTGCAAAACATCAGTGAGGAAAAGAAGGAAAGAAAAAGATGAAAAAAAAGGGGAAAGAAAGAAACGAGCTTTGAGAATAAAGAGAAATATCACAATATCCTGGGATGTCCCTCATACTGATGAGGCTTGCTCCCCATTGCTCCTCTCTTCCCTACGGTTCTGAACTCATTTTCCATCTTAAATCTTACCCTTGACCCTGGCCTCATTACAAGCCGAAAGAAAGCCATAGTGATCATGGCTGCATGTGTTTTTGAGGTGTGGAAGGAGAGGCTAGTCAAAGTGTGGTAATACCAGTTTCATGCAATGTTGAGTGTAAATACAAACCCAAACACTTGAGAGATTGAGAGAATAATTGCCTAAGTGAGAGCTCTGTCACTTTTGGTCACTCTTTGATGTTTGTAGGTTGCTGATTTTCCTAGGGTACAAAAAGAGTAATTTCAGATAATTTGAATATCTCAAAGCCAAGGGTGATTGAATGTCGCCTCTGTTTTGACTAAACTTAAGGGAGTTGGTTGAAAATTCTTTCCTTGTCTTAAAAATCTCCCTTGTTGATTATTCTATTTTGCCCAAGAGTGCAAAAGGGTAAGTGTGGGGGTCTGATGAGTCACAAATTATGCATCTTTTATGGACTTAAGAAGAATGGTTGTAAGATTATTTTGTGCTTAAGGATTGATTGTTAGCCGAGATTCATATTATGGACCTAAAAAAAGAGAAAACACAAAATATGTGTTTATTTGGGAGTCTTAGCTAATGAAAAGTCTTCTTCTCTTCTTCTGCAGGATAGAGCCGAATTGATCTCGGCCAGGAGAGTCGTCTTGGCCAAGACCGACTCCATCTCGGCCAGAACAGGCTTCATGGTCTAGCTTCCCATTGAAGGGTAGCCCAACAAGGAGCAACCCAATTGTGCATCCACGTAGACAATCCAGCTCAGGTGCCACTTCATCTCTAAATTCAGCTCAACTACCACGTCACTTTTGGAGAAGCTTGTAGCGCAAGTTACACAAGGGTAGAATAGGCAAATCACTATGTAAATCTGTTAGGAGTCGTTAGGAACAGGAGGCTACAGCTCGTGTATATATAGGAGTAGCTGTGCACTTTTCAAGGATCTTAGCATTCATAATTTCCTGCTCTCATATTTTCATTCTCTCGTGCTCATCTCCTACGTTTTACAATGGTGCAGTGCTCTCTATGATGCTTCTCTCGATCGAGGAAGTGCAGGCTAGGAACTAAGAAGCCGAAGGTTGTCAAAGGAGACCAATTGGATTACTGACGCACTCTGGTAGACTTGATCCTTAGCGTTCTAGCTAGTAGAGGTGAACCATCACCGTTCAACCATGACGATCGTCGTGGAAGACAAAGTCATCGAATCCAGATCCTAAGTTTGTATTCTGTTCCATTAATGAAAGTATTTTCTGATTTCTGTTCTTTGTTTCCTTCCTATATTTTAATTCACTTACTGTGTCGCGATTGCACAAAGTAATGTGAACGATATTAAGCTAAGCCGATCAGAACTGGTTTAACTAATTCAGTAGGTAATCAACTAGAGAACTTGATTGAGAACCTAAAATCAACTCTGGACTTAATCCCTACCAACTGATGAGGTAGCGATTGTGTAATTCCTCAGTATGGTAGTAGATGAATGTTTGGTGATTGTCATACGAACATCAAAAGGTTGATAAGGACTGAGAGCTAAGTGACTGAACCAGAACAGACTTTAATTCTTAGATTGAATCCGAACACAGTAGTGACAATAGCAATAGCGTAGTGTAGTTTAGATACATTCGCATTCCTAGTTTACATCCTATTTTATTTTCTGTTTGCTTTACACGTATCCAAAATCCTCTGTTTACTACATTTCAGTCTGAGACAGAGTCAATCCAACTTTGTTGTGTTTCTCTACACTTAGCCGAGACCGAGTCGAATAGCCTCTATCGAGACTATTTCGAACCAGTCTTTGCCGAGAGCAAGTCAACACTTCCTACTTGAGAGTTCTAGTTTCACTTCAGTCTTCGCACATAAGTCATAATTGAGCACACTGTGTCCTTGAGAGAATTCGACCTAGGATTGACTATACTATAGTTAGCTTTAGTTATTTGATAAACGGAACACGACGAAAAATGAGTTATCACAATGCAAGTCCAACCACCGATAATTGAGAAAGAAATGGTTAGCATGTTTATTGATACTCTCCCGTCCCTCTATTACGACAGGGTGGTGGGGAATGTCGCCTCCAACTTCGCAGACCTGGTGGTGGTAGGCAAAAGGATAGAGTTGGGCATTAGGCGTGGGAAGTTTGCCTAAACAAGCAACAGTGCAAGTTTTGCTAAGAAGCTCACGATAGAGAAGAAGAAAGGCGAAGCCAGTGCCGTAATGTTAGAGCCCATCTTCCCACAAGGGAAATGAGCTGCTCCTTTGTACCCGACTCAATATGCCAATCTGCCTCCTACGCCATATTTCCTTCCTTACCAACCGTGAGCCGACACAGGGATCACTAGCCTAAAGCTAGTGTAGCAAGGCACGAGGAGGCTATGACCCCAACTACAAGAACAAAAGCTCGTGCAAATAATTCCCCTCAAGCCCTTGGAACCCCTGTATTCGAGAAGCTATGACCCCAACACCAGGTGTGACTACCATGGTAGGACGGTAGGAAATGCTACCGAAAGGTGTTGGAACTTGAAACACAAAGTCCAGGACCTTCTAGATAGTGGTTTGCTCGGTTTTCAGGACTAGGGGCCAAATGTGCAAAACAACCCTCTCCCGGCCCACAGAGGCATGGCAATTAATGCCACAAGCCACGGAACAAGGAGAAGGTCGAGGCCCCAACAGATGGGAAGACCAAACTTGAGGCTATCCAAGGTCGCTGTCATGACAATCGGACTCAATTACACGGGACATGTAGGGAAAAGAAGACCAGGGAAGAAAATCCTGAGCACGCGAACCTCTATCACTAGTGGGGGCATGACATCCCTAGCTCAAATCACAATGATAGAGGAACAACTTCATGAGCCTATAGAAGGAATATGCTTCATGAACTAGGAGTTGGAGAATCGGACCGCTGAAGTATTACTTGATCTATTCTCCTAGCAAATGTAAATCAAAAAGTACATGTATATAGGCCTTGTGCCACCTTCAAATAATTTAATAAAATATGTTGTATATTCATGCAATTGCTTTCTTTCATATTTATCCTTTGTCTATTCCACACTTCAAAATTCATCCAATTCTTTCATTCGAAACCGTAATTAAAGCATAACTTTTTCCTTACTTTCCATATCAAGTCTTATCAAGTCTTATCAGGAAGTCCTTTTGATTACTTAATTTGATCACTTAATATTATAATTACTTTAAATAAATAGCTATATAATTGTATTTGAAATATAAAACACACGTGATTAAAAGAAATTACAAATTTCTAAGAATAAGAAATATGAAAAATTCTACCGCTACTTTTGTGTATTCTTAATCAGTAGATAGAGTAAAAAATTTATCACTATTATTATATTATACAACTCATTTATTATAAGATGATTATAGTTATCATACATTTGTTTAAACTGATTATATAAATTTAACTAGTCTATATTGATTGTTTGTTACAATTATATATATATATATATATATCGAAGCAACAGATTTTTTGAGACAGATTATTAAGATGAAATTCTTTGCAGTTTATTGTATTTTAAAATAAGTATAGTCATTATACATATGTTTGAATGGATTACTTCTGTTGATGATATTTTAATATTGAACAAATTAAATGTACTAATAATTAATAGTGCTTGACTATATTAACTATGCATCAAGAAAAAAAAAATTCTCTTTGGAACATACAAATTTTATTTGAAGCATATAAATGCATAAGTACCTGTCTTTGGTGAGATCTATCAATATCAAAACTTCAAGAGTATTTATCCAATCGAGAGAATGAAAATTTCTTTTTATTTCTCCATCCTCCTGTTTGTGCTCCTCGTTGAATCTGGTAAGCTCTTTTCCCCATAAATATTTGAAGATATGCAATTCTATTTTGTGCGTAATGAATTTTGAGATTAATTATATTTATATATATGATTGCATATACCGTTTGGTGTAGGAAATAAAATGGTAATGGCAATGGATGTTGATTGCGAGGTAGGAAGATTGACTTTTCCTCATTGTGACCCATTGTCTCGTTCTTGCGACATCCCCTGCAAACTTCGATTTGGAAACGGAGTAACTGGAACTTGTATGGCAGATCAAACGTCCTTTATATGTGTGTCGTGATTGTAATGCAGTTAGCAATTGAATTGAATGTATAAGACAATGAACTGAACTGAAATATTATATAAATAAAATAGTTGTATGATTAGATACATGTAACAATTGCAATTAGTTTTCTTTGTTAGTATGATTTATAATTGATACACAGGAAAATGAGTCTAGCTTCCCAAATAAACTTTGGTAACTTGATAGTGAAAAAAAGAAAAGCGTAGTAAAATGTTCTTTTTTTCTAGTTGATAAGATCTTTCTTTGCTAGACTTGAAACAAAAACTTTATGATCGCATTCATGCTGTTGGCACAAGTTACTCGGGAAAAAAATGGTCATTTTCTAAACAAACAAATAAATATTTATAAATAAAAAAGATACTTGGAAATAAAAAAGATACTTGGAAATGAATATTGGAAGGAGGTAGGTGAGCTATCTGAAATGATGGAAATATTAATTTTGGGAAGGATAAGATAAACATTTAATTATCAACTTTTTAGAAGATTCTTCCTTTAAAAAATACACTAAATAGTTATTTTTTTAAAGACTAGAATGGTCTTACATTATGGGTGTAAATTAATTTTTCATTGTCATCAAATAACAAATCACCATTGATATGTGTTTAAAATAATTATTTTAAAAGCAAACAAATTTATCATAATGATGATTTTGTGATTGGATATAATTGTGCAAAAAAAAAATTCTGTCAGTGTATAGCCTATTTTCTCTTTTACTAATGGTTAAGCGTTTCATCTTTTAAATTAACAAACTATATTTTGAAATTTTTCTAGCAAAAAGAAGTTAATAGTATTACTTATTAGTTAATAAAAATAAAAGTTGTAACATTTAACCTTAATTTTTGGTTACTTTCTAATCTAATGATACCTTAGGGAAATGAATGAGAAGTAATATACCTTTATAAATAATGAAAGATACAATTATTAATTTTGTCTATTCGCAACCAACAAATAGATTAAAGAAAGAGGTATTAGATGGTTAAACTTTACAATTTATACTATTATAAAATGATTATAACCATCATACACTTATTTAAACTAATCACATGAATGTAAATTAGTCTATATTCGTTCTTTGTTAAAATTATATGCTTCTGAAAAAAAATATTTTGACGCAAACATTTATTAAGACGATAATATATATTTGTGATTTGTTGTATACTTTTAAAATGAGTATAGTTATTATATACATAATTCATTTGATTATATAATTATACATTACTGTTTTAAAGATCTTTTTATATAATACATATTGAAAAGTCTTACATTGTTTACCTCAATTTTTGGGTTGCAACTTATCTATTTGTTTTACAACTACAATTATTACCAATTGATATTAAACTCAAATCTAATAAGGTATATATACTTGTTGTACTTTACAATTGATTCAATTATAAAATAATTATGACCATCTTATGTTTATTTTAACATATTACATATATTGGTTCTTTGTTATTAAGATGATAATATATATTTGTGATTTATTATATTCTTGTAAAATGATTATATTCCTTATACACATATTTCAATTGATTATATAGTTATAAATTAATTCTTGAATGGTATTTTTTATATAATACATATCAAATGGATCAATAATTCATTAATAGGATGATATCTTTCCATTTTTAATTATTCATATTTAATTAATATTTAATTTTTTTATTACTACTATTGAATTTTAGAGAAGACTAATATTTGTAAAAAAAATGTTATCAGAAGAAAAGAATTTTTTTGGAACTAAAAAGACTATATATTAATAATGTTTGACTATATTACTATCAATTAGGAAAAAAATTGATATCTCTTTACAACATTCAAATTTTTAATATTTCCTTTCAAAATTTGAAGCATATAAATATATAGAGACCTCTCTTCTATCATTATCAAAAGGTCAACAGTATTTTTGAAATAAGAAAGTGAAAATTCTTTTTTATCTCTCTATCCTCTTACTTGTTCTCCGAATTGATTCTAGCATTCACATCTTCCCATAAATTCAACATGTTAAGCTCTTTTATTTGTAACCCTAAGAATAATTCATGCAACAATCGTTGGAAATCTTAGTTCCATTTAACGTGACCTAAATCGCGTCGGGGGCGTTTTAGAAAAATAAAAAAGAAAATCTATTGTCATTTGGATTGGAATTTGGCTTGAAAATTTGAAGGGAAGCCGAATCCATCACCACACGGAAGTTGGCTTCACTAAGTTGGTGCCAGCTCGGCCAATCTAGGAAGATTGACCAAACCTGATCTGGCTTGGACTGGAGTCACCACCAACGTTTAAAGGTACACTAAAAACCAAGTGCGGATAAGGAAAATCTACGGGATGTAGAGTCTGGGTAGGGAGTTGGTTACACATGGGAATGGCATGTCATCCCATCCGCCTACCATCTGGTAGTTATCCCATGAAATGCAAGTAACATAACCTTTACCTTTATTGCTAATGCCTGGCCTAGATCAATGGAATACATATGTACAAAGTTTTAATGCATAACTCGACAAGAGTAGGCCTCCTGCTCCTACGTACCTCTCCTAGCATGGAGAAATCAAAGTTCACATAGTTCTGGATGTATGAAATGCAGAGTCAGACTTTCCATTAAGCATCCATCCTCGAGACAACAGGGGTGTAAATAGACTTTATTGGGGATGTTTGGTATTTATTTTCGGTATGGTCAGACTTTCCGTTAGGTGTCTGCCAGCATCTGAGACATGGGGTCTGAACTTTCCATTAGGCGTTCAACCCTCACAAGTTTGGATTGGACTGGAGTCACCACCAACGTTTAAAGGTACACTGAAAACCAAGTGCGGATAAGGAAAATCTACGGGATGTAGAGTCCTGGGTAGGAGTTGGTTACACATGGGAATGACATGTCATCCCATCCGCCTACCATCTGGTAGTTATCCCATGAAATGCAAGTAACATAACCTTTACCTTTATTGCTAATGCCTGGCCTGGATCAATGGAATACATATGTACAAAGTTTTAATGCATAACTTGACAAGAGTAGGCCTCCTGCTCCTACGTACCTCTCCTAGCATGGAGAAATCAAAGTTCACATAGTTCTGGATGTATGAAATGCAGAGTCAGACTTTCCATTAAGCATCCATCCTCGAGACAATAGGGGTGTAAATAGACTTTATTGGGGATGTTTGGTATTTATTTTCGGTATGGTCAGACTTTCCATTAGGTGTCTGCCAGCATCTGAGACATGGGGTCTGAACTTTCCATTAGGCGTTCAACCCTCACAAGTTTGGATTGGACTGGAGTCACCACCAACGTTTAAAGGTACACTGAAAACCAAGTGCGGATAAGGAAAATCTACGGGATGTAGAGTCTGGGTAGGGAGTTGGTTACACATGGGAATGACATGTCATCCCATCCGCCTACCATCTGGTAGTTATCCCATGAAATGCAAGTAACATAACCTTTACCTTTATTGCTAATGCCTGGCCTGGATCAATGGAATACATATGTACAAAGTTTTAATGCATAACTTGACAAGAGTAGGCCTCCTGCTCCTACGTACCTCTCCTAGCATGGAGAAATCAAAGTTCACATAGTTCTGGATGTATGAAATGCAGAGTCAGACTTTCCATTAAGCATCCATCCTCGAGACAACAGGGGTGTAAATAGACTTTATTGGGGATGTTTGGTATTTATTTTCGGTATGGTCAGACTTTCCATTAGGTGTCTGCCAGCATCTGAGACATGGGGTCTGAACTTTCCATTAGGCGTTCAACCCTCACAAGTTTGGATTGGACTGGAGTCACCACCAACGTTTAAAGGTACACTGAAAACCAAGTGCGGATAAGGAAAATCTACGGGATGTAGAGTCTGGGTAGGGAGTTGGTTACACATGGGAATGACATGTCATCCCATCCGCCTACCATCTGGTAGTTATCACATGAAATGCAAGTAACATAACCTTTACCTTTATTGCTAATGCCTGGCCTGGATCAATGGAATACATATGTACAAAGTTTTAATGCATAACTTGACAAGAGTAGGCCTCCTGCTCCTACGTACCTCTCCTAGCATGGAGAAATCAAAGTTCACATAGTTCTGGATGTATGAAATGCAGAGTCAGACTTTCCATTAAGCATCCATCCTCGAGACAATAGGGGTGTAAATAGACTTTATTGGGGATGTTTGGTGTTTATTTTCGGTATGGTCAGACTTTCCATTAGGTGTCTACCAGCATCTGAGACATGGGGTCTGAACTTTCCATTAGGCGTTCAACCCTCACAAGTTTGGATTCAAAGTTTGGACTTTCCATTAGGCATCCCAGCTTGATGCTAGACTAGACATTGATATGAGTATTTATGCTAGCTTGATTTGGATATGCAGCAACTGATTAAGAGTCAGATGAAGTGCATTATGCAATGCTATGGAGGAGGGGACCGAGGTTGACTCGGTTCTAGGCCAAGGTAGGCTACATGCCTGCCATATGGAGTGTCATGGACTTGGGTTCAAGCTAAGGTGAGCTATATGCCTACCATCTGAAGTGTCATTGTGAGCATGTGAGAGAGCTTTCTATGGCATGATTAGAGTAGGGGCAAGATGCTTACCTGGAATCCCGAGGTATTATTAGTACCTTCGTTTGCAACTGGAACTCGTTTGTAATACTCTTCCTCAACCTCTAGCTATTCAGCAATTTTCAAGCGATTTCGCTTTGCGTGCTTCTCTCCTGAATTCTTGGCCTTGGGTTCTTTGTGCTGGGGCCTTTTATAGCCTTTGGAGGGTGATGAGGGCACGCCTGATCCTGCCACGTGAAGTTTCCCCGCCTTCTGATTTAGTTCGTTAGCCTTGGTGATCCCAGGTCGATGCTCGTTGGATTCTGTTCCTAGTTGTGGCACGTTTCTCCTGGATTTGTGGCACATTCTTCGGGTAGTGGCTGACCTAGCGACTTCCTCTGCTGTGATTGGCGAGAATCTTTATTCTGTTGGGATAGGTGGGATCCTTGTCCCTTGACGTGGCTTTATAAGGACCCTTCTTCCTCTTGAAGAATATGACGGCTCAAGACCCATGGGGTGGTGTTCCATTGTTGAGGTGACTGATTCTACTTGACGTTGCTAACCTAGCCTGTTCTATCAGCGTTGAGCTGGGGTTCTTGGGTCCTTCTCGGCCCGTGTTGGGTTAATTAGGTTGTGTTTGGCTAATTGGGCCCAATTCTGGTGCAGGAACAACACTCGGCTTCCTTTGTCTAGGTAAGGATAGCCCGAGTTGGCTCTTCTTGTGTCTTGGACCCGATTTGGGTTACTTTGCCTTGGCAATCCCATCTTGAGATTTTTGTTTGAATGGTGTTTGTGTTGGGCCAAACAGATGTGGAGTCCTACATCATTCAAGCACTGTAACTAGAACTTGTGAACAATATCAACATTTCTATGTATGTGTTTGACGTAATTATAATGAAGTTCCTAATTGAATGTGTAAGACTATAAATAAAAAATTATATAAATAAAATGATTGAATTATTATATCCAAGTGACAAACAAGACTGGGTTTGACCTAATCTTTAGCTGGTATTTTCTTTTTATTATTAGTAAGCACAACTTGTGAAAATCATAGCTAGAATTTTTTTTCTTCTAGATTCTTAAGATGTTTAGATTAACTATAATCACATATTAAGAATATCCATTTACAAGTAATAACATGATTAAATTATCCAAATTGATTCCAATAAGTTCGACATGATTCCAATAAGTTCGACATAATTGGTAGATATGTGTCTACCAAAAAATAAGATAAACACGAATTTATCGACTTTTTAAGATTCTCCCTTATAAAATATACTAAATTGTTATTTTATAAAAAATTGAATGCTCATACATTGTTGGTGTAAATTAATTTTACAGTATCATTTAATTACAAATTCCTATTGATGTAAGTTTAAAAATAATTATTTTAAAAGACAATAAACTTATTATAATGATGTTTTGTGATTGGATATAACTGTGTAAAATTATTTTCTGATGTTAGTACAAAGCCAATTTTATCTTCAAACTGTTGAGCAAAACAAAGTTACTATTAATATTTATACATAACAAAAATAAAATTTGTAACATTTAACCCTAGTTTTCGATTGCTTTCTAACATGATGATATTGATTTATAAGAAAGGGAACTGAATCAAAAGTAATATATCTACATAACCCTAACGATAACTTATTAAATATTTCAAAATATATTTTAAAATCTTATAATGAATATTCTTTTAAAAAATATTAAATTAAATAGATTAAATTATATATTTTAACCTAAGACAAAAAAATTATAATACATACCTATATTAAGGAAAGAATGTGTATGTTATTCAAAATTTTAATATAAAAAAGATGATAATATAATAATCACTTGTCTAGAAGAACAGAGTATAATATTTTCATTTTTCATCGTAAGAAAGAAAAAGTATAATATTTTAACGTTGTTAAATGAAATGAAATAAATTATATTTTTAATATAAAAAAAATATAACACTTGCACTCTTTATCTAAACTAAATGCAATTTACTTTACAAATTTTCTATTTATTAAATTAACTAGGCACATGTTAGCAGAACCTTTATCATATTAATTCATCAATACGTATTCGTGTGATATTTACGTTATCTTTGAAGAAAAGTAAAGTGATAAAAGAAAAAGGTTGAACATTAAATGATTATTGGAATAACTCTCAATCGGAAAAAAAAAATGACTAGAATGACTCTATTATTTTAAAGTTTGAGCATTAAATAATTATTGAAATGACTCACTTAATTTTTGGTTTGAGCATTGAATAATTGTTAGAAGGACTCAATTAATTTTAGGTTTATTTTGAACATTAAATAATTATTTGAATGAGTCAATTAATTTTATTTTTGAGCATAAAATATTATTGGAATGACTTAATTATAGGTTATGCTAATATTTGTTATTAATTTTAGGTTATGCTGATATTATTGGAATGACGCAGTTTTAAGATTTAACCTTTTTACTTTACTTTCTAACATGATAATAAGCTATAAGGGGGAAATCCAATAAAAAGAAATATGAAAAATTATGTCGTTACTTTTATGTATTCTTGATCACTACTACTAGAAATCTGTTATTTTCTTGTGAATTTTCCTATGAATCTTGTTCAAAATTTTGGAGAAAACATGTTTTCTACAAAAATTTCCAACAATTTTAAATTCGCAGGAAAATTATTGGTGAATAACTCTTTCTTGCAAATTATAAATCGACAAGATATTTATTTGCGGATATATTTCGTAGGAAAATCTGTGGGAAATTTCGCAGAAAAGTTCGCATGAAAATTCGCAGGAAAATCTATAGGAAAATTCACAAAAAAAATCATAAAAAATTCGTCATTTTCCTATGATTTTAAATTTGTATGAAAGTGTTTGAATTCCATGAAAAAAATTTACAACCAAATTTACAGAAAAATTCGCAAAAAAATTCGCATTTCGATAGTAATGGGTTTGAACATCACACTCCCTTTGCTATCGTATTTCTTCCTCACCGAAGCCCCGCATATTTGGGCCTTCTTTCTCACGTGCTTCACTCCTCCTTACCTCTACATCCTCATCAACTTCATCATCCTCACCATTGTCGGCTCTTCCAAGCTCCACAACCATCGCCACCACCACTCCCCGTCAAAAGACACCGTCCTCCTCCCCACCGACCCGGGCATCTATGACAGACCACCCGCTGTCCAGATCCACATTCCTGACACCGTCAACATCACAGTCACTACACAAATTGACTATGACACCGATGTCGCTGCCTCTGACAAATACCTTAACGAAACAAAATTGACGTCAAGCTACGATACCATTATAGAAGGTAACGGTTCTATCGGTATTGTTTATGACAAGAATACGTCGGTGAAAGCGATGGTTAACGATGACAATTCCATCGGCGCTGTCTCTCCGAGCTTGCAGAGGAAATATTCATTGGAGTTTGTGTTTGCAGATGAGAAATTGATTTGAGAAACATTGAACAGAGCATAAGTTCGTTAGGTGTTCTTTTTAAATCCGAATATAAGTTTTATATTGGTAATCTGATATATATTATATATAGAGTTATGCATAATAGTAAGGTAAAATTTCAAGTCCACAGGTACTTAAGAAATAGAAAAAATAGAAAAAATAGTTACATAAATTGATGTATGAATTATTTAATTATAAGATATCTAAATTGGTTTTTGGTTGTGATGTGGGGTCCAGGGGGGAAGGTGGTGGCGAAGGCGAAGAAGCAGGAGACGCTGGAGAGCACGTGGAGGACGATAACGGAGGGGTGAGATGTTGTTAACTCGGCATTTGAAGAAGGCGGAGACGTGGGTGACGTAGGGGACACCGTTAAGGGATTTGAACGGTGGGGCAGTGATGTAGAAGTCGAAGGCGTTCGTCGAAAGGGAGAAGAATGCGTCTACGAGGCTGACGAAGGAGTCATCGCTGAGTCAAGACGAGTTAAACCAGCGAGTGGAAGCCTTCATCAACAAGTTCAACGAGAAGATGAGGTTGCAGAGGCAAGAATTTTGCATGAACTTAATCGATGTTATTTGCAGTGCGGGTGACAACTCAGACCATCTCAGCAAGAAAGCCTGAATTTGATGAAGAATTATTGAAAATGTTCTGAAAAGTGGAAATCAATATCCCACTCCTTGACGTCATAAAGCAAATTCCAAAGTACGAAAAATTCCTCAAAGAACTATGTGTACACAAGAGGAAAAAGATGAAAAGGAGTGCAGAAATAGGAGGTGTAATGTTTGCATTAACCAAAAATGCAGAATTCACTGCAGGTGCACAACAAGCACTGCCAAAGAAGTGCCGAGATCTTGGAATCTTCTCTGTCCCAAGCACCATCGGTGACTGTACCTTTGCCGATGCAATGCTAGACCTGGAAGCTTTAATTAATGTCATGCCAACATGGATCTACAAATCTCTAAATTTTGGTGATCTAGAACCCATTGGGATGACAATACAACTAGCGAATAGAAATGTTGTTCAACCTTTGGGCATTCTAGAAGATGTCCTCATCCAATTTAATGAGCTGACTTTCCCAGTTGATTTCTACATGATTGATATGGAGGATGAGACATCCGGGAAGGGATCAACCTTGATTCTGGGGAGGCCATTCCTGATGATTGCCAGAACAAAGATTGATGTGCATGCCGAGACACTCTCGATGGAATTTGGTGATACTTTGGCGCAGTTTAATATTTTCGAAGCCATGAAGCATCCCACCAAAGACCATTCCCTCTTTGGCATAGATTTGATTGATGAACTAGTTGATGAGTATTTTCAACTAGACAGCAATAGTGAAGACATTGAATGTTTTGTTGGAAGTGCTGAACTAATCAACTGCTTAGGGCCCATGATGATAGAGGCCAACTATGAGGAAGTACATATCTTCCCAACTCCAAGGACAATGATAATGACATTCGAATTGGAATTTGAAGCCCGAATTGTTCAAGTATTAGACCGAGTCTGCAACGTGGAGAACCTGGGTGTGTAAACATAGCAGAAGTCAAAGTTATTTGAGACCAAAAGAGCCCTTCCCTGCATAATTGGCAACAATCTTTACGACCCAAGTCAAGTTGGCTAAGAGTGGCCGAGACGAAGAAAAGACAAAAGTCAACTCGACCGAGCAACTAAGAGACAAGGCCGACATACTTGCCGAGACCATCTTGGTAAATGAAGACCAGAAGCCAGCAAGAGTTGAATCCCCTATTCCATCCGGATTCGAGCCTAAGGCTACACGAGAAGCCCAGTTTGACTCCAATATGAGACGAACTAAACAGACCAAGAGGAGTCGACCACAACAGCCAAAGGCTGAAATCATGTCGGCACACTTGGTGTCGAGCCCAATTTTGCATGAACTTAATCGATGTTATTTGCAGTGCGGGTGACAGATCCTATTAGTCCAATAATAACATTAATAATAATAATAACATTAATAATAACATTATTATTATTATTATTATTATTATTATTATTAATTAATAATAATAATAATAATAATAATAATAATAATAATAATAATAATAATAATAATAATAAATAATATTTAATAATTCTAATTCTAATTCCTCCTTAGATTCTTCTTCATTAGAGGTTTCTTCCAAATCTGATTCTATAAGAATATTTAATATGTTTTGTTTTAATGATTCATCTTCTAATTGATTAATTTTTTGTATAAGTCTACACTTATTTGCATAATGTCCTATTTTACCACGTTTATAACATTTAATTTTTCTTTTTGTAGGTTTATATTTCTATTTTTTCTTATATTTTTGTTTAATAGGATATTGCTGATTTTGATTTTTATTAATTCTTTTTTCATTATGATATGTTCTCTTATATACTTTGTATTTTTTATTATAAGATTTTTCTTTTCTAAATTTTTTCTTATGTCTAGAACTAGGGGCTCTAATAGGTTCTACGCCATATTGATGACAAAATGTTCCTAATTTTTTTTTATTTGACATACTTTCTTTTCTCATTTTATTTTGTAATCTAAAGTCAGTACATATTTGTATTCCTGTTTGAACTACTATATTATGTAATTGTCCATAAGTTAAAGTTTCATACTTAATAGGATGTCCATGATATCTTTCTAAGTTTGATTTTAGTTTTTCTACAAATAATTTAGGTAATCTAGCTATAAATTTTTCTTTCCAATAGTTGGCAAAGCCATCTTCTCTTAATGTTACTTTTGACATAAATACATCTTTATACCATCTATAATTAGACATTGATGGGTAATAGAGATTATTTAATTGGTCTCCAACCCTTTCTTTAAATATGTTAGGGTCTCTTATAAAATTTTGAATAATTGTATATATAAGTGTTGCTACGGCATCTTCTTGGTTAGTTTCCTTTTTTATACTATTTAATATTATTACTCTATCATTATCTGTACAAAGATTATCCCACCAATCTTTCAATTGGCCAGTAAATCCTTGTATTATAGCTAAGGCGGCTGACTTATCTGAACAACCTCTTGTTTTATGGGCGGTTGCTGCCATGGTCATTTGGCAGGTTATATCTAATATTTGTTGATCATTTATACCATCTATATTCCATTCTACTATTTCACTTCTAGAGAAAGAGTTTTGAACCAACTCTCCTCTTTCTTCAAATTGTACATCCACTGGGGATGGTCTTGGATAATAGTTTCTAAGTTTTGGATAATTTCTTAACTTATTAACTTCTATAATATTTATGGACTTTTTATCTAGTGTTAATTTTTCTAATCTTTGTTTTATCTCTTCTATTTTTATATTAATACTGTTATCTAATTTAATAGATTCTAATTCTTTTTGAGATACATTTATTAATTTGTATATTGGTTTTATTGGTGGTTTACAAGTACTGGTTGAGGGTAAATCTTTATTTTCTAAAGCTTTTATTCCTTCAATTCTTGTTAATTGTTTAGACATTACTCCTAATACTGTATTAGAATAATTCATTTGTGAATGTAATTTTTTAATATCAGTTTTGTCTACTACTTTGTCTAAATCTTTTATTGTATCTTTAAAAAGACTTGCTTCTATTTCCATTCTAGCAAATTCTATAGTTATTGTTTGTTGTGGAGGATATTATGATCTTATTATTTTATTATCTTTTGTTTTCCAATTATTATCTATTACTCCTAAAGTACGCGAGGAATGTTTATTAGAAGAAATAATAGAAGAACCAAAGATTTATCATAATCAAATTAGAGAAATAATTCAAGATGGTCCTAATATAAGATTAAAAATGAATAGGTCAAAATCATTAATGATTAAGGAACCACAAGATGGGTCAAGTTTAGATTTAAAAGGATTAAACATAAATAAGTCAAAAATAGTAGAACCTGTATACTCAGAAAACTCAGAATCACCTAATTATTCACCAACAAGATCACAAGTATTAAATACTTTAATAAGAGAAGAACCTTTTGAAATAGATAAAATTTGGATTAGACAAGACTTTGAAGCAGATTATAATAAGGAATTAGAGAATGGTACTTCAAGACATTTACTAAAGAACAAACAGAAGAATATAGGAAAATATTTTATGAATATTTAGAAGAGAAAGAAATTAATATATACTTCTTTGATTGGTTTTCTCAATACTGTGAAGAAAATAAGATAAATTATCCTTTTAAAAATCAAGTAAGTACTATAGGTGTAATAGATAATAATTGGAAAACAAAAGATAATGAGATAATAAGATCAGAATATCCTCCACAACAAACAATAACTATAGAATTTGCTAGAATGGAAATAGAAGCAAGTCCTCTTAAAGATACAATAAAAGACTTAGACAAAGCAGTAGAGAAAACTGATAATAAAAAATTACGTTCGCAAATGAATTATTCTAATACAGTATTAAGAGTAATGTCTAAACAATTAACAAGAATTGAAAGAATAAAAGCTTTAGAAAATAAAATAACTATTGATTTTAAAATTAGCCACAAAATTATTTTGTAGCAAATTTTAAATTTTCTAGTAGTGGAGGTAGGTGGCTATCTTAAATGATGGAAATATTAATTCTCGAAAAGATATGATAGATGATTGGCTTTAGGTACTATTATCTCTCAAGGTAATATTATCTCCTTGTCCTCCTAATTGCTATCTTCATTGATTCTAGAAAGCATATCTTCCTACAAACTCAACATATTAAGTTATTTTATGTGTGTAATGAATATTTATAAGAATTATGTGTGTAATGAATATTCACAGGATTAATTATGTGTAACATCCTAAAATTTATTTAATTATTTATAAGAATTATGTGTGTAGTGAATATTCACTCGATATTTATATATCGTTTGGTGTAACATCCTAAAATTTATTTAATTATTTATAGAAATAAATTTCATTATTATTATTATCAATTTTATTTTAATTATTAATTGTTGCAGGAAATTATTTATTTTAATATTGAAACTGAAATGTTATTATTATTATTCTTAATGATGGCAGAAAAATAATTTAGTACTTAAATATTTACATTTAATTTTATTTTAATAGAAGAGTTAATGGTTTTATAAACTAATGAGACATTAATTTGAATTATTTTCATTTATTAATTTAATTAATTGAATTAATGGGGAGCTGACGGGCGGGTCAAGGTTGACCCGACCCAGTTAGAATATTAGACAGGGTTAATCAGTTTACCCCAATTTGTGTTTTGCGCGTCAGACGGTTAGACCTAGAGGAGAGAGAACGCAGATCTGCAAGGAGGAGGGGCTAGGGTGTTCAGATCGTCCCAAAGCTGCATTAGATCATCACTGTTCTTCGCATCTAAGGTACGGGGGAGATGAGTTCGGTTTTATGTCTGGGTAAGGATAGCCCAAGTTTGCTCTTCTTATGTCTTGGACCTGATTTGGGTTACTTTGGCTTGGCAAGCTCATCTTGAGAGTTTTGTTTGAATTGTGTTGGTTACGGACTTGACAGATTTGGGGTCCTACACCATTCAATCATTATAACTAGAACTTGTGAACAATATCAATATTTCTATGTATGTGTTTGACATAATTATAATGAGGTTCCCAATTGAATGTGTAAGACTATGAATAAAAAATATATAAATAAAATTATTGAATTATTATATCCATGTGACAAATAAGACTAGGTTTGACCTAATGTTTAGCTGGTGTTTTCTTTTTATTATTAGTAAGCACAACTTGTGAAAAGCATAGCTAGAATTTTTTTTCTTCTAGATTCTTAAGATGTTTAGATTAACTATAATCACATATTAAGAATATCCATATGTTGCGCCCCAAAATTGTCTGGGCCGGAACGTCGTTTCAGCCCTCTCTAAAATCATCTTGATCTGCCTTCCTCTCGGCCCAATTCCAGGCTCTTGGGGCCACTTTCGCATGACTCCAAGCTGGGACGGGCTTAGACCATTGAGTCCACACTTGACTCAGTCCACGCTTGACTGAGTCTCCCCACATCCCAGTGGACCCTAGGCGTCGTGGGAGAAACAGAAAGAGGGAGAGGATAATATTTGAGAGAATCTTGGGATTCGGTTGTTATGCAGTCACCCCAAGCTCTATATAAAGCCCTAGGACGAAAGAGAGAGGGACGAAAAAAAGGGAAGCCGAGAGAGAGAAAAGAAAGCTAGAAAGCAGAGACCGAAGAGAGAAAACAGCTAGAGACTGGCCAGGAAAAGCTGACGACGGCGCGCAAGAGACGAAAGGAGAATCCTAGGGGCTGGCAGAAGGAGAGGATCAAACGTTGGACAAAGGCAGGGAAGATACATCCGCCACCTCTGAATACCAGGTTAGTACTTCAGTTCAACCCCTACATCATCCTAGGTTAGGTTCCCCATTGCCCACCTCAGGCCAAGATTCCCCACCATACTGCATGGCCCTGGCCGTATCCATTTCGGCCTTGGACTGTCCGTCGACATGACCTGGCTCCCCCACCCTGATTTCTCCTCAGCCGACTCGGTTTCGGCCTGACCAGCAGGCTCATGCCGACTCGATCCCTCCGGTGAGATCGGGCCGGCTCGAGCCGACATAGGCCCAACCTCAACCCCCCCATGTCTATGCCGACTCGACTCCAATGGAGCCGAGACGAGACATACCGACCCAACCTCCTCCCAACTCGAATCCAGCCAGAACTACGTTGACTTTGACTCGTCTAGAGCCGAGGTACGTAGGCACAGGAGGCATACTCCTATCAAGTCAAATCCTAAAGCCCAGAATACCTCACCTAAACCCCTTCCGTCCCAGGACAAAACCCAAGTCCGAGTGTCATCCCTCTCCCCATATAGCTAGCCAAGGGTAACTATCGAGTGATAGGCACGCTGGGGTGCTCCCTCTGCCCCTTGGCATGTAACCAACTCCCGGACCCACCTCTCCGATTCAAGACCAGCCTTTCCATTAGGTTTCCTGGCGTTCCCTAAACCAAAACGCCAGTGACGACTCCTACGTGGCCGACCCGGTTTCGGCCCACTCAGCCTGGCGTCATAATTTAGGTTGTGACACCATAATACCTAACCAAAGGGTAACTATGGTACCAATCAAAGGATGGTTGTTGCCTACTGGACGACGAAATGGGTTTTGGAATTTATTAAGATTCTCCAAAAAGGGTACTGTTAATAATCTTGTAGGTACCAGAATCATTAATTGGACATTGTACCAAGTATTTGAAATACGGGAAAGAAATACCATTCAGGTAGTATTTCCAAAGGAGTTCCAAATGGATTCACGGGTTCCCCAATCATTGATGGTTCTAGAATCGCTAAGCCTACATTTACAAGTAATAATACATTAAATTATCCAAACTAATTCCAATAAATTCAACATAGTTGGTAGATATGTGTCTATAAAAAAATAAAATAAACATGTATTTATCGACTTTTTATAAGATTCTCCCTTAAAAAATATACTAAATTGTTACTTTTATAAAGAATTGAATGGTCATACATTATTGGTGTAAATTAATTTTACATTGTCATTCAATCACAAATCCCTATTGATATGAGTTTCAAATAATTATTTTAAAAGACAACAAACTTATTATAATGATGTTTTGTGATTGGATATAACTATGTAAAATTATTTTCTGATGTTAATACATAACCAATTTTCTCTTACTCAAGCATGATTGTTTCATCTTTTAGATTAGCAAATTGTTGTTTAAAAATTTTCGAGCAAAACAAAGTTACTATTAATATTTATACATAATAAAAATAAAATTTATAACATTTAACCCTAGTTTTCGATTGCTTTCTAACCTGATGATATTAATTTATAAGAAAGGAAAGTGAATCAAAAGGAATATATCTACATAACCCTAACGATAACTTATTTAATATTTAAAAATGTATTTTAAAATCTTATAATAAATTTTTTTTAGAAATATTAAATTAAATTATATATTTTAACATAAAAAATTACAATACTTACCTATATTACGGAAAGAATGTGTATGTTATCCCAAATTTTAATATAAAAAAGGATGATTGTATAATAACCACTTGTCTTGAAGAGCGGAATATAATATTTTCATTTTTATCGTAAGAAAGAAAAAGTATAATATTTTAATATTGTTAAATGAAATGAAATAAATTATATATTTTAATATAAAAAATATAACACTTGCGTTCTTTATCTAAAGTAAATGCAATTTACTTTACAAATTTTCTATTTATTAAATTAACTAGGCACATGTTAGCAGAACCTTTATCATATCAATTCATGAATACGTTCGTGAGATATGTACGTTATCTTTGAAGAAAAGTAAAGTGATAAAAGAAAAAGGTTGAACATTAAATGATTATTGGAATAACTCTCAATCTAGAATGACTCTATTAATTTAAAGTTTGAGCATTAAATAATTATTGAAATGACTCACTTAATTTTTGGTTTGAGCATTGAATAATTGTTAGAAGGACTCAATTAATTTTAGGTTTAATTTGAACATTAAATAATTATTTGAATGAGTCAATTAATTTTATTTTTGAGCATAAAATATTATTGGAATGACTTAATTATAGGTTATGCTAATATTTGTTATTAATTTTAGGTTATGCTGATATTATTGGAATGACACAGTTTTAACTTTACTTTCTAACATGATAATATGCTATAAGGGGAAATCCAATAAAAAGAAATATGAAAAATTCTGTCGCTACTTTTGTGTATTATTAATCAATAGATAGGGTAAAAAATCTATTACATTATTATATTTTTTAATTCATTTATTATAAAATGATTATAGTTATCATACTTTTGTCTACATTGATTATATAAATTTAAATAGTCTATATTGATTGTTATATATATATATATATATATATATATATATATATCAAAGCAAGAGATATTTGGAGACAAGGATTATTAAGATGAAATTGTTTGCAGTATATTGTATTTTAAAATTCCTATAGTCATTATACGTATATTTCAATTGATTACTTCTTTTGATTATTTTTAATATTGAACAAACTAAATATTCCAATAATTAATAGGATGATATTACTCAATTTCTATTTATTCATATTTAATTTTTTTAATACTACTACTGTATTTTAAAGAAGTCATCATAATCTTAAAAGAATGTTGTGAAAAGAAAATAGTTTTAAAATTATGCCAACGACAAAGTTTGCTTGAATAACCAATTTATATTAGTATTTTATATGCATCAAGGAAAAAAATAGGATTCTCTTTGAAACATACAAATTTTACTTGAAGCATATAAACTCTCTTTGTTTGGTAGATCTATCAAATATTAAATGCGAAAGAGTATTTATCAAATCAAGAAAAAGAAAATTCCTTTTCCTTTTTATTCTCCATCCTCATGTTTGTTCTCCTCATTGAGTCTGCTAAGCACTTCTTCCCACAAATATCGCAATTCTATTTTCTGCGTAATGAATTTTGAGAAGATTAATTAGATATATGTAATAACTGAAATTGGTTTTCTTTGTTAATCTGATTTATAATTGATACAAAGGAAAATAACTCTAGCTTTCAATATAAACTTTGGTAACTTGGTAGAGCAAAAATAAGAGTGTAGTAAAATATTCTTTTTTTCTAGTTGATAAGATCTAGACTTCAACCCAAATATTTATGGTCCACATTCAGGCTGCTGGCACAAGGATCACTCGGCAAATAAAATGATCATTTTCTAAACAAACAAATAAATATTTATAAATAAAAAAGTTACTAGAAAATGGATATTGGAAGGAGGTAAGTGAGGTATTTGAAATGATGGAAATATTAATTGTAGGAAGGTTATGATAGATGGTTTGCTTCATGTACTATTATTTCTCTAAATACTATTATATCTTTGTCCTCCTACTTGCTGTCTTTATTGATTTTGGTAAGTACATCTTTCACAAATTCTACATATTAAGTTCTTTTATGTGTAATGAATTTTCATAAGATTAATTGTATTTATATGATTGGATATTTATATATTGTTTGGTGTAGGAAATAAAATGTAAGTGACAGTCAAGAGGTAGTAAGATTGTTTTATAATCATTGTGACCCTAATAACAATTCTTACGATAATATGTGCAAATCTTCTTAGTTTCATTCAAATAAGGCAACTATCGACACTTGAATGTATATGTTTGTCGTAATTGTAATAAAGTTTCTAATTGAATGTGTAAAATGTAAAACTATAAATTGAAAATTTATATAAATAAAATGATTGAATTATTATATCCATGTGACAAACAAGACTGGGTTGGCCCAATCTCTAGCTAGTCTTTTCTTTTTATTATTAGTTAGCACAACTCGTGAAAAACTAAGATAAAATATATTTTCTTTTAGATTCTTAAAGTGTTTATATTAACTATAATCACATATTAAGAATATCCACTTACAAGGAATAACAAAATTAAATTATCTAAACTACTATCAATAAGTGCAACATAGTTGGTAGTGTCTATAAAAGAATAATATATATTGTACCAACAAAAATAGGTTGAATTATAATGTTAAAAATAATTTAATATAATATAATTGTATAATTGTAAAAAAAAATAAACAATTGTGATATTAAAATTTTCAAAAAAAATCATCTAAAAAATTAAATAAACATATAATTATCGATTTTTTAAAGGACTCTCGTGTCTGAAAAATTAATTTTACATTGTCATCTAATGACAAATAACCGCTTATATGAGTTTAAAATAATTATTTTAAAAGGCAAGAGTGCAAATTTTTTTTTCTATGTATTGCTCTAATGTTCTCCGTAGGAGTTCTCCTCTTCTATCCTTTGCTTCAACAATACAAGAGGATTTAGAATTAGAGTTTCTAGTGTACTAGGGGCTGTGCTTGCTCCTACTTCTTATAACATCAAAATAGGTCGGGCTAGATTGTTAAATATCTATTATTTAAATATTTAAATGGTAGTAAACATCTCTTATATCTAAAGATTTTGTTTTTGAAATATAGATAGTATCTTTTCAAATATTCATAACTATATTTGAAAGTTTTTTAAACATAAATATAATATAAATATCTAAAAGTTGTTAATTATATTTGAATTCAAAAACTACCCAATCATTAAGCAATATGTATTTTCCTAAAAATATAATTCATTTACTTATTTAATTATTAACAAAATATAATTATTTTAAAAGGTGATAAAATATAAAAACCAATTATATACTAGCATAATTGCTAAAAGAATAACAATAATAATATTAATAACACAAAAATTGCGATGTTACAGTATTGCTCTAAGGCTCTCATTTGCTTGGCAAGAATTGTACTTGCACAGCAAATAAACCCATAGAGGAGAAACTTATCTATTTGACACGCTCTCAAGTAGTGAGGATCACCTATTTTCCAGCGAGGAGTGACAAATAGCAATTTGTTATTTGTGAATTTTGTAGCAAAACTTACCCAAAAATCCAAAATCAAATGGGAAAAGTCTAACCTAAGTCCTCTTATACATACTCTTTTAGCACATGAAATACACATGAAATATCCTCAATTCACATCCAACTTCATCTAGACACATAAAAGCCCTAAATAAATCCTCAAAACAACCAAGAACTCTAAATACACAACAACCACAAAAATTTAAAAATCAACAACAATTAATCACATGGAAACCACAAAATCACAACAATTGGTACACACTAATGTAGAATCCCCTTTCAGATATTGCCAAGAACCAAACAAAACAAGCACAAAATAGAGTCCTAGAATGACCTTGCTATTTGTCTTACATAAAGAAAATCCAAATACAGAGACAATCTTACTCCATTTTACCTTGTACACAAACTAATAGAAATTATCTTTAAGACTCTCCTTAATGACCCTCTAATACTCCCACTATAGGTTACTTTATTTCACTCTTTGCTTTCAAGAAAATTTCAAATGAAAAACTGATCATAAAGGTCAAATAAGCTTCTTTTTAGCAAATAAGGACGCATAAGTCCAAATAATTATCTCTATTTTTAATTTAGTTAAAACCCATTTTTTACCCATATATGTTCCCAAATAAATTCTATGTTAAATTAATAATGGAGGTAAAACATCCAAACACTTTTTTTCTTGTAGTGTAATAAAATAAATAAATAAATATCATATTTATATATAATAATAAATAATAGAAAATATAATGTGATATATATATGTAAATAAACGTATATACATTTAAAATGTCATTGTTTTAATATTGTTTAAAACACTAGTTCGTAAAATTTAATTTAAATATTTTATTCAACTGTATCTATTTTATTATCATATAAATAATAATAATTTTGTCTTAATTTATACATTTAATTATTATTCTAAGAAAATATTGTGATTTATGTTAAATCTAATTACATATATAAAAAAATATTTTTAATTATTATTTTCCACAAACATATTTTAACACAATCAAATTACAAATTATATATATATATATATATATATACGTACTAATAATTAATGGGATCATAATCTTAAAAGATTGTTGTGAAAAAGAAAATAGTTTTAAAATTTTGTCAACGACAAGTTTACTTGAAAAAACAATTAATAGTATTTGACTATATTAACTATGCATAAAGAAGAAAAATATAATTATCTTTAGAACATACATTTTTTTTATTTTTCCCGTCATTATTTGAAGCATATAAATGCATAAAGATCTCTGTTTGGTGAGATTTATCAAAGTCAAAAGCTGAAAAGTATTTATCAAATAAGAAAATGAAAATTTCTTTTTATTTTTCCATCCTCTTGTTTATTCTCCTCATTGAATCTGATAAGCACTTTTTCCCATAAAAATTTGAAGAAATGCAATTCGATTTTATGTGTGATGAATTTTGAGAAGATTAATTTATATATATATATCGCCTGGTTAGGAGATAAACTGCTAATGGCAACGGGAATTAATTGCGAGGTAGGAAGGTTGACTTTTCCTCACTGTAACCCATTCTCTTGTTTTTACAACATTCCACGCAAACTTCGACTTGGAGAAGAAGTCACTGGAATTTGTATGATCTATCAATGTCTTATATATATGTATTTGACTTTTCCTTGTTGTGACCCATTTTCTCGTACTTGCAACATTCCATGTAAACTTCGATTTTGACACACAGTCAGTCAAATTTGTACGATATATCAGATGTCCTATATATGTATTTGTCGTGATCGTAATGTAGTTAGCAATTGAATGTATAAGAGGATGAATCGAAAAATTATATAAATAAAATAGTTGCATGATTAGATGCATATAACAATTGAAATTGGTTTCCTTTATTAATCTGATTTATCATTGATACAAAGGAAAATGGGCCTAACTTCCAAAATAAACTTCGGTAATTTGGTAGTGTAAAAGGAGTGTAGTAAAATGTTATTTTTTTTTTTTTAAGTCGATAAGATCTTTCTTTGCTAGACTTGAATCCAAACTTTATGAGTTTCTAAACAAACAAATAAATATTTATAAATAAAAAAATTCTTGGAAATAGGTATTGGAAGGAGGTAGGTAAGCTATCTTAAATGATGGAAATATTTTAATTCTCGGAAGGATACGATAGATGGTTGGCTTTAGGTATTATTATCTCTCCAGGTATTATTATCTCTTTTTCCTCCTAATGGCTAACTTCATTGATTCTAGAAAGTACATCTTCCTAAATATATTAAGTTACTTTATGTGTATAATGAATATTTACAAGAATTATGTGTATAATGAATATTCACAAGATTAACTAAATATATTAAGTTATTTTATGTGTATAATGAATATTTACAAGAATTATGTGTGTAATGAATATTCACAAGATTAATTAAGTGTATGTGACTTGATATTTATATATCGTTTGGTGTAGGGAATAAAATGTAAGTGATACTTGTATATATGACTTTAAAGTAGTTATTTTCAAAGCCAACAAACTTGTCATAATGGTACTTTGTTATTGGTTATAACTATGTAAAATAATTTTTTACAGTGCATAACCTATTTTCTCATTAACTAATGTTTTGAATCTGGAGAGACTTTGCACTTGGGAGAGATTCAATAAACTCTACACCACATGTCCACATCATCAGATCAGTGAACAATTGTTGATCCAGTATTTCTACAAAGGTTTGTCGATGATGGATCGAAGCATGATTGATGCTGCCAATGGAGGAGCATTGATGGACAAAACACCAGCAACAGCAAGGCATCTGATATCTAATATGGCAAGTAATACACAACAGTTTGGGGTCAGAGTAACCAGCCAATCCCGTATGGTGAATGAAATTGGAGCAGCTTCCAACTTGAGGTTGGAAAATCAGCTGACCGAATTAACATCGTTGGTGAGGCAACTTGTCGTTGGAAAACACCAACCAACCATCGTAGCCAAAGTTTGTGGCATTCGTACTTCTGTAGGGGCACCCCATGGATATATGCCCCACATTACAAGAAACATAGTCGGACCAACTAGAGAACATTGGAGTCATAGGTGGATTTCAGTATGGGAAGCAACCATATCAAACCCGGCCATTTGACAACTACCAGTATGGAAGACAAACATTTCGACCAGGACCGAATCAAGGCCCATATGCAGCCTACAGAGCCAGACCTGCCCCGAACATACCTCAAGGTTTAGTAGGTTACCAATAGCCAAGTCCACAATATCAAGCACCATCTTTCCAACAGCAACATCAGCAACAGAGAATGCTATCTCAAGGCGATTCCCCATCTTTGGAGGATCTAATGAAGCAGCTAGCAACTAGTAATTTGGGGTTCCAACAATCTATGAGCTCTAGTAACATGCAATTCCAGTAGAATATGACTGCCACCATCCAAGACCTCAAAACACAGATAGGACACTTAGCCAATACTATGAGCTAATTACAGTCGGCTGGATCTAGCAACCTTCCCTCACAAACAATTCTGAACCAGAGAGGGAACACGAATGCAGTCACGCTGAGAAGTGGAAAAGAACTATCCCAGCCAGCACCACAGTTGCCAAGATCAACCGAAGCCGACTCCGAACCGGACGTCAACTCATAGGTGGAGCAACCAGAAAAAACTATCCCAGCGTCGTTTCCAACTCAGACCATCTCAGCAAGAAAGCCTGAATTTGATGAAGAATTATTCAAAATGTTCCGAAAAGTGGAAATCAATATCCCACTCCTTGACGTCATAAAGCAAATTCCAAAGTACGAAAAATTCCTCAAAGAACTATGTGTACACAAGAGGAAAAAGATGAAAAGGAGTGCAAAAATAGGAGGTGTAATGTTTGCATTAACCAAAAATGCAGAATTCACTGCAGGTGCACAACAAGCACTGCCAAAGAAGTGCCGAGATCTTGGAATCTTCTCTGTCCCAAGCACCATCGGCGACTGTACCTTTGCCGATGCAATGCTAGACCTGGGAGCTTTAATTAATGTCATGCCAACATGGATATACAAATCTCTAAATTTTGGTGATCTAGAACCCATTGGGATGACAATACAACTAGCGAATAGAAATGTTGTTCAACCTTTGGGCATTCTAGAAGATGTCCTCATCCAATTTAATGAGCTGACTTTCCCAGATGATTTCTACATGATTGATATGGAAGATGAGACATCCGGGAAGGGATCAACCTTGATTCTAGGGAGGCCATTCCTGATGATTGCCAGAACAAAGATTGATGTGCATGCCGAGACACTCTCGATGGAATTTGGTGATACTTTGGTGCAGTTTAATATTTTCGAAGCCATGAAGCATCCCACCAAAGACCATTCCCTCTTTGGCATAGATTTGATTGATGAACTAGTTGATGAGTATTTTCAACTAGACAGCAATAGTGAAGACATTGAATGTTTTGTTGGAAGTGCTGAACTAATCAATTGCTTAGGGCCCATAACAGTAGAGGCCAACTATGAGGAAGTACATATCTTCCCAACTCCAAGGACAATGATAATGACATTGCCGAATTGGAATTTGAAGCCGAATTGTTCGAAGTATTAGACCGAGTCTGCAACGTGGAGAACCTGGAGTGTGTAAACATAGCAGAAGTCAAAGTTGTTGAGACTAAAGAGCCCTTCCCTGCATAATTGGCAACAATCTTTACGACCGAAGTCAAGTTGGCTAAGAGTGGCCGAGACGAAGAAAAGACAAAAGTCAACTCGACCGAGCAACTAAGAGACAAGGCCGACATACTTGCCGAGACCATCTCGGTAAATGAAGACCAGAAGCCAGCAAGAGCTGAATCCCCTATTCCATCCGGATTCGAGCCTAAGGCTACACGAGAAGCCCAGTTTGACTCCAATATGAGACGAACTAAACAGACCAAGAGGAGTCGACCACAACAGCCAAAGGCTGAAATCATGTCGGCACACTTGGTGTCGAGCCCAATTCAAGTCAGCCAGCCGAATCTGACACCAGTAAATGACAATTCTCCATCTCCGCCACCACTCAAGGAATTGAAGCCATTCCCTAATCATCTGAAATATGCCTACTTGGATATTGAACAACAACTACTTGTCATCATTGCCAATAACCTCTCCTAGGAGCAAGAAGACAAGTTGCTAAATGTCCTTAGATAGCATACGAAGGCAATTGGGTGGAAACTTTCTGACCTTCCTAGAATAAACCCTTCCATATGCATGCACCGCATTTTAATGGAGGAGGAGGCAAAGCCCATAAGGCAACAACAAAGAAGATTGAATCCGACCATTCTCGACATGGTCAAGAAAGAAGTCACAAAACTCCTTGCCATAGGAATCATCTACCCCATCTTGGATAGCTAGTGGGTGAGCCCTGTGCAAGTAGTGCCAAAGAAGTTCGGGATGATTTTCATGAAAAACCAGCAAGATGAGTTGGTACCTATGCGGATTCAGAACAGTTGGCGAGTCTGCATTGATTACAGAAGACTAAACCAGGCAATTCGCAAGGATCTTTCCTTTGCCTTTTATCGATCAAGTCCTGGAAAAACTATCAGAAAGATCCCATTATTGCTTTTTGGACGGTTTCTCTAGATACATGCAAATTCACATTGCACCTGAAGATCAACACAAGACCACCTTCACGTGCCTATTTGGTACCTTTGCATACACTCGCATGCCATTTGGCCTGTGCAATGCTCCGAGTACATTCCAACACTATAGGACTAGTATCTTCTCGGACCTGCTACAGGATTGCATGGAAGTGTTTATGGATGACTTCATGGTCTACGCATATTCATTTGACTCATGTCTGGAGAATCTGTCCAAGTTTGTCTCTACCTGCGACACATGTCAAAAAGCTGGAATGTCCATTAGTAGAAGGCATGAGATGCCCCAATAACCCATACTGTTTTGTGAAATCTTTGACCTAGTCTCCAATGGGTACTCTTATATCAAGATGGGTAAAGGCCATAGCCACCAAAACCAATGACGCCAAGGTCGTGGTAGATTTTTTTAAATCCAATATCTTTTGTAGGTTTAGTGTGCCAAAAGTGCTCACAAGTGACCAAGGGAGTCACTTCTACAACAGAGTCATATCCTCTTTACTCCACAAGTATGGAGTGGCGCATAGAATTGCCACAGCATATCACCCCCAGACAAATGGCCAAGCTGAAGTTTTTAATAGGGGAATAAAGAAAATGCTGCAAAAGATTACCAATCCCAATAGGAAGGACTGGAGCCGACTCCTCGAGGACGCTCTGTGGGCACACAGAACTGCATATTGAACACCTTCCTGTGGAGCTAGAACACAGAGCTTACTAGGCTGTCAAACAGTGAAACCTAGACTATGACCAAGCAGGGAAACAAAGGCAATTCCAATTGCAAGAGCTGGATGAACTTCGCTTGGAAGCCTATGAAAACTCTAGGATCTACAAGCAAAAACTGAAGCACTTCCATGACAAATAGATCCTAAGGAAAGAGTTTCAAGTTGGGCAGAAAGTACTCCTGTTCAATTCACGCTTAAAGCTCATAGTAGGTAAGCTCCACTCTAGATAGGATGGACCTTTTGTTATCACTAATGTTTTTCCCTATGGTGCAGTAGAATTAAAAGACGAATACACCAACAGCACCTTCCAGGTTAATGAGCACAAAATTAAACTTTTTCATGAAGGACTAGTACCACCAGCGGGTGACATGGAGACCATTCATTGATGGAACCAGCTTCACCAGATGGCACAACCTAAGCCTATCGTGCCAGCCCCTCTTAATCCTAATAGGCATCGAGGACAATGCATAATTCAAGCGTGGGGGAGGGGGGAAAGCACTATTGTGGCCATCTGAAATTGAACCTTAAATGTTATGTTCTGATGTTTGTTCATGTTTTTCTTCTGGCTCGATATTGTTTTGAATTTCTGTCTTTATTTCAAAGTTTATTCGCAGCCAATTCCCTTTTGTTTTCAATAAAAGCTGGCCAAGCCAAGTCCATTCCGGCTCCCACTCTGTCTCGACCCAGCTAATTTCAAATTTGATTTTAAGATGAATCTTTCTTTTTGCCTGCGTTCTTCCTAACTGAATTCTGAATCTGGATTACTAAGAAAACGTTTTGAAAAAGAATTTGAAATGAGTTTTGGAAGTTTTGATTAGAGCAGTAGGAAGAAATTCAGAACTTTGGAGAGAGATTTCTTTTCAAACTTGTCAAGGAATAAAATTTTTGTGTCCTTAGGTTGGTAGTGGCCGAAAACTGAAAAAAAGGAACTATGGTGATAGAGCAATTAACTGTGTGAGGATTTTTTTTTAGCCTTTGTATATATGATGGCTTTGTACCTTGCCATTCTCTTTTTCTGGTGTGATTTTTGCATCCTTGCTAACTGTGTATGCTAGATTTTGCCTTGACTCTCTGGATATATCTGATTTCACATGCAGGAATGAAATGATCTAGGCCATGTTTCCAATGAGCCTCAAGCCAAATGAACCTACCTTGTAAATTTTATCTTATGTTTACCCCGTTGAGCCTGAATAACCAATCTTTTGTGAAAGCTCACTACAAGCCAAGGCCGGAAAAACCATGATTACCCTCAACCTTAGGGGGTAGAGGAGCTTTGGAATTGTTTTGGGAGTAAGTCACGATCAAGTGTAGGGGAAGGCACTAGGGAGTAAAGCAAGTGTAGTGTATGTTAAAAGTTCGAAAAACAAAAGAAAGAAGCAAGTGTAAGGAAACAAAAGAAGCAGCCAAAAAGGTCAAAATTTGTAAAAATTCAGAAGCAAGCTGCAAAACATCAGTGAGGAAAAGAAGGAAAGAAAAAGATGAAAAAAAAGGGGAAAGAAAGAAACGAGCTTTGAGAATAAAGAGAAATATCACAATATCCTGGGATGTCCCTCATACTGATGAGGCTTGCTCCCCATTGCTCCTCTCTTCCCTACGGTTCTGAACTCATTTTCCATCTTAAATCCTACCCTTGACCCTGGCCTCATTACAAGAAAAAAGAAAGCCATAGTGATCATGGCTGCATGTGTTTTTGAGGTGTGGAAGGAGAGGCTAGTCAAAGTGTGGTAATACTAGTTTCATGCAATGTTGAGTGTAAATACAAACCCAAACACTTGAGAGATTGAGAGAATAATTGCCTAAGTGAGAGCTCTGTCACTTTTGGTCACTCTTTGATGTTTGTAGGTTGCTGATTTTCCTAGGGTACAAAAAGAGTAATTTCAGATAATTTGAATATCTCAAAGCCAGGGGTGATTGAATGCCGCCTCTGTTTTGACTAAACTTAAGGGAGTTGGTTGAAAATTCTTTCCTTGTCTTAAAAATCTCCCTTGTTGATTATTCTATTTTGCCCAAGAGTGCAAAAGGATAAGTGTAGGGGTCTAATGAGTCACAAATTATGCATCTTTTATGGACTTAAGAAGAATGGTTGTAAGATTATTTTGTGCTTTAAGGATTGATTGTTAGCCGAGATTCATATTATGGACCTAAAAAAAGAGAAAACACAAAATATGTGTTTATTTGGGAGTCTTAGCTAATGAAAAGTCTTCTTCTCTTCTTCCGCAGGATAGATCCGAATTGATCTCGGCCAGGAGAGTCGTCTTGGCCAAGACCGACTCCATCTCGGCCAGAACAGGCTTCATGGTCTAGCTTCCCATTGAAGGGTAGCCCAACAAGGAGCAGCCCAATTGTGCATCCACGTAGACAATCCAGCTCAGGTGCCACTTCATCTCTAAATTCAGCTCAACTACCACGTCACTTTTAGAGAAGCTTGTAGCGCAAGTTACACAAGGGTAGAATAGGCAAATCACTATGTAAATCTGTTAGGAGTCGTTAGGAACAGGAGGCTACAACTCGTGTATATATAGGAGTAGCTGTGCACTTTTCAAGGATCTTAGCATTCATAATTTCCTACTCTCATATTTTCATTCTCTCGTGCTCATCTCCTACGTTTTACAATGGTGCACGGTGCTCTCATTGATGCTTCTCTCGATCGAGGAAGTGCAGGCTAGGAACTGAGAAGCCGAAGGTTGTCAAAGGAGACCAATTGGATTACCGACGCACTCTGGTAGACTTGATCCTTAGCGTTCTAGCTAGTAGAGGTGAACCATCATCGTTCAACCATGACGATCGTCGTGGAAGACAGAGTCATCGAATCCAGATCCTAAGTTTGTATTCTGTTCCATTAATGAAAGTATTTTCTGATTTCTGATCTTTGTTTCCTTCCTATATTTTAATTCACTTACTGTGTCGCGATTGCACAAAGTAATGTGAACGATATTAAGCTAAGCCAATCAGAACTAGTTTAACTAATTCAGTAGGTAATCAACTAGAGAACTTGATTGAGAACCTAAAATCAACTCTGGACTTAATCCCTACCAACTGATGAGGTAGCGATTGTGTAATTCCTCAGTATGGTAGTAGATGAATGTTTGGTGATTGTCATACGAACATCAAAAGGTTGATAAGGACTGAGAGCTAAGTGACTGAACCAGAATAGACTTTAATTCTTAGATTGAATCCGAACACAGTAGTGACAATAGCAATAGCGTAGTGTAGTTTAGATACATTCGCATTCCTAGTTTACATCCTATTTTATTTTCTGTTTGCTTTACACGTATCCAAAATCCTCTATTTACTACATTTCAGTCTGAGACGGAGTCAATCCAACTTTGTTGTGTTTGTCTACACTTAGCCGAGACCGAGTCGAATAGCCTCTATCGAGACTATTTCGAACCAGTCTCTACCGAGAGCAAGTCAGCACTTCCTACTTGAGAGTTCTAGTTTCACTTCAGTCTTCGTACATAAGTCATAATTGAGCACACTGTGTCCTTGAGAGAATTCGACCTAGAGTTGACTATACTATAGTTAGCTTTAGTTATTTGATAAACGGAACACGACGAAAAATGAGTTATCACAATGCAAGTCCAACCACCGATAATTGAGAAAGAAATGGTTAGCATGTTTATTGATACTCTCCCGTCCCCCTATTACGACAGGGTGGTGGGGAATGTCGCCTCCAACTTCGCAGACCTGGTGGTGGTAGGCAAAAGGATAGAGTTGGGCATTAGGCGTGGGAAGTTTGCCTAAACAAGCAATAGTGCAAGTTTTGCTAAGAAGCTCACGATAGAGAAGAAGAAAGGCGAAGCCAATGCCGTAATGTTAGAGCCCATCTTCCCACAAGGGAAATAAGCTGCTCCTTTGTACCCGACTCAATATGCCAATCTGCCTCCTACGCCATATTTCCCTCCTTACCAACCGTGAGCCGACATAGGGATCACTAGCCTAAAGCTAGTGTAGCAAGGCACGAGGAGGTTATGACCCCAACTACTAGAACAAAAGCTCGTGCAAATAATTCCCCTCAAGCCCTTGGAACCCCTGTATTCGAGAAGCTATGACCCCAACACCAGGTGTGACTACCATGGTAGGACGGTAGGAAATGCTACCGAAAGGTGTTGGAGCTTGAAACACAAAGTCCAGGACCTTCTAGACAATGGTTTGCTCGGTTTTTAGGACTAGGGGCCAAATGTGCAAAACAACCCTCTCCTGGCCCACAGAGGCATGGCAATTAATGCCACAAGCCACGGAACAAGGAGAAGGTCGAGGGCCCCAATAGATGGGAAGACCAAACCTGAGGCTATCCAAGGTCGCTGTCATGACAATCGGACTCAATTACACGGGACATGTAGGGAAAAGAAGACCAGGGAAGAAAATCCTGAGCACACGAACCTCTATCACTAGTGGGGGCATGACATCCCTAGCTCAAATCACAATGATAGAGGAACAACTTCATGAGCCTATAGAAGGAATATGCTTCATGAACTAGGAGTTGGAGAATCAGACCGCTGAAGTATTACTTGAGCTATTCTCCTAGCAAATGTAAATCAAAAAGTGCATGTACATAGGCCTTGTGCCACCTCCAAATAATTTAATAAAATATGTTGTATATTCATGCAATTGCTTTCTTTCATATTTATCCTTTGTCTATTCCACACTTCAAAATTCATCCAATTCTTTCATTCGAAACCGCACTTAAAGCATAACTTTTTCCTTGCTTTCCAAAATATGGTAAAATAAACATCCTAAACACGAAAACTACCCTTGGGATTGATAATGAGACTCTCGTGCTCGACTACGCTAGCAAATCCAATAGGCAAGATGAAGGGGAAGACCTAGAGAAAGAAGCTTTGATTGAGCCAGAAAGAGTGATGGAACAAGGAAGACCATGGCCCTAGTCCATAACTAAAATCTAGAAGTTGCTTGTCTTGGCCTATAAGAAGAAACCAAGGGAATCTGGGTGGGAGAATAGAAGCCCCCAACTTGAGGTAGAAATTGGTTAGGTTTCTGAAGGGATATGCCGACATCTCTATACTTGGACAAGCCGGGTCTAAGAGCATAGGTTGCCCTTGACTCTGAACGCGATCCTGGTCAAGCAACGATTAAGAAAGATGAGGTCGGAGGAAGCCTCCGAAATCAAAGAGGAAGTGAAAAAGCGAAAAACACAGACATTCTGGCGGTGACAAAGTACCCTATAGTGCCAATTCCCCAAGAAAAACAAGAAGGTCGAGCCCAGAAAACAACTCCCCATCATCATGCTGGGACAACACTGCCTAATACCTGGGTATGATCGAGTTTGGAGACCCTAAGGCGAGGGAGAAAACCACTTTCATCCCTATCGGGGAACCTTTTATTACAAGGTCACGCCTGGATCAAAACCCGAAAGCCACCGGGGGTTCACAATCAATGAAGGGAAAATTAAAGCAGACCCGAATGAGGTCAACGCCACCCAGAATGTGACAACCTCGAGACTGAAACAAAGGAAAGATGGTTTATGAGAGATGGGTTCTTCATCCATGGTGAAGGAGGTGTCCTTGACTAGGAGCACTTTTACGAACAAGGTTTTAAACCCTTTGTAGGAATCAAAGTAAGGGTAGAAGAGGTTCATATGGGTCATGGTGGTTAAGGAGACCTAGTTGGTGCCTTGGCTGACTCAGGTAGTGTAAAAATTGAAAAGAAAAGGGGTTGTGGGTACGACGGAAAGGGCGCGACAAACGATTTTGAAGGCCTGAAGGATGGCCAAACTATTTGGGTGAAGCTGGGAGGGGGCAATTCCCAACGTCCTAAGGACGTCGATGAAGAAGAAATCAAAAGGGAGGGAGATTCCTAAACCTACAAATAAAGTTTCATACATAAAATAAAATCATCATCTTTTAGAGCCACATGACAAACACGCTCATCCTCGAAGGGCCTCACCATGACGAACTTGCCAATGGCAGACTTATACACCCAGGAGCCCTCAGCAATCAGTGTGTCCACATCGGAATGGGACACGTTGGAGGCATGAGCAAGCATCCTTGCTCACCCATTCCTTGTAGTGTTCTTCAACATGAGGATGAGCCTGGATTGGGACCATAGACTCTGGCATTGCCACTAAAGGCACTGACTCAACAGAAGTGAAGGATGAAGAAGAAAATTGGGAAGACTTGAAAGAAGTAGAAACTGGGATGGGGGACTTACGCTTAGAGCTCGGACCAGCCATGGTTGTCGAGGTAGAAGGATAGAGAAGGCTCGATGAAAGGAAGAAGTGTAGGAAGCAAGAGAACGCAGGGAGAACTCAAACAGAAAGTGAAGAATTGTAGAAGAGAGGCACTAAGGACTTGGATTTTCTATTTATACCTGAAGGAAGCGTGAGGTAGGCGTGAAACCCCGAAACGACGCAATTATGTGTCATTGATGCAGGAGGGGCGCATTTATGGAGAAAATGACAAAGTACATTCAAGACAAGGCGACTTTACAAAATGACATGACCTTTGCTATCCAGACTTAAAGGCACGTCGCTCCCACACATGACCTTTGACGAACTTAGAAGCTTGTATGGGAAAAGGAATCTTTATTCCCGGTCACCCAAAGAGACACCAACGTCTCCCTTGAGCGACCACGAATAAAGATGGAGCAGTTGTAGGACCCCAAATTTGTCTAACCTAATGAAGAGCCTAATGCCAAGGAGGAGTTTCAAGGCGGGCTTGCTAGGCCAAAATAGCCTAAACCAAGTGAGACAGGTGATAAAGCCTTTTTCGTGTCGTTTTAAACACTTTATCAGATACTAAAGCTAACTATAGCATAGCTAACCCTAGGTCATTCTTCTCAAGGACACAGTGCGTTCAATGGATGTTTCAATAGGCGGTAAACAAAAATCGGAATCTGATTGTAAGTCACAGACTCGCCTCAGCACTGGCCGAGTTGCATTCGGCAGAAACTAGGCCGAGTCGATCTCGGCGGAGACGATCCGGCTCGGTCTTGGCTGAGTACACACGACGCTACAGAGAACGGCCTCTGTCTCAGACTCGAAAAGCAGTAAATAAGGGGAATAATTCAGAATGCGGATTAACTACAACAGAATTGAAATTAACTAATATGCTGAATACTACTTCTAAGACTAATATTAATACTGTGTCCATTTTCAGTTCCAATATCCAAGGTTTCTGGTTCAATCACTCCAATTACGGTCCATATCAGCCTCTGTTAGTCTTATGACAATCGCCATAGGTCCATCTCATGCCATACCGAGGATTTACACAATCGTTACCTCATCTGTTGGTAGAGATTAAGTTCAAGCTGATTTTAGAATCTCAATTAATTGTCGTTAAGTGATTTTCTACTGAATTAGTTAAACCAGTTCCAATCGGCTTAGTTTAACATTGTTCCATTACCAGATGCAATCGCGACACAGCAATGGAAATTGAACATCAGGAATGCAATGGAGTTTAAATTCAGAAAATACTCATAATACTGAAACAAAATACAAACACAGGGCCTGGATTTCGATGGTTTCATCATCCACAACGATCGCCATGGACGACGGTGGTGGTTCGCCTCTGCTAGCTAGAGATCGAGGTTCGGATCCACCAGAGTGCGTTGGAACTCCAATCGGTCTCCTCTGATAATCTTCGGCTTCTCAATTCCTAGCTTGCATTTCCTCGATCGAGAGAAACGCCATTGAAAACACCGTGAACCACCGTGAATGGATGAGAGAGTTTTAGAGAAGGACAGAGATAATGGGCGCGGGAAAACTTTGAATGCCAAAAAGCCCCTATTCTATCAGAGTTCTATCTATTTATACGAGAGAAGGCACAGCTAACGATGCTAACAGAATTACATGTGCATCTCCTATTCTACCCTTGCTGTGACATGCGTATTAGTTGCATCAGTAGTGACGTGGAACTGAGCTAGGTCCAGGGTGGATATTGTTGCTGACGTGGAGTTCCGCGTGGCTCTTCCTGACTCGGTTCCTGCACGGCCGAGTCTTGGCCTGGCTGAGATACTCTCGGCTTGTACTTTCGGCCGGTCACCTGAACCTGCAATGAAGAGATAGTTAGCTAAGAATCTTGATTAGGCACAACTTATGTTTTACTTCGAGTTTTGGCCATTAATTTGGATTTTAGCTAACAGTTATCTTTTAAGCTCGTGAGTTGCTCAATGGTGCCCTTCTTAGGTTCACTTAGGATGTGCATTTTATGACCCATCAAACCCCCACACTTAGCCTTTTGCACTCCTGGGCAAAACATACGACTCAATTTAAGGGCGACTTAAGCGAGAGAATTTCCCGTTCGATTTCCTTAAGCTGACTCTACAGAGTCGGTCTCTTTTCATCTCGGCTCAAAGCGTTCGTGCAGTCAGGGAGTTACTTCCTTTGGTTCTCAAGGGCCTTCATGGTTTCCAATTGTGAAAGGGTGCCCCAGAGTGTGGAACTTTTATTCATGTGCTCCACTTTCTCACTTCTCTCAAGTATCTGGGCTGTGTTTTCACTCGGCATTGCATGGGATTGGTGTTGCCATATCTTGACAGAGCTCTCCTTTTCCACCTGCAAAACACAGCAGTTATGATCACTAGGACTTTTCTGGCTTGTAACGAGGTTGAGGTTATGGGTCGGACAGATGTAAGAAGACTAGCTTCAGAACCCACGGGGAGGAGAGGAGCAATGGGAGTGAGTGCAATCAGTATGAGGTCGGTCCTCGTTCTTTGTGGTCTCCTTCGATCTTTATTTACTCGCCGTTTTTCATTCTATCTTTCTTTTACTTGTGCAGCTTGCTGATCTTTGTTTATTTCAGCTCATTCATTCTAGCTGCCTGTTTCCTATTTTTTTTGTACTTTCTTTTCTTTTCTTTCATTCCATTTCCTTCTTTCTTTCTTTCTTCTGAGCCTTTGGCTGCTTTCTGGTCGACTTCAGCTCCCTAGACTTCCCCCACACTTGATTTTAACTCACTCCCAAGACGATTCCACGACTCCTCGGCTTCTCGAGGGTGAGGTGAGAATGGTTTTTCTGGCCTCGGCTTGTGGTGAGCTGCAAGAAAAGTGGTCAATTTAGGCTCAAAAAGGGGGTGACAAGGGTCAGCTTGTTTTTGGACAACTTATTTGGCTCTGGGCTCATAAGAAATATGGCCTAGATCATTTCATTCCTGCATGTGTAAAACAGTTGTATCCAGAGAGTTAAGGCAAAATTCAGCACACACAATTAACATGCTTGCAAAAATCACTCAGAAAGAAGAGAGATGGCAGAGTGTAAGCCGTCTCTGTTGCAAGGCTCAAATTCTCACGCTAGCTGATTCTGTTCCTTCACTCTGAAGGCTCCCTCTTCCCATTTTCACCATTTAGCACTTGGGACCCAGAGGTTTGGTTCCCTTCAAGCAGAGCAGCTTTTGCTCGAGAATAGAGAGATTCCTTCTACTGGCTTGTCAGACTCTCGGACTCAGCAAGGAATTTCCTCTCTTCCTTTGGATACGTAATTCTGCTAAGATAAGGTCATTCCGGCTGTGGCAGACTCGGCAGTGGGACTCTTTTATTAAACACAAACTTAAGCAGAAAAAAATACTAATGAGACTTAAAATGGTATGTCGGGTATGTAAGAAACGAAATGGAAAAGTTAGAGGGAAATGAAAAAGTTAGAGAAGAGAAGGGCAGATATGATGTGAATGATCCGTTCCAAAATGGACAGAACCCCCCTCCATACTTAAACTCGGCATTGCCCTCAATGCCCAAATAGGAGGGATAGGCCAAGTCGGCCTAGGCACTGCCATCTGGTGGAGTCGGCTTGACCAAGGCCATATTCTCCAAGTTTTTTCTTGTCGGTGCTGGACCTTCTAGGAATGGTTTAACTTGGTGCCCATTGACCTGAAAGGTGCGATTGGTATGTTCTTCCTTAAGCTGCACTGCACCATGGGGAAATATGTTAGTGATAACAAAAGGTCCATCCCATCTGGAGCGAAGCTTACCTGCTATGAGTTTTAATCTTGAATTGAACAGCAACACTTTTTGGCCAATGTGGAGGTCTTTTCTTAGGATCTGATCATCATGAAATTTTTTTACCTTTTGCTTGTAGATCCTAGCATTTTCATAGGCTTCTAAGCGAAGTTCATCTAGTTCTTGAAGTTGGAACTTTCTATGTTCTCCTGCTTGGTCATAAGCCATGTTGCATTGCTTGACAGCCCAGTAAGCTTTGTGTTCGAGCTCTACAGGGAGATGACAAGCCTTGCCGAAAACAACTCGGTATGGGGACATTCCGAGAGGTGTTCGGTATGCTGTTCTATGTGCCCATAGAGCATCCTCAAGGAGTCTGCTCCAGTCCTTCCTGCTGGGATTTGTCATCTTTTGCAGTGTATGCTTGATTTCCCTGTTAAACACCTCGGCTTGCCCATTAGTTTGGGGTGGTATCTTTGTGGCTATCCTGTGTGCTACCCCATATTTTTTGAAGAAGGAAGCCATGGCTCTATTACAAAAGTGACTCCCTGGTCATCGATGATGGCGCTTTTTGGAACACCGAACCTGAAAAAATATTGGACTTAAGAAAGTCCACTACTACCTTGGCATCATTGGTTCTGGTGGGAATGGCTTCTACCCATCTTGATACATAATCAACGGCAAGCAAGATGTATGAATAGCCATTGGAGATTGGGAATGGTCCCATAAAATCTATGCCCTGCACGTCAAAGACTTCACAGAATAGGATGGGCTGTTGGGGCATTTCATGCCTTTGGCTTAGGCCATCCCTGCTTTTTTTTGACATCTGTCGCAGTGGAGACGAATTTATGGCGTCTCTCGAAAATGGAAGGCCAATAAAGGCCACAGTCAAGCACTTTCCTGGCAGTCCGAGATGAGCCGTAGTGGCCTCCTCCAGAGCTGAGTGACGTAGTGAAGGACCGACTTGATCTCGGTGTCGGGAATGCACCTGCGAATGATCTTGTCGTTGCATAATCTCCACAGATAGGGTCATCCCATACGTAATACTTGGCATCACTTGAATCTTCTCCTTGTAAGTTCGAGATGCCGTAGGTGGAAATTGAGATGTTGCCACGGTTGCAAATGTCTGCATACCATGGTGGATCCGACTTGATGTGCAGGGAGGTGCTCATCAGGGAACCCTGCCTCGGATAGGCGGTTGTTCGCTTTCTCTTTCAATCCTGCTTAAGTGGTCTGCTACAGCATTTTCGCACCTTTCTTGTCTCTGATTTCCAAGTTAAATTCTTGGAGAAGAAGCATCCATCGGATCGTCTTGGCTTGGCATCCGGCTTCTTTAATAAGTACTTCAGAGCTGCGTGATCAGAGAACACAACTATCTTAGAACCGAGAAGGTAGGAACGAAACTTATCCAGGCAAACACAATTGCCGAAGTTCCTTCTCAGTTGTTGTGTAGTTTTGCCGGGCCGGGTCCATGGTTTCGACGCATATGCAATAACATGCACTGGTTGGTCGACTCGTGCTCTCTGGCCGAGAACAGCTCTGGCCGAATTGGATGCATCGCACATGAGTTCAAATGGCAGGTCCCAGCTTGGTGCTTGCAAGATGGGTGCTGATGTAAGTTTGCGCTTAAGCTCTTTGAAATGCCTCAATGCAAGATTGGTCAAAGTTGAAATCAGCATCTTTCTGTAGCAGTTTGACAGCGGGGGCTAGTTTGCTGAAGTCTTTGATGAATCTTCTGTAGAAGCCTGCGTGTCCTAAGAATGAGCGAACTTCCCCATTGACAGGTGGGGTTAGGAAGGAGGAAATTATATCTATTTTTAGCTTTGTCCACTTCTATTCCTCTGTTTGAGACCAGGTGTCCCAATACTATTCCCTCGGTCACCATGAAATGACACTTTTCAAAATTTAAAAACTAGGTTCGTTTCAGTGCATCTCTTCAACACCTTGGATAGGTTGTTCAGCATGCTTCAAACGAAGTCGGCGATACCGTGAAGTCGTCCATAAACACTTCCATGCATTCCTGCAACAAGTCCGAGAATATGCTCATCATGCAGCGTTGGAATGTACTCGGAGCATTGCACAGGCCGAATGGCATTCTGGTGTATGCAAATGTGCCAAAGGGGCATGTGAAGGTGGTCTTATGTTGATCTTCGGGTGCTATGTGTATCTGCATGTATCCTGAAAATCCATCCAAAAACAGTAATGGGATTTCCCTACTATCTTTTCCAACATCTGGTCAATGAAAGGCAAAGGGAAAGTGATCCCTGCGGGTTGCTTGATTTAGTCTTACATGTAATCGATGCACACCCGCCAGCTGTTCTGAATCTAGTAGGTACCAACTCATCTTGTTGGTTTGTCGTCACGGTTATCCCAGATTTCTTTGGTACTACTTGCACAGGACTTACCCATTGACTGTCCGAGATGGGGTAAATGATGCCTGCAGCAAGTAGCTTTTTGTGACCTCTTTCTTGACTACATCTAGAATGGTAGGATTCAGCCTTCTTTCTGTTGCCTTATGGGTTTAATGTCTTCCTCCATTAATATTCTGTGCATGCATATGGGGATTGATACCTGGAAGGTCAGAAAGTTTCCACCCAATTGCCTGTTTGTGTTGCCTAAGGACTTCTAACAGCTTGTCTTCCTGCTCCGGGGAGGAGATTGCTTGCAATGATGGGAGGAGCTGTTGTTCACTGTCCCGAAAGGCATATTTTAAATGGCTAGGCAATGGTTTCAGTTCCATGGGTGGTGGAGATGGAGATTCTTGAGTTATGACTCTCGGATCCGACTGGCCTGCTTTTGTTCCGGATTCGGCTTTAGGATCGCCATCATGGACTCGGCCTTGTCGCGCTTCTACTTAGGCTTGACGGGATGGTTTCGGCTTTTGGGTAAAAGTCGAGTCGGCTTCGGGTTCTCCTTTGGTCCTGGATCCGGATGGAGCGATGAGCTTCGGATTGAGCCTGGTCTTTAATGGCCGAGATTGATTTGGTGTCGGCCTGTGTGTTTGACTTGTTGGCCGAGTTGACTTTTATCCTGGCGTTGACTCGGCCTTCTTCGGCCGACTTCACTTCTACTGTGAATATAGTTGCCAGTTGTGCAGATATGAGCTTTCTAATCTTGGCAACTTTTACCTCTGCACTATTCGCGCTCTCTGAGGTCTTGAGATAGCAAACTTGATTTATCAACTCGGTTAATTCTTCTTCAGCTGTCAAGTTGCTGATATCACTGTGATTCTCCTCAAAGGCTGGGGTCTCCATTACTTCCTTGTGGTTAGCCTTCGGGCAGCTATTGGTGGCGGTAGTTCTAGCAGGATCTTCCAATCCTCACTGCAGCTTTCTAGTTGGAAATATTCTTCCACTAATTCTTCCATTATATCCACACCAAAGAGTGAATGGTCTTGGTGGGGTGCTTCATGGCTTCAAAGATATTGAACCGCAAAAGGTGTGTCACCGAATTCCATAGAGGCGTCCCGGCATGTACGTCAATCTTCGTCCTTGCTGTCATTAAAAATGGTCTCCCCAATATCAAGGTTGATCTTTTGTCAGATGACTCATCCTCCATGTCAAGCACATAAAAATCGGCTGGAAATATCAGTTCATCTACTTGGACGAGGACATCTTCGAGAACTCCCAGGGGTTGCACGATACTTCTATTAGCAAGCTGTATGGTCATCCCTGTGGGTTCTAGATCTCCAAGATTGAGGGACCTGTAAGTTGATGTAGGCATGACGTTGATTGACGCCTCCTAGGTCCAACATAGCGTCAGCAAATGTGCAATCACCTATGGTGCATGGGACCAGAAGATACGGGGTCTCGGCATTTCTTTGGTAAGACCTGTGAAATTCCTGCAGTGGGGTGATTCCTGGTTAAGCTTGAGACCACACCTCCGAAGTTCTCGATTCCTTTCATCTTTCTTCTTTTGTGTACGCATAGTTCCTTAAGGAATTTTGCGTACTTTGGAATTTGTTTGATCGCATCGAGAAGTGGAATGTTGATTTCCACCTTTAGGAACATCTTCAAGCAGCTCGTCATCAGAGTTTGGTGTCTTGGCTTGAGATGGTCCGGGATGGGAATGGCAATGGGACAGTTGTCCGTGGGTGAGGCGGTGAGTCGGCTGTTGCTTTAGAGTCGGCTTCATCTGGTTGCTGTACCTGATGCTGGTTCTCAGCACAGCCGAGATAATTCCTTGCCGCTTTTGAGTATTACTGCATTGGCATTCCCTCTCGGATTCGGAACGGGTTGGGAGGGAAGGTTACTCGAGCCTACTGACTGTAATTCACCCACAGTGTCTACCAGCTGTCCTATTTGCATCTTGAGATCATGGATGGTGGCGGTCATGTTTTGTTGAAATTGTAAATTGCTTTGGAGCTTCTGATTGTTGAAATTCTATGTTACTCGCTGCCGGTTGCTTCATTAGATCTTCTAGTGATGGAGAGTTATCTTGAGTAGGAGTTCTCTGTTCTTGAGGTGGGAAGGATGATGTTGAGTATTGTGAACTTTCTGCCGATGACTAGCTGTCCCATAGGCGCATTCGGCATGAATCCGGCTCTTTGAGCCGCATACTGGTCCTGGCTGTGGATTAGGCCGGAATGGTTGTTTCCCATATGGTTGGTTATCGGTGCGGTTCTCGATAAGGTTGCCTCCCGTATTGAAATCCTCCTCGGCTCCAACACTTTCGGTTTGGCTAGACTCGGTTTCTTGCAGAGTGGGGCACATATCGGTTGGATGTTCCATTGAAGTACATATGCCACAGACCTTTCTTTGCCATGGTTGGATGATGTTGACTAACGCCAGTTGTCTCACCAGAGATGTTAGTTCGGTCAGCTGGTTCTCCAGCCTTTGGTTGGAAGCTGCGCCGATTTCGTTCACTGGCCGCGACCGATTCGGTCCTCGATTCCGAATTGTTGAGTGTTGCTCGCCATATTCGAAATCAGATGCCTTGCTGCTGCTGGAGTTTTGTCCATTAGCGCTCCTCCACTGGCGGCGTCAATCATACTTCTGTCCATTATGGCTAATCCTTCGTAAAAGTATTGGATCAGCAGTTGCTCGCTGATCGATGGTGAGGACAGGTAGCACGAGAGTTTGTTGAAGCGCTCCCATATTCGTGTGCAGAGTTTCTCCTGTGTGCTGCCTTATCCCACAGATTTCCTTCCGATGGTCGCAGTCCTAGAAGGCTGGGAAAAATTTTTCGGGAAGGTCCGTTTCATATCTCCCCAGGTATTGAAGAGTGCTGGCTGCAGATATAGCCAATCCTTTGCAGCTCCATCCGAGAGAATGGAAATGCCTTCATTTTTATATAATCTTACAGGATTCCTGCGGCCTCATCGTGGAACAAACCACCGTGGAATTCTTTGAGGTGCTTGTGGGGTCTTCTCCTGCAAGACCATGAAATTTAGGCAGCAAGTGTATCAATCCAGACTTCAATTCATATGTCCGAGCCGGCTCCAGTTGTGGATCTTGGATACACCATGGTTGGTACACCACATATGGGTGGCTAGCTCCTTCAATGTCCTGTTAAGATTTTCCATCTGCCCTGGCTCTGTAAAGTTGTTAGCACTTATCATGAGGGTGTTAGTATAAGATTGATCAGACTTCAACAGCGGAGTTTACACTATTACAAATATTTTTGTAGTATTTCTAATTTTACGTAACCTTCGTAAAAAGTTAGTTCTATTTCTGGATCAAAAATATACATTGGGTCAGTGCTACTCCTAGTCATGCATCATGCAAACTTCTAAGGTAACAACAATCAGGATGTAGTCAATATGTAATGCTGAATGTGATGCAGAGTTAGAGAATTTAATGTATGCAATGCAGAAGTAATTTTATTCTATATCAATATGTATATATTTGTTTTTGTTTTATCAGTGAATTCACGTGAAATTTTATTAACAAATTCAGACTCAATCAAACCTTAAAACAAACTTCTTACAACTTCGGATTCGACTCGGTTTACTTGGCACACTGAAATACACAAAAGAACTTTGTGTCCCAAGAACAGCGGTGCCAATTTGATAAAGCCTTTTTCGTGTCGTTTTGAACACTTTATCAGATACTAAAGCTAACTATAGCATAGCTAACCCTAGGTCATTCTTCTCAAGGACACAGCTATGCGTTCAATGGATATTTCAATAGGCGGTAAACAAAATCGGAATCTGATTGTAAGTCACAGACTCTCAGCACTGGCCGAGTTGCACTTGGCAGAGACTAGGCCGAATTGATCTCGGCTTAGGCGATTCGGTTCGGTCTCGGTGAGTGCAGACAGACGCTTCAGAGGACTACCTCAATCTCAGACTCGAAAAGCAACAAACAAGGGGGGAATTTAGGATGCAAACTAACTATAAACAGAATTGAAATAAACTACTATGCTGAATACTACTTCTAAGACTAATATTAATACTGTGTCCATTTTCAGTCCCAATATCCAAGGTTTCTGGTTCAATCACTCCAATTACGGTCCATATCAGCCTCTGTCAGTCTTATGACAATCGCCATAGGTCCATCTCATGCCATACCGAGGATTTACACAATCGTTACCTCATCTGTTGGTAGAGATTAAGTTCAAGCTGATTTTAGAATTTCAATTAATTGTCGTTAAGTGATTTTCTACTGAATTAGTTAAACCAGTTCAATCGGCTTAGTTTAACATTGTTCCATTACCAGATGCAATCGCGACACAGAATGGAAATTGAACATCAGGAATGCAATGGAGTTTAGAATTCAGAAAATACTCATAATACTGAAACAGAATACAAACACAGGGCACGGATTTCGATGGTTTCATCATCCACAACGATCGCCATGGCCGGCGGTGATGGTTCACCTCTGCTAGCTAGAGATCGAGGTTCGGATCCACCAGAGTGCGTTGGAACTCCAATCGGTCTCCTCGATAATCTTCGGCTTCTCAATTCTAGCTTGCACTTCCTCGATCGAGAGAAAGCGCCATTGACAACACCGTGAACCACCGTGAATGGATGAGAGAGTTTTAGAGGACAGAGAGTATGGGCGCGGGGAAAGTTTTGAATGCCCAAAAGCCCCTATTCTATCAAAGTTCCTTCTATTTATACAAGTTTGGGCACAGCTAACGATGCTAACAGACTTACATGTACATTTCTATTCTACCCTTGCTGTGACATGCGTAGTAGTTGCACCAGTAGTGACGTGGAACCCAGGCAGTCCGGGGTGGCTGATATTGCTGACGTGGAGTTCGCTTGGATCTTTCGACTCGGTTTCAAGGCAGGCCGAGTCTTGGCCCGGTGAGAGTCTCTCGGCTTGTACCTTTGGCTGGTTGGCTGAACCTGCAATGGAGAAATAGTTAGCTAAGAATCTTGATTAGGCACAACTTATGTTTTACTTCGAGTTTTGACCATTAATTTGGATCTTAGCTAACCGTTATCTTTTAAGCTCGTGAGTTGCTCTGTGGTACTCTTGTTGGGTTCATTTGAGATGTACATTTTATGACTCATCAACCGCCCGACTTACAGTCTCGGCCAGAGACAATTGTTCCATTGCCATTTCCATCTCGAACCACTTGGCAAAGGAAGCCGAGTCGGATGAAGAGTTGTTGAAGATTTTTCCAAGGTGGAAATCAATATTCCACTCCTCGATGCTATTAAACAGGTCCCTAAGTACACAAAATTCTCAAGGAATTATGTATACATAAAAGGAGAAAAATAAAGGGGAGCAAGGAAAACTGGAGGTGTGGTATCGGCTCGACACAGAATGGATCAATCACTACAAGTGCCTTAACTTTGCCAAAAAATGCAGGGACCTGAGTCTTTTCTGGTCCCATGCACCATCGGCGCGAATGCACTTTTGCCAATGCCATGTTGGACACTGGGAGCCTCAATTAATGTCATGCCCACATCAATCTACAGGTCCCTGAATTTTGGTGACTTGGAACCCATGAGGATGACCATTCAGCTGGCAAACAGGATTATTGTCCAGCCCACAGGAGTTTTCGAGGATGTTCTCGTCCAAGTCAATGAACTAATATTTCCAGCTGATTTTTTTGCTGCTAGACATGGAGGACGAAACATCCGGGAAGGAATCCACCTTAATTCTGGGAAGACCTTTCTTGATGACAGCTAAAACAAAGATTGATGTGTATGCAGGGACGCTCTCCATGGAATTCGGTGACGCCGTGGTGCAATTCAATATTTTCGAAGCCATGAAGCACCCAACCGAAGATCACTCTCTCTTTGGCATTGATGTACTTGATGAACTGGTTGAAGAATATCTTCAACTAAATGGCAGTGGTGAAAACATTGAGGAGTCTGCTGAGAATGATGATGAAATCAGCTGCCCAAGAGTCACAGATGAAGAGGCCGACTATGAAGAAGTACAAGACCTCTCCAACTCTGAAGACAATCATAGTGATGTTGCTGACTTGGCCTTTGAAGTGGAACTGTCCGAATTGTTAGACCAAGTCTACAGCACAGAACACTCAGAGTATACAAATGATGCAGAAAACAAAGTCGCTGAAGCTGAAAAGTTCTCCATTGCACACTTGGCGACAATTTTCACGACCAAGAATGAGTCAGCCAGAGGAGGCCGAGTCAAGGAAGAAATGAAAGTCAACTCAGCCGAAGAGGCAAATAGCAAGGCCGACACGTTTGCCGAGACCGACTCGGCAACTGTAGACCAGACACAGGCTAATGTAGAATTCATTGTTCCATCCGGATCCGATTCGGAAGGAGCGTTAGAAGCCAAGGCCGACTCCATTTTGACCATAACCAAATCCCAAAGGCGAGCCGGCCGAAGGCATGAGGCCGAAATCATGTCAAGACACCCTAGGTGCCTAATCAAGATCAAGTCGGCCAATTAGATCCAACTTCAGAAACTAAAAATTCTCCATTACCGTTACCACCCATAGAACTAAAAATTTTGCCGAGTCACCTGAAATATGCCTACCTGGACAAGGACCAACAACTCCCGGTTATTATTGCTAGCACTCTCGACCAAGAACAAGAAAACAAGTTTTTGGAGGTTCTCGGGCAACATAAGAAGGCAATAGGGTGGAAGCTAGCAGACCTTCCTGGCATAAACCCCTCCATTTGCATGCACAGAATATTCTTGGAGGAGAAATCAAGCCCATAAGGCAGCCGAAAGAATACTGAATCCGACACTCCTGGACGTGGTTAAAAAAGAAGTCACAAAGCTCCTTGCTGCAGGGATCATCTACCCCATCTCGGATAGCCAATGGGTGAGCCCTGTGCAAGTGGTGCCAAAGAAGTCCGGGACGACTATCATGAAAAATCAGCATGATGAGCTGGTACCAACAAGGATTCAGAACAGCTGGTGAGTGTGCATTGACTACAGAAGATTAAACCAAGCAACTCGTAAGGATCACTTTCCTCTGCCTTTCATTGACTAAATGCTTGAGAAGTTAGCAGGTAAATCCCATTACTGATTTCTAGATGGATTCTCAGGCTACATGCAAATTCACATAGCCCCTGAAGATCAGCATAAGACAACCTTCACCTGCCCATTTGGTACCTTTGCGTACACACGCATGCCATTTGGCCTCTGCAATGCTCCGAGTACATTTCAACGTTGCATGATGAGCATCTTCTCGGACTTGCTGCAGGACTGCATGGAGGTGTTCATGGATGACTTCACGGTATATGCCGATTCATTTGATGCATGTCTGAGTAATCTATCAAGAGTGTTAAAGAGATGCATTGACACAAATCTCATGCTCAATTTCGAAAAATGTCACTTCATGGTGACTGAAGGAATAGTGTTGGGACACCTGGTCTCCAACAGGGGCATCGAGGTAGACAAAGCAAAGATAGATATCATTACTTCCCTTCCAAGACCCGCTTCTGTGCGGGAGGTTCGCTCGTTCTTAGGACACGCAGGTTTCTACAGGAGATTCATCGAAAATTTTAGTAAAATTGCCCTGTCTCTGTCCTAGCTGCTACAGAAGGATGTAGAATTTCACTTTGACCGGCCCTGTATGGAAGCATTTCAGGAGCTGAAGAGAAGACTCACATCCGCCCCTATTTTGCAAGCACCAGACTGGGATCTCCCTTTGAATTGATGTGTGATGCATCAACTCGGCATTGGGAGCCGTTCTCGGCCAAAGAGCTCGAGCCGGCCTCTGCAGAGGTGCGTGGTGGCCTATGCATCCAGAACTATGGACCCGGCCCAAAGACAAAACTACACAACAACTGAGAAGGAACTCTTGGCAATAGTCTTCGCCGTGGACAAATTTCGTTCCTACCTTCTCGGGTCCAAGATAATTGTCTTCTCTGACCATACCGCCTTGAGGTACTTGCTGAAGAAGCCTGATGCTAAGCCAAGACTGATTAGGTGGATGCTTCTTCTTCAAGAATTCAACCTGGAAATCAGAGATAAAAAAGGTGCTGAGAATTCTCATGAGCTGATCATCTGAGCGTAATTGGGAAAGAAGGCGAACCGATGCCTATCCGAGGCGAGTTCCACTGATGAGCACTTGCTACATATTAAAACGTCTCCACCATGGTTTGCTGACATTTGTAATTTTGTGGCAGCATCTCGGTTTCCACCAGAGGCATCTCGAGCAAACAAAGATAAACTCCGAAGTGATGCCAAGTACTACATTTGGGATGATCCCTACCTTTGGAGACTGTGCAGTGACAAGGTCATCCGCAGGTGCATTCCTGAAGCCGAGTTCAATTCGGTTCTCTAGTTCTGCCACTCGGCACTGATGGGTCATAAAACGCACATCCTAAGTGGACCTAAGAAGGGCACTATTGAACAACTCACGAGCTTAAAAGATGACTGTTAGCTAAGATCCAGATTAATGGCCTAAACTTGAAGTAAAACACAATCTGTGCTTAATCAAGATTTTTAGCTAACCATCCCCTCATTGCAGTTCAGCCAAACTTAGCCCGCCATCGGAAGCCCGGTAGAGCCTCTCGGCCAGCAAGGACTCAACTTATGCTGAGAGAGCCCAATCAGGCGGGTCTAGGTGGAACTCCACGTTAGCAATCGAAACACTGTGGATCAGCTCGACTTCACGTCACTACACGGGTAGCTTGCAACGCAAGTCACTGACAAAGGGTAGAGTAGGAATTGTTCATGTAATTCTGTTAGCATCGTTAGCTGTGCCCACTCATGTATAAATAGATAGAACTCTGAACGAATAGGGGCTTTTGGCATTCAAGCTTTTTCCACGTTCATAATTCTCTTCTCCCCCGCTCACGGTGGTACACAGAGCTGTTAATGGCGTTTCTCTTGATCGAGGAAATGCAGGCTGAGAACTGAGAGGCCGAAGGTTATCAGAGGAGACCGATTGGAACACCAACGCACTCTGGTAGACCCTGAACCTTAGCGTCTTAGCTAGTTGAGGTGAATCATCGCCGTCGTCCATGGCGATCGTCGTGGAAGATGGAATCATCGAATCCAGGCCCTGTGTTTGTATTTTGCTTTCAATATTACGAGCATTTTCTGAATTCGAACTCCATTGCATTCCTGAATCTAAGTTCAATTATTGTGTTGCGATTGCACCTGGTAGCGGAACAATGCTAAACTAAGCCGATTGGAACTGGTTTAGCTAATTGATGAGGTAATCATTTAACGATTGTTAATAGAGAACCTAAAATCAGCTCCGAACTTAATCACATAACTGATGAGGTAGCGATTGCATAAATCCTCGGTATGGCAATGGGACGAACCTTTGGCGATTGTCATAAGAACCTTTGGAGGCTGATGAGGATTGTAATTGGAATGACCCGAACAGAAAGGACTTGATTATTGAAACTAAAACATGAAAACGATATGATAATAGCGTTAGGAGTAAGCGTAATTGCATTTTGATTATAGTTGACTTGTTTGATTCCAATTGCATTTCAACCCCCTTGTTTCTTTGCTTTCTAAGTCGAGACAGAGACAGTCCATCTCTGTAGCGTCTGTCTACATTCAACCGAGACCAAGTCGGACCGTCTCGATTGAGATCGACTTGGTCCAGTCTGTTGAGAACAACTCGGCCATTTTAGAGAGGCAGTCAACACTCTACATCTCAAATTCTACTTAAATTTACTTGACACCAATTCACAACTGAGCACACTGTGTCCTTGAGAAGAATGACCTAGGGTTAGCTATGCTATAGTTAGCTTTAGTTATTTGATAAGAGCGTAAAACGACTGTAAAAAAACGCACATCATCAAATTGGCGCCGTTGCCGGGGACACAAGTTCTTTTGTGTTTCAGTGTGCCAAGTAAACCGAGTCGAATCCGAGTTGTAAGAAGTTCGTTTAGAGTTTTTGAGTTTGAATTTGTCAATAAATCTCTACGTGAATTCACTGATAAAATAAAAACAAGTATATATATATAGATATAGAATAAATTCTCAATTCTGCATTGCATACATTAAATTTTCTGACTCTGCATTACATTTAATTTTGCATACATTACATTTAATTTTGCAGTAGAATTAATTGTTGTTTTAATTACTTTAAATCATGATGCATGACTAGGAGTAGCACTGACCCATTGTATGTTTTTGATCGGAGATAGAACTAACTTTACGCAGATTGCGAAAAATTAGAAATACCACATAAATATCATTAGTGGTGTGAATTCTGCCATTAACTCTTACCAGTTTTGTCTTGACCATTTTATTACTAGTGCTAACAATTTCACAGAGCCAGGGCAGATGGAACACCAAGACAGGGACGTTGAAAGAGCTAGCTACTCGGATGTGGTGTATCAACCATGGTGTATCAATATCCACAACTGCCCGGCTCGGACATATGAATTGAAGTGCGGTTTGATACACTTGTTGCCTAAATTTCATGGTCTTGCAGGAGAAGACCCCACAAACATCTCAAAGAATTTCATGTGGTTTGTTCCACGATGAGGCCGCGAGGAATCGAAGATTACATAAAGATGAAGGCATTTCCATTCTCTGGGCCGGAGCTGCAAAGGACTGGCTATATCTGCAGCCAGCACTCTTCAACACTGGGAGATATGAAACGGACCTTCCTAGAAAAATTCTTTCCAGCTTCTAGGGACTGCGACCATCAGGAAGGAAATATGTGGGATAAAGCAAAGCATACAGGAGGAGAGACTCTCGCACGAATATTGGGGGCGCTTCAACAAGCTTTGTGCCACTGTCCCCATCACCAAATCAACGAGCGATTTGCTGATCCAATACTTTTTACTGAAGGACTATCAATGACGGACGGGAGCATGATTGATGCCGCCAGTGGAGGAGCATTAATGGACAAAACACCAGTAGCAGACCGCGGCATCGATCTCGAACATGGCGAGTAACACTCAACAATTTGGGATCGGAGGGTCGAATCCATCTCGGCCAGTGAGCGAAATCGGTGCAGCCTCAACCAAAGGATGGAGAACCAGCTAACGAATTGACATCTCTGGTGAGACAACTGGCTGTTAGTCAACATCACCCAGCCATGGCAGCAAAGGTCTGTGGCATATGTACTTCAATGGAGCATCCAACTGATCTGTGCCCCACTCTCCAAGAGACAGAACCTGGCCAAACAGAAAGCGTTGGAGCCGTAGGAGGATTCCAGTACTGGAAGCAGCCATACCAGAACCGGCAGTTCGATAATCACCCATATGGGAGACAACCATTTCGGCCTAGCCCACAACAAGGACCATATGCAGCTCAAAGAGCCGGAACCATGCCAAATGTACCCTATGGAGTGGCTGGTTACCAACAGCCGAGTCCGCAATACCCAGCACCATCCTTCCCACTACAGCAACAGCGAACTCCTACCAAAGGCAATTCTCCATCACTAGAAGACTTAATGAAGCAGCTGGCAACAAGCAATTTAGAATTTCAACAGTCAGTAAGTTCCAGCAACCTACAATTTCAACAGAATATGACCGCCACCATCCAGGACCTCAAGATGCAGATGGGACAGCTAGCAAATACTTTGTGAGCGAGTTCTGATCAGCCGGCTCAAGCAGCCTTCCCTCCCAACCAATTCGAATCCGAGAGGAATGCCAATGCGATAAGACTCGAAGCGGCAAAGAATTACTTCAGCCTGCACAGCATCAGGTACTGCAGCCAGTTGAAGCCGACTACGGAAGCAATGGCCGACTCACCGTCTCAACCACGGACAACTGTCCCATTGCCATTTCCATCCCGGACCGTCTCGACACGAAAACCAGATTCTGATGACGAGCTGCTGAAGATGTTCGGAAGGTGGAAATCAACATTCTACTTCTCGATGCGATCAAGCAAATTCGAAACGCAAAAATTCCTCAAGGAATTATGCGTACACAAAAAAGAAAGATGAAGGGAATCGAGGACTCGGAGGTGTGGTCTCAAGCTTAACTAGGAGCCATCCCACTGCAGGGATTTCACAGGTCTTACCAAAGAAGTGCCGAGACCCCGGTATCTTCTCGGTCCCGTGCACTATTGGCGAATGCACATTTGCTGATGCTATGCTGGACCTGGGAGCGTCAATCAACGTCATGCCCGCATCAACTTATAGGTCCCTCAATTTCGGAGATCTGGAACCTACAGGGATGACCATACGACTTGCTAATAGAAGCATCGTGCAACCTTTGGGAATTCTCGAAGATGTCCTCGTCAGGTGAATGAACTAATATTTCCAGCTGATTTTTATGTACTTGACATGGAGGACGAAGCATCGGAAAAGGATCAACATTGATACTGGGGAGACCATTTCTAATGACGGCAAGGGCGAAGATCGGCGTACATGCTTAGGAACACTCTCTATGGAATTCGGTGACACATTGGTGCAGTTCAACATTTTTGAAGCCATGAAGCACCCCACCGAAGATCACTCTCTCTTTGGCATAGACATAATGGAACAGTTGGTGGAGGAATACTTCCAACTAGACAGTTGCAGTGAGGGAATGGAAGATCTCGCTAGAACTCCCGAAACCAGTAGCTGCTCCAAGGCCAACCATAATGGAGCACTAAAGCCCCCAGACTCTGAGGATGATCACAGTGACGTCAGCAACTTGGCATTTGAAAAAGAACTAACCAGATTAATAAACCAAGTTTGCTACCCTGACCCCTCAGAGAGTGAGAATAGTGCAGAGGTAAAAGTTGCCGAGACTACGAAGCCTCTACCTGCACAATTGGCAATAATATTCACGGCTGAAGTGAAGTCGGCCAAAGAAGGCCGAGTCAATGCAAGTTCAGAAGTCAACTCGGCCGACGAGTCAAACACACAAGCCGACACACTAACCGAAACCAACTCGGCTAGTAAGGACCAGACTCGAGCCAAGAAGTTCATTGCTCCACCCGGATCCAATATCGAATCTACAAAGGGAACCGAAGCCGACCTCAATCCGAGTCGGCCGAAGCAGTACAAGGCCGAGGCCATAACGGCAGCCCTAATGCCGAGTCCAGAACAAGCCGGCCAGACGGATCCGAGACCCGTAACTCAAGAATCTCCAGTTCCATCTCCATCACCCACAGAGCTGAAACCATTGCCTAGCCACCTCAAATACGCCTTTTTGGGCAGTGAACAGCAACTCCCGGTCATTATTGCAAGCAACCTCCTCTTGGAGCAAGAAGACAAGTTGCTGGAAGTCCTTAGGCAACACAAAAAGGCAATTGGGTGGAAACTTTCTGACCTTCCAGGTATTAACCCCTCCATATGCATGCATAGAATATTAATGGAGGAGGACATTAAGCCCACAAGGCAACAGCAACAAAGGCTGAATCCTACCATTCTAGATGTGGTCAAGAAAGAAGTCACGAAGCTGCTTGCAGCAGGCATCATCTACCCTATCTCAGACAGCCAATGGGTAAGTCCTGTGCAAGTAGTGCCAAAGAAATCTGGAATGACCGTCATGAAAAACCAACAAGATGAGTTGGTACCTACACGGATTCAGAACAGCTGGCGGGTGTGTATAGATTACAGAAGACTCAATCAGGCAACCCGCAAGGATCACTTTCCTTTGCCTTTTATTGACCAAATGTTAGAAAAAATAGCAGGGAAATCCCATTACTGCTTTCTGGATGGATTCTCAGGATACATGCAAATACACATAGCACCGGAGGATCAACATAAGACCACTTTCACATGCCCGTTTGGCACTTTTTGCGTACACCAAGATGCCATTCGGCCCTGTGCAATCTTGCCGAGTACATTCAACGTTGCATGATGAGCATCTTCTCGGATTTGCTACAGGATTGCATGGAGGTGTTTATGGCTGACTTCACGGTGTATGCAGAATCATTCGACGCATGCCTGCACAACCTGTCCAAGGTGTTGAAGAGATGCATGGACACGAACCTGGTTCTCAACTTCGAAAAATGCCATTTCATGGTGACTGAGGGAATAGTGTTGGGACACTTGGTCTCCAAAGAGGCATCGAAGTGGACAAAGGCGAAAATAGACATAGTCACGTCCCTTCCAAACCCCACTTCCGCATGCAGGGAAGTTCGCTCATTTTTGGGACATGCGGGTTTTTATAGAAGGTTCATCAAAGACTTCAGCAAAATAGCTGCCTCTATCCCAACTTCCCCGGGAAGGATGTGGATTTCAACTTTGACCAGCCCTGCATTGAGGCATTTCAGGAGCTGAAGAACAAACTCACATCCGCACCTATCCTGCAAGCACCAGACTGGAACCTGCCATTTGAGCTCATGTGCGGCGCATCAATTCGGCACTAGGAGCTGTTCTCGGCCGAGAGCGCTTGGCCGACCAACCGGTCACGTTATTGCGTATGCGTCTAGAACCATGGACTCGGCCCAGCAAAATTACCACGACAAGCGAGAAGGAACTTCGGCGCAATTGTGTTTGCCCTTGATAAGTTTCGCTCCTACCTTCTCGGTTCTAAGATAGTCGTGTTCTCGATCACTTTCGGCTCTCAAGTACTTGCTTTGAAGAAGCCGGATGCCAAGCCGAGACTAATCCGGTGGATGCTTCTTCTCCAAGAATTCGACCTGGATATCATAGATAAGAAAGGTACTGAGAATTCTGTAGCGGACCACCTCCGCAGGATTGAAAGAGAAAGCGAACAATTACCTATCCGAGACGAGTTCCCTGACGAGCAACTCCTGCACCTCAAGACGGCTACACCATGGTTTGCAGACATTTGTAATTTCGTGGCAACATCTCAATTTCCACCTGAGTCATCCCGAACTTACAAAGAGAAGATCAGAAGTGATGCTAAGCACTACGTATGGGATGACCCCTATCTATGGAGATTGTGCAGTGATAAGATCATCCGCAGGTGCATTCCTGATGCCGAGATCAAGTCGGTCCTCCACTTCTGCCATTCGGCCCTTGGAGGAGGCCACTACGGCTCATCTCAGACTGCCAGGAAAGTGCTTGATTGGGCCTTTATTGGCCTTCTATTTTCAGAGACGCTCATCAATTCGTCTCCTCCTGCGACAGATGTCAGAAAGCAGGAATGGCCTTGAACCAAAGACATGAAATGCCCCAACAACCCATCCTGTTTTGTGAAGTCTTTGACGTTTGGGGTATCGATTTTATGGGGCCATTCCCAATCTCCAATGGATATTCATACATCCTGCTTGCCGTCGATTATGTATCAAGATGGGTAGAAGCCATTCCCACCAGAACCAATGATGCCAAGGTAGTAGTGGACTTTCTTAAGTCCAATATTTTCTGCAGGTTCGGTGTCCCAAAAGCGCTCATCAGTGACCAAGGGAGTCACTTCTGCAACAGAGCCATGGCCTCCCTTCTTCAAAAATATGGGGTAGCATTTTTGGGATAGCCACAAAGATATCACCCCTAGACAAATGGGCAAGCTGAAGTGTTTAACAGGGAAATCAAGCACACTCTGCAAAAGATGACCAATCCCAGCAGGAAGGACTGGAGTAGACTCCTTGAGGATGCTCTATGGGCTCACAGGACTGCATATCGAACACCGCTAGGGATGTCTCCCTATCGAATGTGTTCGGAAAGCCTGTCACCTTCTGTGGAGCTCGAGCATAAAGCTTCTTTGGGCAGTTAAGCAATGCAACATGGCTTATGACCAAGCAGGAGAGCATAGGAAGTTCCAACTTCAAGAATTAGATGAACTTCGCATGGAAGCCTATGAAAACGCCAGGATCTACAAGCAGAAAGTAAAAAAGTTTCACGACCAACATATCCTGAGGAAAGACCTCCAGATTGGCCAAAAAGTGTTGCTATTCAATTCTAGATTAAAACTCATAGCAGGTAAGCTTCGCTCCAGATGGGATGGACCTTTTGTTATTACTGACATATTTCCCCATGGTGCAGTACAGCTAAGAGAGGAACAGACCAACCGCACGTTTCAGGTCAATGGGCACCAAGTCAAACCTTTCCTCGAAGGTCCAGCACTAATGCGAGAGAACACAGAGAGCATTTCATTGGTGGCGCCGACTCCACCAGATGGCAGTGCCTAGGCCGACTTGGCCTACCCCTCCTATCTAAGCATTGAGGGCAATGCCGAGATTAAGTGTGGGGGGGGGTTCTGTCCATTTTGGAACGAATCATTCACATCATATCTGCCCTTCTCTTCTCTAACTTTTTCATTTCCCTCTAACTTTTCCATTTCGTTTCTTACAATACCTGACATACCATTTTAAGTCTCATTAGTATTTTTTCTGCTTAAGTTTGTGTTTAATAAAAGAGTCCCACTGCCGAGTCTGCCACAGCCGGAATGACCTTATCTTAGCAGAATTATGTGTCCAAAAGAAGAGAGGAAATTCCTTGCTGAGTCCGAGAGTCTGACAAGCCAGTAGAAGGAATCTCTCTATTCTCGAGCAAAAGCTGCTCTGCCTGAAGGGAACCAAACCTCTGGGTCCCAAGTGCTAAATGGTGAAAATGGGAAGAGGGAGCCTTCAGGGTGAAGGAACAGAATCAGCCAGCGTGAGAATTTGAGCCTTGCAACAGGCGGCTTACACTCGCCATCTCCTTCTTTCGAAAGTGATTTTTGCAAGAATGTTAATTGTGTGTGCTGAATTTTGCCTTAACTCTCTGGATACAACTGTTTTACACATGCAGGAATGAAATGATCTAGGCCATATTTCTTATGAGCCCAGAGCCAAATAAGCTGTCCAAAAACAAGCTGACCCTTGTCACCCCCTTTTGAGCCTAAATTGACCACTTTTCTTGCAACTCACCACAAGCCGAGGCCAGAAAAACCATTCTTACCTCACCCTCGAGAAGCCGAGGAGCCGTGGAATCGTCTTGGGAGTGAGTTAGAATCAAGTGTGGGGAAAGTCTAGGGAGCTGAAGTCGACCAAAAAGCAGCTGAAGGTTCAGAAGAAGAAAAGAAAGAAAGAAGGAAATGGAATGAAAGAAAAGAAAAGAAAGTACATAAAAATAGAAAACAGGCAGCTAGAATGAATGAGCTGAAATAAACAAAGATCAGCAAGCTGCATGAGTAAAGAAAGAAAGAATGAAAAACGGCGAGTAAATAAAGAACAAAGGAGACCACAGCAACCGGGACCGCCCTCATACTGGTTACACTCACTCCCCATTGCTCCTCTCCTCCCCGTGGGTCCTGAAGCTAGTTTTCTTACATCTATTCGACCCATAACCTCAACCTCGCTGCAAGCCAGAAAAGTCCTAGTGATCATAACTGTTGTGTTTTGCAGGTGAAAGAGGAGAGCTCTGTCAAAATATGGTGACACCAATCCCATGCAATGCTGAGTGTAAACACAGCCCAGACACTTGAGAGAAGCGAGAAAATTGAGTACATGAGTAAAAGGTTCTATCACTCTGGGGGCACCCTTTCACAATTGGAAACCATGAAGGCCCCTGAGAACCAAAGGAAGTAGCCCCCTGACTGCACGAGCGCTTGAACCGGGATGAAGAGAGGCTGACTCTATAGAGTCAGCTTAAGGAAATCAAACGGGAAATTCTCTCACTAAAGTCACCCTTAAATTGAGTCGTATGTTTTGCCCAGGAGTGCAAAAGGCTAAGTGTGGGGGTTTGATGGGTCATAAAATGCACATCCTAAGTGGACCTAAGAAGGGCACCATTGAACAACTCACGAGCTTAAAAGATGACTGTTAGCTAAGATCCAGATTAATGGCCTAAACTTGAAGTAAAACACAATCTGTGCGTAATCAAGAATTTTAGCTAACCATCCCCTCATTGCAGGTTCAGCCAAACTTAGCCCGCCATCGGAAGCCCAGGCCGAGAGCCTCTCGGCCAGGCAGGGACTCAACTTATGCAGAGAGCCCAATTAGGCAGGTCTAGGTGGAACTCCACGTTAGCAATCAGAAACACCGTGGATCCAGCTCAGCTTCACGTCACTACCTGGAGTAGCTTGCAACGCAAGTCACAGCAAAGGGTAGAGTAGGAATTGTTCATGTAATTCTGTTAGCATCGTTAGCTGTGCCCACTCATGTATAAATAGATAGAACTCTGAACGAATAGGGGCTTTTGGCATTCAAGCTTTTTCCACGTTCATAATTCTCTTCTCCCCCGCTCACGGTGGTACACAGAGCTGTTAATGGCGTTTCTCTCGATCGAGGAAATGCAGGCTGAGAATTGAGAGGCCGAAGGTTATCAGAGGAGACCGATTGGAACACCAACGCACTCTGGTGGACCCTGAACCTCAGCGTCTTAGCTAGTTGAGGTGAATCATCGCCGTCGTCCATGGCGATCGTCGTGGAAGATGGAATCATCGAATCCAGGCCCTGTGTTTGTATTTTGCTTTCAATATTACGAGCATTTTCTGAATTCTGAACTCCATTGCATTCCTGAATCTAAGTTCAATTATTGTGTTGCGATTGCACCTGGTAACGGAACAATGCTAAACTAAGCCGATTGGAACTGGTTTAGCTAATTCAGTAGGTAATCATTTAACGATTGTTAATAGAGAACCTAAAATCAGCTCTGAACTTAATCCCTGCCAACTGATGAGGTAGCGATTGCATAAATCCTCGGTATGGCAATGGACGAACCTTTGGCGATTGTCATAAGAACACTGGAGGCTGATGAGGATTGTAATTGGAATGACCGAACCAGAAAGGACTTGATTATTGAAACTAAAACATGAACACAGTAACAGTAATAGCGTTAGGAGTAGCGTAATTGCATTTTGATTATAGTTGACTTCTGTTTGATTCCAATTGCATTTCAACCCCCTTGTTTACTGCTTTCTAAGTCTGAGACAGAGACAGTCCATCTCTGTAGCGTCTGTCTGCATTCAACCGAGACCAAGTCGGACCGTCTCTGATTGAGATCGACTTGGTCCAGTCTCTGTTGAGAGCAACTCGGCCATTGCCGAGACGAGTCAGCACTCTACATCTCAAATTCTACTTCCGCTTACTTGACACCAATTCACAACTGAACACACTGTGTCCTTGAGAAGAATGACCTAGGGTTAGCTATGCTATAGTTAGCTTTAGTTATTTGATAAGCGCGTAAAACGACTGTAAAAAAACGCACATCATCAGGCACCTGGAGGCGATCACTATGGATCAACTCGGACTGCCAGGAAAGTACTAGACTGTGGCCTTTACTGGTCAACTATCTTCAGGGACGCGCATGAATTCGTCTCCACCTGCGAGAATTGCCAAAAAGCAGGAGTGGCCATGAACAGAATGCATGAAATGCCCTAGCAACCCATCCAATTCTGTGAAATCTTTGATGTCTGGGGAATAGACTTCATGGGGCCATTCCCAATCTCCAATGGGCACTCATACATTCTGCTGGCCGTGGATTATGTATCAAGATGGGTAGAAGCCGTTGCCACCAGAACAAATGTTGCCAGAGTGGTTGTGGACTTTCTGAAGTCCAATATTTTCTACAGGTTCGGTGTGCCAAAAGCACTCATAAGTGACCAAGGCAGTCACTTCTGTAACAGAGCTATGGCTTCCCTTCTTCAAAAATATGGAGTAGCACACATAATTGCTACTGCCTACCACCCCCAAACAAATGGCCAAGCAGAAGTGTTCAACAGGGAAATCAAGAAAACATTGCAAAAGATGACCAATCCCAAAGAAGGACTGGAGCCGCCTCGAGGATGCTCTCTGGGCACATAGAACTGCATACCGGACACCTTTAGGGATGTCTCCTATAGGATTGTTTTCGGTAAAGCCTGTCACCTTCCCTGTGGAGCTGGAACACAGAGCATAGTGGGCTGTTAAGCAAAGTGCAATCTGGCCTATGACCAAGCAGGAAAGCGAGAAAATTTCAGCTACAAGAGTTAGATGAACTCCGCTTGGAAGCATATGAAAACTCTAGGATCTACAAGCAGAAAATCAAGCGATTCCATGACCAGCAGATCCTGAGAAAAGAATTCCGAGTTGGCCAGAAAGTCCTCTTGTTTAACTCACGCCTCAAGCTCATTGCAGGTAAACTACGTTCTAGATGGGATGGGCCTTTTGTTATCACTAATGTGTTTCCCCATGGTGTAGTATAGCTAAAAGATGAACATAGCAACAGCACCTTCCAGGTCAATGGGCATCAGATTAAGCCATTCCATGAAGGTCCAGCTCCTATCACTCATGACATGGAGATAATATCATTGATGGAACCAGCATCTCCAGATGATCCTGCCTCGCATTGAGGACAATGCAGATTTTAAGCGTGGGGGGGGATAAATATTCTCCTGAACTCTGCTAATTTTAATTTTTGTTTTGTTAGTTTTAATCACTTTGTTGTTTTCTTTTAGTTGCGTCATTTCATTTTATTTTTAAATCTGTCATGTTTTTCAATAAAAGCTGCCTAAGCCGAGCCCATGCCGGTTCTGTGCCATCCCGGCCGGATCCGGAACATCTTCGGCCTGGCAGAGTTTCAATTTTGTCATTTACCTTTAATCTTTCCTCCTAATCAGAATTTCCAAATGGATTGTCAAAAGTAAAATTGTTTTGAAAAGAATCTTGAACTGGCTTCTAAAAGTTTGAATAAGTCAGTGGGAAGTAACTCTGCAACTGTGGCAAGAGACTTTTCTAGCTTGAGGGGAATGAAACTCTTGTGCTCTAGTCAATTGTTGATTGAGAATCTAAAAAGGAAACCTCTGTGATAGAGCAAAACACAACCTGTGTGAGATTTTGAGCCCTTGTAAATAATGATGGCTTATATCTTGCCATTTTTCTTCTTCTTTTAATGAGATTGTTGCATTCATGTTAACTGCATATTCTACATTTTGCCTCAACTCTCTTGATACAACTATTCTCACATGCAGGAATGACATGATCTAGGCCATGTTTCTTATAAGCCTTGAGCGAAATAAAGCCTACCTGAACAAATGTGTCTGTTGTTTACCCCTCTTTGAGCCTAATGTAACCATTCTTCCTAACAGTTCACTACAAGCCAAGGCCAGAAAAACCATGAATCAACCTCACCCTCGAGGAGCAGAGGAGCTTTGGAATTGTTTTGGGAGTAAGTCATGATCAAGTGTGGGGGAACTCCAGGAAGCAAAAGGTTGTTCTGCACCCTCTAAGGCTTGAAAATGCAAGAAAAGGAATAAAAGCGAGTGAAAGAAAGAAAAGAGAAAAAGAGGAAGCAGCAGCTGAAAATCTGAGCTGAAACAAATAAAGAAAGAAAACAGCTGCATAAGTTGTATAATAAGAAAAAGAAAAGAAAATGAGCCGGTAGCAGCAAGAAGGAGAAATTGACAGCATCATGGGTTATCCCTCAGGCTGATAAAGCTTGCCCCCATTGCCCTCTCGCCTCGTGGGTCCCAAGCTAGTTTTCCCATATTCTATCCTACCCGTGACCCAGCCTCGCTACAAGCCGAAAAGAAGTCCTAGTGATCATAACGGTGTGTGTTTTTGCAGGTGTAAGAAGAGAGATTTGCCAAAGTATGGTAATATCAGCTCCATGAATGATTGAGTGTAAATACAAGCCAAACACGTGAGAAATAAGGGAGTTATTTGCCTAAAAGAGAGCTCTGTCACTCTTGGTTACCTTCTCTTGTTTGCAGGTCATGAACTTGCCCAGAGCGCGGAAGGAGTAATTTCCGGATTGTTAGAGTATCTCGATCCCAGAGTGAATGAGTGCCGACTCTGTCTCGGTTGAACTAAAGGAAGCCAAGTGAAGAAAATTCTTTTCTATCTTTAAAAATTTCCCCCTTGATGATTTTCATTTTATTTTGCCCAGGAGTGCAAAAGGGTAAGTGTGGGGTGTGATGAGTCACAATTTATACATCTTTTAGACACCTAAGAAGGAGGTTTGCAAGACTATTCTGTGCTTAAGAGTGGATTGTTAGCTAAGATTCATTCTATGGGTTCGATTATAGAGGAAATACAAATCTGTGTTAATTTAGATTTCTTAGCTAATAAAAGTGTCCTCCTTCTTCTGAGGTCAAGTCGAGTTGACTAGGGTCAACAAAAGGAGTCTTAGCCGAGATGAAGTCATCCTGGCCAGTCCGACTCCATCTCGGCAGGAACAAAGTCGTCTCGGCAACCCATGCCTTGCAGCTTAGCAGCCCAGTAGAGAGGCCAAGTTGTATTGGCCACATCGCCTATCCAAATGGGAGGCCATCTCAAATATTAACTCAAATGCCATGTCACTCCTAGGAAATCTGCCATGTCACGTTAGAAGATCTGCATAGGGGTAGAATAGGACCTTTCACAATGTAATTCTGTTAGGATTCGTTAGGATTAGCATATCACAGCTCGTGTATATATAGGAAAAGCTGTGCATTTTTTTACACGTTCTGTCTTTGAATTCACTCAAATTACATACCATTTGTATCCATTTTTTCGCTCTCGCCTCTCTCCGTTTTCACGGTGGTGCACGGCGCCATTGGCGTTTCTCTCGATTGAGGAAGTGCAGGTCTGCGACGGGAAGGCCGAAGTCTGCCAGAGGGGACCGATCAGACTACTAATGCACTCTGGTGGAGCTGATCCTCAGCGTTCAGGCTAACGGAGGTGAACCACCACTATCAACCATGGCGATCGTCGTGGTAGATGGATTCATCTGAGTTCAGAATCACTGTGTTTGTATTCTGTTTCTGTTAATCGATTTCACTCTACATTTCATATGTCCTTTCTCTTCCCTCTTCTTTAATTCATGTTTGAATCGCGATTGCATTTGAATATGAACAATGTTAAGCTAAGCCGATTGGAACTGGTTTAACTAATTCAGTAGGTAATCAGTTAACGATAATTAATCGAGAACCTAAAATCAGCTCTGCACTTAATCCCTGCCAACTGATGAGGTAGCGATTGCGTAATTCCTCGGTATGGCAACGGACGAATGTTTGGCGATCGTCATAAGACTACCAAAGGCTGATATGGACTGAGAACTGGAGTATGGAACCTGGACTGGACTTGAACTAATGGAACTGAACATGAACACAGTTATATAATAATAACAATAGATAATTAGTAACAGTAGTATATGTTTACTGCATTCATAGTCTTAGTCTATCTCTTGCATCACTTGCATTCTCAACCCCCCTGTTAATTGCTTTTCAGTCTGAGACAGAGATAGTTCACCTTTGTAGCGTCTGTCTGCACTCAGCTGAGACCAAGCCGGATTCTCTCTATTGGGATCATCTCGGCTCAATCTCTGCCAAGAGCAACTCGGCCAATACCGAGGGGAGTCAGTACTTTACATCTCAGATTCTACTCCACTTCATTTTACACCAATTCACAACTGAGCACACTGTGTCCTTGAGAAGAATGACCTAGGGTTAGCTATGCTATAGTTAGCTTTAGTTATTTGATAAGCGCGTAAAACGACTGTAAAAACGCCTATCATCAGTTACACTCACTCCCCATTGCTCCTCTCCTCCCCGTGGGTCCTGAAGCTAGTTTTCTTACATCTATTCGACCCATAACCTCAACCTCGCTACAAGCCAGAAAAGTCCTAGTGATCATGACTGTTGTGTTTTGCAGGTGTAAGAGGAGAGTTCTGTCAAGATATGGTAACACCGATTCCATGCAATGTTGAGTGTAAGCATAGCCCAGACACTTGAGAGAAGCGAGAGAATTGAGCGCATAAGTAAAGGTTATATCACTCTGGGGCACCCCTTCCCAATTGGAATCCATGAAGGCCCTTGAGAACCAAAGGAAGTAGCTCCCTGATTGTATGAGCGCTTTGATCCGGGATGAAAAGAGGCCGACTCTGTAAAGTCAGCTTGAAGAAGTCAAACGGAAGAATCTCTCACTAAAATCACCCTTATTTAAGTCATATGTTTTGCCTGGGAGTGCAAAAGGCTAAGTGTGGGGGTTTGATGGGTCATAAAATGCACATCTTAAGTGGACCTAAGAAGAGTACCATTGAACAACTCACGTGCTTAAAAGATGACTGTTAGCTAAGATCCAGATTAATGGCCTAAACTTGAGTAAAACACAATCTGTGCTTAATCAAGGTTTTTAGCTAACTATCTCTTCATTGTAGGTTCAGCCAAACTCAGCCCGCCATCAGAAGCCCAGGCCGAGATCCTCTCGGCCAGGCCGAGACTCAACCCATGCAGGGAGCCTAGTCAGGTAGATCCAGGTGGAACTCCACGTCAGCAATCAGAACCACCTTGGGTCCAGCTCAGCCTCACATCACTACCTGGAGTAGCTTGCAACGCAAGTCACAACAAGGGTAGAATAGGAATTGTACATGTAATTCTGTTAGCATCGTTAGCTGTGTCCACTCTTGTATAAATAGATAGAGCTCTGAACGAATAGGGGCTTTTGGCATTCAAACTTTCCCGCGTCCATAATTTCGAATTCTCTCGTTTTCTTCTCCTCCGCTCACGGTGGTACACAATGCTGTTAATGGCGTTTCTCTCGATTGAGGAAACGCGGGCTAAGAACTGAGAGGCCGAAGGTTATCAGAGGAGACCGATTGGAGCACCAACGCACTCTGGTGGACCTGAACCTCAGCGTCTTAGCTAGCTGAGGTGAATCATCGCCATCGTCCATGGCGATCGTCCTGGAAGATGGACTCATCGAATCCAGGCCCTGTGTTTGTATTTTGCTTTCAATATTATGAGCGTTTTCAGAATTCTGAACTCCATTGCATTCCTGAAGTTTAAGTTCAATTACTGTGTTGCGATTGCACCTGGTAACGGAACAATGTTAAACTAAGCCGATCGGAACTGGTTTAGCTAACTCAGTAGGTAATCACTTAACGATTGTTAATTGAGAATCTAAAATCAGCTTGAATTTAATCTCTGCCAACTGATGAGGTGGCGATTGTGTAAATCCTTGGTATGGTAAGGGACAGACCTTTGGTGATTGCCATAAGAACACTGGAGGCTGATGAGGACTATAATTGGAGTGATTGAACCAGAGAGAACTTGATTATTGGAACTAAACATGAACACAGTAACAACAATAGCATTAGGAGTAGCGTAATTGTATTTGATTATAGTTAACCTCTGTTTTGATTCCAATTGCATTCCAACCCCCCTTGTTTACTGCCTTTAAGTCTGAGACAGAGATAGTCCACCTCTGTAGCGTCTGTCTGCACTTAACCGAGACCAAGCCGGATCGTCTCTACTGAGGTCGACTCGACTCAGCCTCTGGTGAGAGCAACTCAGCCATTGCCGACACGAGTCAGTATTTTACACTTAGATTCGACTTTTGTCGCATCACACTAAATCAGAACTGAGCACACTGTGTCCTTGAGAAGAATGACCTAGGGTTAGCTATACTATAGTTAGCTTTAGTAATTTGATAAGCGCGTTGAAACGACTAAATACGCCACACATCAGAGATCAATTCGGGCAACGTTTCAGCAGCCCAATTATTGAGTTCTTGCGCCATGGGGTGCACGCATTCCACCGACTCCACCAATTGATTCTCTATCGCTACTACTTGTTCTAAGATCATGATGCCCCCACTGTTGAAGCATTGGTAGAGATTGGGTTTTATCAGTTGCTTGCCTGGGACCTTGCTCCCCGGTTTCCCTTTCTTTTTCATCTCATTATAGCCAAGTCTGGCTCGCCCTAGGTTCTCTTATATCTTCACTGACTTTGCTATGCTATCCAATTTTTTCCCCAACCCCTTACCGGGTTCAAAGCCATTGCTGATCAATATTTTTGCCGCCATAATTGCAGCTTTGGATGGTTTAGGGATTCCTTTTTCCCCCTCGACACTGGTTGTGCCCATTATTTCTAGTGCTTGAAAAGAAGTTTTCAACGCTTCCTCATCACCTTCCATATACTCTATGGGAAGAGGCGTGCTGACCATCATTTCTTTCTCCCCCATAATGCTGATCAATCGTCCATCAGCTACGAATTTGACCTTTTGATGCAGGGATGAAGGAATAGCTCCCGCAACATGAATCCAAGGTCGTCCTAATAGGCAGTTGTACGCTGGCCGAATGTCCATTACCTGGAAAGTAATGTCAAAGATTGTTGGCCCTATGCATATCGAAAGAGTAATTTCAGCCATTACTTCTCGCTTAGACCCATCGAAAGCTCTGACTATGATAGAAATGTTATTCAGAATGGCACCGGGGGCATATAACTTATCTAGTGTGGTTTTGGACATGACATTAAGTGAGGACCCATTATCTAACAACACCCTCGCTATCATGTAGTTTCCACACTTGACTACAATATGAAGAGGCTGGTTATGAGTTTTGCCTTCAGCTGGGACTTCTTCTTCAGAGAATGATAGGTGTCGACCTATGGTGATGTTATTAATGATGCCCCTAAATTTTGTAGGCATAATGTCTTGGGGTACATGGGCATCATTCAGTACTTATAACAAAAGTTCCTGATGGCTTTCTGAATTGATTAGCAATGATAGGAGTGAGGTCCGAGTGGGTGTTTTATGCAATTGGTCTAGCATTTCGTACTCGCTATGCCGGATCACTTTTAAGAACTCTTGAGCTTCCTCTTCTATTAGTGCTTTTTTGGGTGGCTCTACTATTTTTTCTTTTTTGTGGGAGTCAGGTCTTTGCTTCTCAATACTTTTGGGGCAAAAACTCTCCCACTTCTCGTCATGCCTCCCACTCCAACTATGTTGGTGACCTCGGGGTCTATAGTCTCCTTTTTTATTTGGAATGCCGGTGGTTCTTTTGTAGAATAGTTCCATGGTACTGCATTATTGTTGTAAACAGGTCGTGTCAGGACTTATATGATGAAGGGCACCCTGGGTTTTGGGGCCGAGTTATATTGGATGATTAACGGTTTGGGGTGAGGGTTGTTGTTTCCCTCAAGACATGCCACCATGGCGTCGTTTTCCTGACCTGGGTAGGATTCTTCCTCTACTTGGTAGGTCAAGACCATGACCTCTCTGGATTCCCCGTTGGGATTGATGATCCTCTTATCTTCATGATCTATGGTGTTGACTGCCATGGTTCTGTGAGCCAGGAGAGGGTTGTTATGTACATTGGGCCCTTTGTCCTCAAATCCGAGTAACCCATTTTCTAGAAGATCCTGTACCTTATGCTTTAAGCTCCATCACCTCTCTGTGGCATGCCCTATTGCCCCACCATGATAGTCGCATCTGGTGTTAGGGTTGTAGCTTCTTGGGTACGGTGGCTCAAGGGGTTTTAGGGGAACCACTTCTATTTGCTTTTGTTCCAGTAGTAGGGGAAATAGCTTGGTAAAAGTCATAGGGATTGGGGTTAGAACCCTGTATACCCTTCTCTCCCCTTGCTATGCTAGTCCCATGTTGGTGGCAATGCCGGTATTTGCTTGTGGCTGGCTTGGTGGAATGTATGGTGCTGACTGTGTTGTCGCCGATCTGAATCCCCCTTGAATTTGGGTGGAATATGCTACACCCATCTTCGCCTGAGGGAAGATAGGTTCTATGCACACAACATTAGTTTCACCTTTCTTTCTATCCAGTGCTGGCTTTTTGATGCAGCTAGCACTGGTGTTGGTTTGGGTAAACTTCCTTCGCCTAATACCCAGTTCTATCCTTTCGCCTACCACCACGAGGTTAGCGAAATTTGAAGCTACATTTCCCACTTCTCTATCATAGTATGGGGACGGGAGAGTGTCAACGAACATGGTGACCATTTCCCTTTTCATAATCGGGGGTTGAACTTTCGTTGACTCGCGCCATCTTTGGGCATATTCTTTGAATCCTTCTGATTCTTTCTTGATCATGCTCTGGAGCCGTGATTGATCCAGGCGCCATATCTTCATTATAGTTATATTGCTTCAAGAAAGCCTCAACAAGGTCTCTATAGGTTTTAATGCGCCCTCGTTCTAAACTGACATACCAGCTAAGCGCGACCCCAGTTATACTATCCTGAAAACAATGAATCAAGACTTTATCATCATAAATGTATGCTGCCATCTTTCGGCAATACATTGCTAGATGTGCACGGGGGTAAGAGCTCCCTTTGTATTTGTCAAACTCTAGGTCTTGAAGTCTATCGGGAGTCCTATGTCTAGGACCAAGCACAAGTCCACAGCCTCCAATCCATACTTATCTCCTCCTTCTATGGCGCGGAGCCGCTCTTCCAGAGACTGCCATTTTTCTTCCGATTGAGAGGTTCATTTGTGAGCCACGAAAGGGGGCAGGAGGTCTGGTGGTAGGCCCTTGGATCATCTTTTGGGTTTGGGCTGGCTCCCGAACTGAGGACAAACATTGGTCCGTTATTCATAACGTTTTGTTGTTCCTATTCTTTGTTAGCTTGATTTTTTATGTTCCATCCTGCGGCATTCCGTGGGGTGGATCCTTTACATTACGAGGCATAAATCTCGTATTGTAGCCACCCTGTGCATATCTAGTAACATTCTAATTGACCAAAGCTGTGATAGAGGCATTAGTTTGAGTTAGTATCTGGAACATCTGTGCCATTTGTTCTTTTAGCTGGCTAACCTCACCCTTGAGGTACTGGTTTTTCTACTCCAATACTTCTACTTTACTCTCCATGGCTTTTGACCTTAAGCACGTGGCGTATTTATGCTACAACACAAACTTTTTGCTTTTCTTGTATCCAAGGCACACTTGGTTAAATGTGTGTTTTTTTTTAAATGCATGTTATGCATGAGAAAATGATGCAAACTTATGACTTAATCATGAAACATTCAGACATCATGAAAAAGGTTTATTGTTATTTCCGTATGTAGTTACAATAGTGCTTCAAGGCGGCGAGGCCAATGCTTTTATTTCTTCGTACAAATTTCGATAGAGACTCAAGAATTGTGTGACCTCTCTTGGTGTATTGTGTGGATTGACCGTCCCTTCTGCCATACAGAGGCTTGTAGGAATATCCTTGATAGCTTGGTTTGCTAACCAGGCTAGCTTGATAAATCGGTCCTTCTAGAATTGAGCTTCTTCCTGCGCGCTTCCCATGCCGCCTTCTCAACATGATCCACCATCTCCAGTTATTTACCGATTTTCTCTTTGAATTTTTGAATTACGGTGTCGGCCCATAGGTTTGAGTCAACGGTCTTCCTTCTTTCTTCGACAAGCGCCAACAATCCTTGCCATTTTTTCCTTTCCAGGTATTCATTACGAAGTCTATGTCCGACCAATTCTACTTTTAGTAGATCTATTTGTTCTTGGAGCTGGCAGATTTGGTCTTTAGCATTGCCTTCCCTTGACCTAGCATCTTCTAATGCTGTTGTCAGCTCCCCTTTTTCTAACAAGGCCTGGTCCCATTCTAACTATCTCAGACCCTTTTCCCTTGCGATGACTTCCTTCACCGTGCCGGGCATTAGGCTCTCTACACTTTCTTTTCAATGGTCTTTGTAGGCTGACTAACTCATCTTCTATGGTCTCAAACCAAGGGTCACTGAATGTTAGAAAGGTGGTCTCTAATATGCACCGTAGTCAGGATTTGTAGTCGAATGAGGCTCTACAGCTTCACATTCCCCATTTGGGTCCTTTCTTGGCGACCTTCTTCCATGCTTGACAGATCTTCCTTAACTATTCTCCTTCTTGCGCCCCTAGATCATGGAGGATGAAGGGTGTCACCGCCTCTTCCAATGGAGGTAGGACCATAGGATACCCGACTTGTCAGAGTGCCAACTCGAGATTGTAGTTAATGGCTCCTTGGGTACCCATTAGGGGAATATTTGGAAATCCCCCACACCGAATGATTACTTCCTCTCTCTCATTCCATTGAGGGTACCAATAGATTGTCCTTTCCGTGGCCTCATCCAAGTGCGCGGTCCATTCTGATTTTGTTAGGGGTTTGACGAAGCTCCAATAGTGGTCTTCTACGAGACATTTCGTTTTCTTACTACTATGGAACAGGTGCACAGTCAACCACAAGAAGAGCAATAATGTACAACACCTCAATCCCTTCCCTTTCTTCCTACTACAATAATCCAAAGTGTAATAGGTGTTAGCCAAGACCGCAACAACAGGATGTTCTCCTTTGTCTCGTTTGCCGAGAAAGGCATCTATGGTGGCTAGATCTACATAGCATTCAATATGAGGGAAAAGGATTATGCCATAAACCAGAAGCCCATATATGTCCATGAAAGTTAGCCAATCTCCTTCTTTTTGGAGTTGTTCGAGTCTCGCCTCAAAAACCACTTCCAGAATTCCTTCTACTCCGTTTTGGTTCTTTTTCAACTTTACCACCACCAATTTGCGTACTTTGAACAGTCTGGCAACCGTAGCCCAAGAAGGATAATGTCCCCCAAAGAGGTAAGGTGGAGACTCGTGACAAGCCATTCCTATTAATCTGTCATACTCCTCTAATGTTGGAGCATGCTGGAAGTCCCGAAAGGTGAAACATCTAAGGGGCAGGTCATAGTATTGAGTAAGTGTTGATAACACCTCTAGTTGCTCCTCTACATTGACCAAGCTCAATAGATTCCTATACTTCCTCTCGAAGGTCCTTCACCATTGACTTTTGAGTTAACTACCCTAGTGTTGGAGAGACTGAGTGTTGGGGGTCCTCGTTAGGACGGGTCGTAACTTTCGGATATAACAATGGGTGTTTCCTTCCATGTTTGGAATGTTTCATGATTAGTATGCTGATGTCATGCATGATTCTCGTTTTTTTTATTGCCCTTTTATCCCTTTTTCAGATGCATGCATGCAATATACACTTGGTTCTTATTGTTCAAGGTATCAAGGTGGGTTAGTCTATGGTCCTTGTCCGTTCCTAGGGTGGTTGGGGCGTTCCTAGTTACTATGGTCTTCTACAGGTTCCTTTCTTGGCTTTACACACTTCTCATATAGGTCACTAAGGCTCAGGACCCTTATCAAGAATATTTCGCAGACAAGATTGAATCCCAAAATGCGACCATCCTTCAAAGGATCACGCCTTAGCTGGATTATCGTAGTCCCTAATCTAGGGATAAACCCAAAGATGATTACTACTACATATCCGTCGCTCACTTACTCACAAGCCTGGGAATAGGGCTGATGAGTCATAAAATGTACATCTTAAGTGGACCTAAGAAGGGTACCATTGAGCAACTCACGAGCTCAAAAGATGACTGTTAGCTAAGATCCAGATTAACGGCCTAAACTTGAGTAAAACACAACCTGTGCTTAATCAAGGCTTTTTAGCTAACTATCTCTTCATTGCAGGTTCAGCCAAGCTCAGCCCGCCATCAGAAGCCCAGGTCGAGAGCCTCTCGGCTAGGCCGAGACTCGGCCCATGCAAGGAGCCCAGTCAGGTAGATCCAGGTGGAACTCCACGTCAGCAATTAGAGCCACCTTGGGTCCAACTCAGCTCCACGTCACTACTGAAGTAGCTTGCAACGCAAGTCACAACAAGGGCAGAATAGGAATTGTACATGTAATTCTGTTAGCATCGTTAGCTGTGTCCACTCTTGTATAAATAGATAGAACTCCGAACGAATAGGGGCCTTTTTGCATTCAAACCTTCCCGCATCCATAATTTCCAAATTCTCTCTCGTTCTCTTCTCCTCCGCTCACGGTGGTACACAGCGCTGTTAATGGCGTTTCTCTCGATTGAGGAAATGCAGGCTAGGAACTAAGAAGCCGAAGGTTATCAGAGGAGACCGATTGGAGCACCAACGCACTCTGGTGGATCTGAACCTCAGTATCCTAGCTAGTAGAGGTGAATCATCACCGTTGTCCATGGCGATTGTCGTGGAGGATGGAATCATCGAATGCAGGCCCTATGTTTGTATTTTGCTTTCAATATTACAAGTGTTTTCTGACTTCTGATCTCTGTTGCATTTCTGAAATCTAAGTTCACTTACTGCGTTGCGATTGCACATGGTAACGGAACAATGTTAAACTAAGCCGATTGGAACTGGTTTAGCTAATTCAGTAGGTAATCACTTAAGGAGTGTTAATTGAGAATCTAAAATCAGCTTGAACTTAATCTCTGCCAACTGATGAGGTGGCGATTGTGTAAATCCTCGGTATGGTAAGGGACGGATCTTTGGCGATTGCCATAAGAATACTGGAGGCTGATAAGGACTGTAATGGGAGTGATTGAACCAGAAAGAACTTGATTATTGGAACTAAACATGAACACAGTAATATTAATAACATTAGGAGTAGCGTAATTGCATTTGCATTGTAGTTAAATTCAGTTTTGATTGTAGTTACCCTCTGTGTTGATTCCAATTGCATTCCAACCCCCCTCGTTTACTGCTTTTTAAGTCTGAGACAGAGGTAGTCTACCTCTATAGCGTCTGTCTGCATTTAACCGAGACCAAGCCGAATCGTCTCTGTCGAGGTCGACTCGGTTCAGTCTCTGTTGAGAGCAACTCGGCCGTTGCCGAGATGAGTCGGTATTTTACACTTAGATTCTACTTCCATTTGCTTCACACTAAATCACGACTGAGCACACTGTGTCCTTGAGAAGAATGACCTAGGGTTAGCTATACTATAGTTAGCTTTAGTTATTTGATAAGCGCGTAAAACGACTGAAAAACACGCATAATCAAATTGGCGCCGTTGCCGGGGACACAAGTTCTTTTGTGTTTCAGTGTGCGAAGTAAACCGAGTCGAATCCGAGTTGTAAGAAGTTTTGTTTAGAGTTGTTGAGTCTGAATTTGTCAATAAATCTCTACGTGGATTCACTGTTAAACAAAAACAAATATATATATATAAGTATAGTAGAATTTCTAAATCTGCATTGCATTTAATTTTGCAGTACATATTGACGACATTCTGTTTTCAGTAGAATTAATTGTTGCTTAGTACCTTAAATTCTGCATGATGCATGACTAGAAGTAGCACTGACCCATTGTATATTTTTTATCCAGAAATAGAACTAACTTTATGTAGATTGCGAGAAATTAGAAATACCACAGTAAATAGTGGAAGTAGTATAAATTCTGCCACTAACTTTGACCAATTTTGTACTGACTATTTTATTACTAGTACTAACAATTTCACAGAGCCAGGGCAGATGGAACACCAAGACAGGACGTTGAAAGAACTAGCCACTCCAGATGTGGTGTACCAACCATGGTGTATCCAGTATCCACAACTGGAGCCGGCTCAGACATATGAATTGAAGTCTGGTTTGATACATTTGCTGCCTAAATTTCATGGTCTTGCAGGAGAAGACCCCCACAAGCATCTCAAAGAATTCCACGTGGTTTGTTCCACGATGAGGCCGCAGGGAATCCCAGAAGATTACATCAAGATGAAGGCATTTCCATTCTCTCTGGACGGAGCTGCAAAGGACTGGCTATATCTACAACCAACACTCTTCAACACCTGGGGAGACATGAAACGGACCTTCCTAGAAAAATTCTTCCCAGCTTCTAGGATTGCGACCATCAGGAAGGAAATCTGTGGGATAAGGCAGCATCCAGGAGAGACTCTGCACGAATATTGAGAGCGCTTCAATAAGCTATGTGCCACCTGTCCCCACCATCAGATCAGCGAGCAACTGCTGATCCAATACTTTTACGAAGGATTATCGATGATGAACAGGAGTATGATCGATGCAGCTAGTGGAGGAGCGTTAATGAACAAAACACCAGTAGCAGCAAGGCATCTGATCTCGAATATGGCAAGCAACACTCAACAATTCGGGATTAGAGGGCCGAATCAGTCTCGGCCAGTGAACGAAATCGGTGCAGCCGGCAATCAAAGGCTGGAGAACCAGTTAACCGAGTTGACTTCTTTGGTAAGACAACTGGCTGTTAGTCAACATCATTCTGCCATGGCAGCAAAGGTCTGTGGCATATGTAGTTCAGTGGAGCATCCAACTGATCTGTGCCCCACTCTCCAAGAGACCGAGTCTAGCCAAACCGAAAGTGTTGGAGCTGTAGGAGGACTCCAATATGGGAAGCAACCTTATTAGAACCGGTAGTTTGATAATCAACCATATGGGAAACAACCGTTTCGGCCAAGCCCACAACAAGGTCCATATGCAGCTCAAAGAGCCGGATCCATGCCGAATGCACCCTATGGAGTTTCTGGTTACCAGCAGCCGAGTCCGCAATACCCAGCACCATCCTTCCCGCCACAATAGCAGAGAACTCCTACTCAAGGCAATTCTCCATCACTAGAAGATTTAATGAAGCAGTTGGCAACAAGTAACGTGGAATTTCAACTATCAGTAAGTTCCAGCAATTTACAATTCCAGCAAAATATGACCGCCACTATCCAGGATCTCAAGATGCAAATAGGACAGCTAGCAAATACTATGAGCGAGTTACAGTCAGCCGGCTCAAGCAGCCTCCCCTCTCAATCCATTCCAAATCCGAGAGGGAATGCTCATGCAGTGACACTGAGAAGCAGTAAGGAATTACCTCAACCTGAACAGCATCAGGAGCCGCAACCAGCTGAAGCCAACTCACAGTCTCGTCCAGAGACGGCTGTCCTGTTACCATTTCCATCCCGGACTGTCTCGGCAAAGAAACCAGATTCTGATGACGAGCTGCTGAAGATGTTCCAGAAGGTGGAAATCAACATTCCACTTCTCGACGCGATCAAGCAAATTCCGAAGTACGCAAAATTCCTCAAGGAATTATGCGTACACAAAAGAAGAAAGATGAAGGGCAATCGAGAACTTGGAGGTGTGGTCTCAAGCTTAACTAGGAATAATCCCACTGCAGGAATTTCACAGGTCTTACCAAAGAAGTGCCGAGACCCCGGTATCTTCTCGGTCCCATGCACTATTGGTGATTGCACATTTGTTGATGCTATGTTGGACCTGGGAGCGTCAATCAATGTCATTCCTGCATCAACTTATAGGTCCCTCAATCTCGGAGATCTAGAACCCACAGCGATGATTATTCAGCTTGCTAATAGAAGCATCGTACAACCCCTGGGAGTTCTCGAAGATGTCCTAGTCCAAGTGAACGAATTAATATTTCCAGCTGATTTCTATGTGCTTGACATGGAGGACGAGACATCATGGAAAGGATCAACCTTAATACTGGGAAGGCCATTTTTAATGACAGCAAGGACAAAGATTGACGAACATGCTGGAACGCTCTCTATGGAATTCGGTGACACATTGGTGTAGTTCAATATTTTTGAAGCCATGAAGCACCCCACCGAAGACCACTCCCTCTTTGGTATAGACATAATGGAAGAGCTAGTGGAGGAATACTTCCAACTAGACAGTTGCATTGAGGGAATGGAAGACCTTGCTGAAATTGCTGAAGTGAGTAGCTGCTCAAAGGCTGACCATCCGAGAGTACTGGAGACCCCAAACTTTGAGGATGATCATAGTGACATCAGCAACTCGGCGTTTGAAAAAGAATTAACCGAGTTAATAAACCAAGTTTGCTACCCCAAGCCCTCAGAAAGTGAGAATAGTGCAGAGGTAAAAGTTGTCGAGACTAAAAAGCTTATACCTGCACAACTGGCAACCATATTCACGGCCGAAGTGAAGTCGGCCAAAGAAGGCCGAGTCAATGCAAGGTCAAAAGTTAACTCGGCCGACGAGTCAAACACACAAGCCGACACACTAGCCGAAACCATTTCGGCCAGTAAGGACCAGACTCAACCCAAGAAGCTCATCGTTCTGCCCGGATCCGAGACCGAAACTGCACAAGCAGTCAGAGCCGACCTCAATCTGCCAAGAACCGAAACCATCCTTCCGCGTCGGTCGACGCACCACAAGGCCGAGATTATGACGGCAGTCCTAATGCCGAGTCTAGAACAAGTCGGCCAGATGGATCCGAGAGTTGTAACTCAGGAATCTCCATCTCCACCACCCATGGAGCTGAAACCATTGGCTAGCCACCTAAAATATGCATACTTGGACAGTGAACAGCAGCTCCCGGTCATTGTAACCAGCAACCTTCTCCTGGAGCAAGAAGAGGAGCTGCTGAAAGTCCTAAGGCAGCACAAAAAAGCAATTGGGTGGAAACTCTCTGACCTTCCAAGCATAAATCCTTCCATCTGCATGCATAGAATACTGATGGAGGAGGACATCAAGCCCATAAGACAACAGCAACGAAGGCTGAATCCTACCATCCTAGATGTAGTCAAGAAAGAAGTCATGAAGCTACTTGCTGCAGGCATCATCTACCCTATCTCAGATAGCCAATGGGTGAGTCCTATGCAAGTAGTGCCAAAGAAATCTGGAATGACCGTCATGAAAAACCAACAAGATGAGTTGGTACCTACACGGATTCAGAACAGTTGGCGGGTGTGCATCGATTATAGAAGACTCAATCAGGCAACCCGCAAGGATCACTTTCCTTTGCCTTTTATTGACCAAATGCTTGAGAAAATAGTAGGGAAATCCCATTACTGCTTTCTGGATGGATTCTCGAGATACATGTAGATACACATAGCACCTGAGGATCAACATAAGACCACTTTCACATGCTCGTTTGGCACTTTTGCGTACACCCGCATGCCATTCGGCTTATGCAACGCTCGGAGCACATTTCAACGTTGCATGATGAGCATCTTCTCGGATTTGCTACAGGATTGCATGGAGGTGTTTATGGATGACTTCACGGTGTATGCAGAATCATTTGACGCATGCATGAACAACCTGTCCAAGGTGTTAAAGAGATGCATGAACACGAACTTGGTTCTCAACTTCGAAAAATGCCATTTCATGGTGACTAAGGGAATAGTATTGGGACACCTGGTCTCCAACAGAGGCATCGAAGTGGACAAGGCGAAAATAGACATAATCACTTCCCTTCCAAACCCCGCTTCTGTGCGGGAAGTTCGCTCATTCTTGGGACATGCAGGTTTTTATAGAAGGTTCATCAAGGACTTCAGCAAAATAGCTCTACCTCTGCCCCAACTTCTACAGAAGGATGTGGATTTCAAATTTGACCAGCCCTGCATTGAGGCATTTCAGGAGCTGAAGAACAAACTCACATCTGAACCTATCCTGCAAGCACCAGACTGGGACCTGCCATTTGAGCTCATGTGCGACGCATCCAATTCGGCACTAGGAGCCGTTCTCGGTCAGAGAGCGGGAGTCGGCCAACCAGTCCATGTTATTACGTATGCGTCCAGAACCATGGACTCGAGCCAGCAAAATTACACGACGACTGAGAAGGAACTCCTAACAATTGTGTTTGCCTTGGATAAGTTTCGTTCCTACCTTCTCGGTTCTAAGATAGTCGTGTTCTCCGATCACGCGGCTCTAAAGTACTTGCTGAAGAAGCCGGATGCCAAGCCGAGACTGATCCGGTGGATGCTTCTTCTCCAAGAATTCGACTTAGAAATCAGAGATAAGAAAGGTCCTGAGAATTCTGTAGCGGACCACCTCAGCAGGATTGAAAGAGAAAGCGAACAATTGCCTATCCAAGATGAGTTCCCTCACGAGCAACTCCTGCACCTCAAGACGGCCACACCATGGTTTGCAAATATTTGTAATTTCGTGGCAACATCTCAATTTCCACCTGAGGCATCTTGAACTTACAAAGAGAAGATCAGAAGTGATGCTAAGTACTACGTATGGGATGACCCCTATCTATGGAGATTATGCAGTGATAAGATCATCCGTAGGTGCATTCCTGATACCGAGATCAAGTCGGTCCTCCACTTCAGCCATTCGGCCCCTGGAGGGGGCCACTACGGCTCATCTCGGACTGCTAGGAAGGTGCTTGATTGTGGCCTCTATTGGCCTTCTATTTTCCGAGACGCTCATCAATTTGTCTCCACCTACGACAAATGTCAAAAAGTAGGGATGGCCTTGAACCAAAGACATGAAATGCCCCAGCAGCCCATCCTATTCTGCGAAGTCTTTGACGTCTGGGGCATAGATTTTATGGGGCCACTCCCAATCTCCAATGGCTATTCATACATCCTGCTTGCCGTCGATTATGTATCAAGATGGGTAGAAGCCATTCCCACCAGAACCAATGATGCCAAGGTAGTAGTGGACTTTCTTAAGTCCAATATTTTCTGCAGGTTCGGTGTCCCAAAAGCGCTCATCAGTGACCAGGGGAGTCACTTTTGCAATAGAGCCATGGCCTCCCTTCTTCAAAAATATGGGGTGGCACACAGGATAGCTACAGCATACCATCCCCAGACTAATGGGCAAGCTGAGGTGTTTAACAGGGAAATTAAGCATACATTGCAAATGATGACAAATCCCAGCAGGAAGGACTGGAGCAAACTCCTTGAAGATGTGCTATGGGCTCACAGGACTGCATATCAAACACCGCTAGGGATGTCTCCCTACCGAATTGTTTTCGGGAAAGCCTGCCACCTCCCTGTGGAGCTAGAGCACAAAGCTTACTGGGAAGTCAAGCAATGTAACATGGCCTATGACCAAGCGGGAAAGCATAGGAAATTCCAACTTCAAGAATTAGATGAACTTCGTAGGGAAGCCTATGAGAATGCCAGGATATACAAGCAAAAGGTAAAAAAATTCCATGACCAAAAGATCCTGAGAAAAGATCTCCATATTGGCCAAAAAGTGCTGCTCTTCAACTCCAGATTAAAGCTCATAGCAGGTAAGCTTCGCTCCAAATGGGATGGACCTTTTGTTATCACTAACATATTTCCCCATGGTGCAGTACAGCTCAACGAAGAACATACCAATCGCACCTTTCAGGTCAATGGGCACCAAGTCAAACCTTTCCTCGAAGGTCCAGCACCAACGGGAGAAAATATGGAGAGCATCTCCTTGGTGGAACCGACTCCTCCTGATGGAACAGCCTAAGCCGACTCGGCCAACCTCTTCACATTGAGGACAATGCCGAAACTAAGTGTGGGGGTTGGGGGGTTCTGTCCATCTAGGACTGATCATTCACGTCATATCTGCCCTTCTCTTCTCTAACTTTTTCATTCCTTCTAACTTTTTCATTTCGTTTCTTACATATCTGATATACTATTTTAAGTCTCATTAGTATTTTTGCTGCTTAAGTTTGTGTTAATAAAAGAGTCTCCACTGCCGAGTCTGCCACAGCCGGAATGGCCTCATCCTAGCAGAATTACGTGTCCAAAAAGAAGAGAGGAAATTCCTTGTTGAGTCCGAGAGTCTGACGAGCCAGCAGAAGGAATCTCTTCATTCCCGAGCAAAAGCTGCCTCTGCCTGAAGGGAACCAAACCTCTGGGTCCTAAGCAGTAAGTGGCGAAAATGGGAAGAGGGAACCTTTAGAGTGAAGAAACAGAATTAGCCAGTGTGAGAATTTGAGCCTTGCAACAGAGATGGCTTACACTCTGCCATCTCCCTTCTTTTTGAGTGATTTTTGCAAGCATGTTAATTGTGTGTGCTGAATTTTGCCTTAACTCTCTGGATACAACTGTTTTACACATCCAGGAATGAAATGATCTAGGCCATATTTCTTATGAGCCCAGAGCCAAATAAGCTGTCCAAAAACAAGCTGACCCTTGTCACCCCCTTTTGAGCCTAAATTGACCACTTTTTCTTGCAGCTCACTACAAGCCGAGGCCAGAAAAACCATTCTTACCTCACCCTCGAGAAGCCGAGGAGCCGTGGAATCGTCTTGGGAGTGAGTTAGAATCAAGTGTGGGGGAAGTCTAGGGAGCAGAATTCGGTCAAAAAGCAGCTAAAGGTTCCGAATAAGAGAAAAAGGAGAGAAAATGGAATGAAAGAAAAGAAAAGAAAGTACATAAAAACAGAAAACAGGCAGCTGAAATAAATAAGCTGAAATAAACAAAATCAGCAAGCTGCATGATTAGAAGAAAGAAAGAATGTAAAACGACGAGTAAAATCAAAGGAGACCACAGCAACCGGGACTGCCCTCATACTGGTTACACTCACTCCCCATTGCTCCTCTCCTCCCCGTGGGTCCTGAAGCTAGTTTTCTTACATCTATTCAACCCATAACCTCAACCTCGCTACAAACCAGAAAAGTCCTAGTGATCATAAGTGTTGTGTTTTGCAAGTGTAAGAGGAGAGCTCTGTCAAGATATGGTAACACCAATCCCATGCAATGCTGAGTGTAGACACAGCCCAGACACTTGAGAGAAGAGAGAAAATTGAGCACATGAGAAAAAGTTCTATCACTCTTGGGGGCACCCCTTCCCAATTGGAAACCATGAAGGCCCCTGAGAACCAAAGGAAGTAGCTCCCTGATTGCATGAGCGCTTTGAACCAGGATGAAGAGAGGCTGACTCTGTAGAGTCAGCTTAAGGAAATCAAACAGAAGAATCTCTCACTGAAATCACCCTTATTTAAGTCGTATATTTTGCCCAAGAGTGCAAAAGGCTAAGTGTGGGGGTTTGATGAGTCATAAAATGTACATCTTAAGTGGACCTAAGAAGGGTACCATTGAGCAACTCACGAGGTCAAAAGATGACTGTTACCTAAGATCCAGATTAACGGCCTAAACTTGAGTAAAACACAACCTGTGCTTAATCAAGGCTTTTTAGCTAACTATCCTTCATTGCAGGTTTAGCCAAGCTCAGCCCGCCATCAGAAGCCCAGGTCGAGAGCCTCTCGGCCAGGCCGAGACTCGGCCCATGCAGGGAGCCCAGTCAGGTAGATCCAGGTGGAACTCCACATCAGCAATCAGAGCCACCTTGGGTCCAGCTCAACTCCACGTCACTACCGGAGTAACTTGCAACGCAAGTCACAGCAAGGGCAGAATAGGAATTGTACATGTAATTCTGTTAGCATCATTAGCTGTGTCCACTCTTGTATAAATAGATAGAACTCCGAACGAATAGGGGCTTTTTTGCATTCAAACCTTCCCGCGTCCATAATTCCCAAATTCTCTCTCGTTCTGTTCTCCTCCGCTCACGGTGGTACACAGCGTTGTTAATGGCGTTTCTCTCGATTGAGGAAATGCAGGCTAGGAACTGAGAAGTCGAAGGTTATTAGGGGAGACCGATTGGAGCACCAACGCACTCTGGTGGATCTGAACCTCAGCATCCTAGCTAGTAGAGGTGAATCATCACCGTCGTCCATGGCGATTGTCGTGGAGGATGGAATCATCGAATGCAGGCCCTGTGTTTGTATTTTGCTTTCAATATTATAAGTGTTTTCTGACTTCTGATCTCTGTTGCATTTTTCAAATCTAAGTTCACTTACTGCGTTGCGATTGCACATGGTAACGGAACAATGTTAAACTAAGCCGATTGGAACTGGTTTAGCTAATTCAGTAGGTAATCACTTAAGGAGTGTTAATTGAGAATCTAAAATCAGCTTGAACTTAATCTCTGCCAACTGATGAGGTGGCGATTGTGTAAATCCTCGGTATGGTAAGGGACGGATCTTTGGCGATTGCCATAAGAATACTGGAGGCTGATGAGGACTGTAATTGGAGTGATTGAATCAGAAAGAACTTGATTATTGGAACTAAACATGAACACAATAATAGTAATACCATTAGGAGTAGCGTAATTGCATTTCCATTGTAGTTAAATTCAGTTTTGATTGTAGTTACCCTCTGTGTTGATTCCAATTGCATTCCAACCCCCCTCGTTTACTGCTTTTTAAGTCTGAGACAAAGGTAGTCTACCTCTATAGCGTCTGTCTGCAATTAATCGAGACCAAGCCGGATCGTCTCTGTCGAGGTCGACTCGGTGCAGTCTCTGTTGAGAGAAACTCGGCCGTTGCCGAGACGAGTCGGTATTTTACACTTAGATTCTACTTCCGTTTGCTTCACACTAAATCACAACTAAGCACACTGTGTCCTTGAGAAGAATGACCTAGGGTTAGCTATACTATAGTTAGCTTTAGTTATTTGATAAACGCGTAAAACGACTAAAAAACACGCATCATCAAGGGCCCACTCGAAAACCAACATGGGACAATTTCTTGCACCCAAAAACAAGCAATTAAGCAGGTATATCATGTAACGTACCTTGTGCTGAAGAAGGTGAAGGTTGTGCCATTCTTAGTAAGTCATGTGATCAGGCTCAACCCTAGTTTTATCGACCACTTCCCCAGCGGAGTCACCATTTGAAGTGTAATGCACATTGTTTATGGAATGATTAGTGGCTTATCGGCTATCTAAAGTGTAATGTACACTATTTATGGAATGATCAGTGGCTCATCGGCCATATGAAGTGTAATGCACACTGTTTATGGAATGAACAGTGGCTCATCAGCCATCTAAAGTGTAATGCACTCTATTTATGGAATGATCAATGGCTCATTGGCCATCTGAAGTGTAATGCACAGTATTTATGGAATGATTAGTGGCTCATCGACCATTTGAAGTGTAATGCAAACTATTTATTGAGTGAATGAGGACTTGTCGGATGATGCATAAGATTTGGCCAAGAACCTTACCTGGTATCCAGAGAGACAATTGATGTGAGTAATTGGGAATTTGCACAAGTGTATTACAAATTTCTTCAAATAGTGTTTCTTCAACGGTTTTCTATGATACTCCGTGGTTCTTGGCCCCGAGCTCTTTGCGATGGGGCTTTTTAGCCTTCGGGGGTACTAAGGGTGTGCCTGATCCTACCACTTGGCCTCCTCCCATCCCTTTGATTCAATATGTTACTACAGGCAATCCCGAGGGTAATCTTCCTAGGCCTCTGTGTTTTGATCGTGGCACGTTCCTCTACGATTCTGGGCGCACTTACAAGGTAGTGGCTGACATGGCGTTTTTGCACGTCCTCATTGGTGAGGATTAAGCAATCTGTTAGACAGGTCTGTACTTCGCCTTGTCTGACGTGGCTCGATTATCAGCTTCCCTTAACTTAAGAGTGTTTATGGCCTTGATGCAGTGTTGTAACATCTCTTTTGCTAACCTAGTGGAGTGTTGTCCATGTTGGATTGGGCTTTCTCGGATCCGGCCCGTATTAAGTCTTGAAAGATAGTGCTTATTCTGGCGAGGCCTAATGGTGTTCTAGTTAGGACTTGTTTTTGGACCATGAAATCCAAACCTTTGCTATTCATTGAAGAGAGTTTCTACCCGAACACTTTTGGGGTCTCACACTTAGTATGGTTGGACTTTCCGTTATGCATCCACCCGGGTCTAGGGTGCGGGGACTGAGCTTTCCGTTGGGGGCTCAACCCTTGCAATTTAAGTGTGGGGTTGAGACTATCCCCCTAGCATCCCACCTCGATGCTAGCATGCATGTTGGGTTGACTCAAAAGGGCATCTATTGACTCGGGGTCAAATGAGATATCCTAAGTGCTAGGTCATGAAAGTCGGGACCGGCTCGGCTTTTAGTTAAGGCGAGGTGTGAGCCCACGGTTCGGAGTGCTCGAGAGCCGGTCTAGTATCAAGACATCGGCCTACCATCTAGAGTGTGGTGAACATTGGGATGGAAATGTGATGGATTCTGAAATGAAGCTAAGACGACTTGTCGGCCATCTGAAGTGTGACGAACTCTGAGCTGAAAACAAGACGAATCCAGTTTGCTACTGGAATGGGTTGTGCGGTAGAGACTCTAAGCATGGGATCATATGGGCTCGAGGAAGTTTTAGGTTTAGTGAGAAAGGGACGCCGACTCGTGTGGTGAATTACGTATTCGCCATCTGAAGTGTGCCTAGGGGGAATGCCTATGTCTTGACTAGAGTTTTGGCTAAGAAACTTACTTGGGATCCAAAGAGTTGGTTGTTGCGTAAGTTCGTAGCTGATCTTTCCAGAATTTGAGTCGCGGTTTTTCACAGCAATTCCTCAATAATTCCCTCCCCGGTCTTTTGTTCTTGGCCTCCTCCCCCCTCCATCTTCTCGAGCTAAGGTCTTTTATAGCCCTTGAGAGGGTGGTGAGAGCACGTACGATATTGCCCCATGGGGCTTCTCCAGCCTCTTGATGAAGTTCGTTAGCTTGGTGATCCCCAGGTTAATACTCCTACACTTGATCGTGGCATATTCTCCTGAATTCGTGGCGTCTCTCGTGGGTAATGGCTAACATGGCTCTTTCCTTTACTGCGATTGGCGAGGATCTTGTTCTATTAATGGTGGTGGAGCCCCTGCTTTGCTGGCGTGGCTTCATTGATAGCCCCTATTTTCTTTCCAGAAGATCGTGCGACTCAGATTGCTCTTATTTTGGTAAGGTTGTTACCTTTGTGCTGTGGTGGCAGATTCCATTTGATTCTGCTGAACTAGTCGACTTTTGTCACCGTTGAGGTGGGGCCTCGCATGCCTGACATGACCACTTCAAGTCCCTGATTGTTTGGGCCCCATTTTTATATTTGCCCTACGGGGGGTGTGGACACTGATCCTCTTGGGCTTTGTCTGAGTCGTGGGTCGGGTCATGTACGTTCTTATTGGTCTTGCCCTGTTGACTACCATCAAGTATGTTGTGCTCTTCCACTTAGACGTGGCCGAGTCGGCTGACTTTCCTAACAGGTCTCTTCTTGGCCCTCTTGGGCATGAGTCTTCTTTGGGCTTGAGGTTTCTTGTGGAATTGCCTATTGGGCTGGATGGATTTAGGGTCCTATAGTAGGCTTTGGCAATATGACCATATGTGGCCCATGATGGGGTTACCAACAAGTTCTCTTTCATACATATGGGACAAAATGTGACCCTCAAACCTTTGTCTCTAAGAAAAGTTAGTGAAGATCAGTTACAAATAGAAATAAAGAGGGACAAAGAATGAAAATAATAGAGAGAAAAAGAGGGGGTCGAAAGGGTCCAAAGAAAAGAAACAAAGAAAAAGCAGAGTAGCATGGTTAAGCGTCCAAAAGAAAAAAAGTGTGACTGAGCATCCAAAAGAAAGTGTAAAAAATAAGTGTTAAAGGCAAAGAAGCATTGATAACTAATAGAAGAGAAGTTAAATAGAAGAGAAGTTAAGAGAGTACTCTTAGTAAGGAGAGAGCCCTTATACCTTCTACCTACTACCGTGTGTTTCCATGTATCTTTTCCATTTTCTGAATTGCTTGCAAGGTTCAGAGAGATGCTAGAAGGCTTCAAAGATTGGTTTCCCAAAGATATACCACGAGGCTTGCCTCCCATTAAGGGGATTGAGCATTGCATTGATTTCATGTTGGGAGAAACTTTACCTAATAGGGCTACCTACAGGGCTAATCTTGTAAAAAGTCAAGATATTCAACAATAAGTTGGAAAGCTTATTAAGAAAGGCTAGGTCCGAGAAAGTAAAAGTCCATGTGTTGTACCTCTGATCTTGGTGCAAAAAAAGATTGGTCCTACGACATGTGTATGGACTGTTGACCCATAAATGCAATTACTATTAGATATAGACACCATATTCCCTGTTTGGACGACTTATTGGATGAACTTCATGGGTTGCATGTCTTCTCTAAGATTGACTAGCAAAGCGGATATCAAAAAATTTGCATGAGAGAAGGGGTCTAATGAGTCACATTTTATACACCTTACAGGGACCTAAGATGAGTGTTTTGGAATCATTTATTACTTAAGAATTGACTCTTAGCTAAGATTCATATCAGGGACCTAAAAATAGAGAAAGTATATATCTGTGCTAATTTGCAGGTCTTAGCTAATAAAAGATTCATTCCATTTTGCAGGACAAATTTGGATGAGCTCAGCCTATCAAGAGTCTCAACCCAGGTGAGTCGCCCCGTCCAGACCGACTCCTTCCCAGACCGACCGACTCTGCAGGTCTAGCAGCCACTTGGAGTAGCCCAATCAGTAATCCAATCTGAGCGTCCAGCTCAGCTCCAAAGCCAACTCAGCTGCCATGTCATTTTGGAGAAGCTTGCAACGCAAGATACACAAGGGTAGAATAGGAAATGTAATCTATAATTTTGTTAGGATTCTTTAGCTAGAGTGTTTAGCTAGGTGATAAGTCATATTTTATACACCTCACAAGGGCTTAAGATGGGTATTATTAAGATTGTTTAGTGATTAAGAGTCTTATCTTAGCTAAGATTCGAATTATGGGCCTAGAAATAGGAAAAAAATAAATTTGTGCTAAAATAAGACTTTTAACTAATAAAAGATTGGACTTGTTTTGCAGGCCTAAAAAGCCGAGAGCATCTCGGCCCAACCAGGAGCATCTTGGCCCAACCAGAAGCATCTCGGCCCAGTAGAAGCCGAGAGCATTCTGGCCCAAGCCAACTTTAGTGGCTAAAATCACGCCAATAAGAATGTAGATATGATTATACTGAATTTAAGGAATCTATAATGCAGATTTGATTATCCTAGAATTAAGGAATCTGCAATGCAAATATGATTATCCTAGAATCAAGGAATTTTAATCTCCTAGGATTGAGAAATTTGTAATTCAAATTTGTAATCTGTTAGGATCAAGAAAATATGTAATTCAGGTAACTAAGCAGAAAATCTACTGGAATCAAGGAATCAACAATTTTGTAGGATTAGATTTAGATTTAGCCAGCTTGTGTATAAATAAAGCACGCCAGGCCACGTCTTTGGTGTAGAAAAATAGTGGAATTCTAGACCTAGCACCGTCAACAACTGTAGACATTCCAAGCTAGCACGGTGGTACATGAAGCTTCAGTAAGGTGTCTCTCTTGATTGAGGAGGTACAAGACCAGGATTTGGGAAGCTGGAAGCTGTCGGAGGTGATTACTTGGTATAGCCGACGCACTCTGGTGGACAGAAACCTCAACGCTTGTCCATCACTGGTGCACCAATGTTGTCCTTTTATTGGGGATCGTCGTGGAAGGTGGACTCTATAGAGAATGCTGAATTCCTACCTTTGTATTCAATTCTATTTTCAATATTATGACTGGTTTGCAATTTTGTCTCTTGATTATAATCCCTTAGCTTTAATCTGCTTTTAACTTTGCCACGATTACACATTGTTAGGGGTAGATCACATTAGACTAGGGCCGATTGGAATTGGTTTAATAATCTGATTAGGTAGAGAACTGATAAGGCTCGTTTTTAGTCATTTTAGCGGGTCATCAAATAACTAAAGCTAACTATAGTATAGTCAACCCTAGGTCATTCTTCTCAAGGACACAATGTGCTCGTTTGTGACTCAGTGTGAAGTGAAATGACGTAGAATCTGAGTTGTAGAATATTGACTCGTCTGGGCCACTGGCCGAGTTGCTCTCGGCAGAAACTAAGCCAAGATTATTTCGGCTGAAATCTATCTGGTTTGGTTTCGGCTAAGTGCAGACAAACGCTATAGAGGTGGACTAGCTCTGTCTCAGACTGAAAAGCAGTAAACAAGGGGGATTGAATTGTAGTTAATACAAAAAATAAACTAAACTACGAATGTAGTGAACATATACTAGCATTACTGGTTTTACTATTATTATTATTACGGTATAACTGTGTTCATGTTCAGTCCCATTGGTCCAAGTCCAGTCCAAACTCCGTACTCCAGTTCTCAGTCCATATCAGCCTTGGGAAGTCTTATGGAAATCGCCAAAGGTTCATCCATTGCCATACCGAGGAATTACATAATCGCTACCTCATCAGTTGGTAGGGATTAAGTTCAGAGCTGATTTTAGTTTCTCGATTAACAATCGTTAAATGATTACCTACTAAATTAGTTAAACCAGTTCCAATCGGCTTAGTTTAACATTACTCACAATTCAATTGCAATCGCGGATTAAATCATGAGTTAAAGGAGAGGAAAAGAAATGGAGATATGAAATGGAGAATGAAATTGATTAATAGGAAACAGAGTACAAACACAATGGTCTGAATTCAGATATCTTCCACGACGATCGCCATGGTTGATGGTGGTTGTTCACCTCCAATAGCCTGAGCGCTGAGGATCAGATTCACCAGAGTGTGTTGGGAATCCCAATCAATCCCTTCCAGCAAACTTCGGCTTCCCAGTCTCAAACCTGCATTTCCTCGATCGAGAGAAACACCAATGTGACACCGTGGGCGGAGAGAAACGAGAGCGAAGAAATGGATATAATGAGCGTGTATGGAGAATGAATTCAAAGACCCCTAAAAAGTGCACAGCTCCTCCTACATATATACGAGCTATGACTTGCTATGCCTAATGACTCCTAACAGAATTACAACATGAATTGCCTATTCTACCCTTGCATAACTTGCGTTGTAAGCCACTCTAGAAGTGACGTGGCAGTTGAGCTTGAGTTGAGGTGGCTCTGAGCTGGATAGTTGTTGTGGATAGCATCTTTGAGCTGCTCCTTATTGGACTGCACCGTTTGGGCTGAGGGGCCGTGAAGTCTAGTCTGATCTGGTTTGGCCGAGATGTAGTCGATCTTGAATGAGACAACTTCATCTCGGCTGAGTCTTCTTATGATGGACCTTTAGGACATCTCGGCTGATCCTGCAAGAATAGAAGAGTTAGATAAGGTCCTTGAATTAGCACAGATTTATATTTTCTCTATTTTTAGGTCCATAATATGAGTTTCAGCTAACACTCCATCCTTAAGCACAAGATAGACTTGTAAATATCCTTCTTAGATCCATAAAAGATGCATAATTTGTGACTCATCAGACCCCCACACTTAACCTTTTGCACTCCTGGGCAAAATAAAATGAAATGTACAAGGGAGATTTTTAAAGGTAGAAAAGAATTTTTCCAATTGACTTCCTTCAATTTAACCGAGATAGAGTCGATACTCATTCACCCTGGAATCAAGATACTCGAACATTCTGAAAATTACTTCTTCCGTGCTCTAGGCAAATTCATGACTTGCAAACAAAAGAAGGTGACCAAGAGTGACAGAGCTCTCATTTAGGCAAATAACTCCCTTATTTCTCTCGTGTCTGGGTTTGTATTTACACTCAACATTCATGGAATTGATATCACCATACCTTGACAAAGCTCTCTTCATACATCTTCAAAAACACATGCAGTTATGATCACTAGGACTTCTTTTTCGGCTTGTAGCGAGGTTGGGGTCACAGGTAGGATAATTTGGAAACTGGCTTCAGGACTGATGAGTCATATTTTATACACTTTATGTAGGCTTAAGATGGGTGTTGGTAAGAATATTTAATGATTAAGAGTCTTGTGTTAACCGAGATTTGAATTATGGGCCTAAAAATAGAAGAAATACAAGTACGTGCTAAAATAAGATTTTTAACTAACAAAAAGATTAAGACTTATTTTGCAGGTCCAAGTCATCCCTATCGAAGTCATCTCGGCCAAGTCATCTCGGTCAAGTCATCTCGGCCAAGTCATCTCGGCTGAAGTCATCTCGGCCAAGTCATCTCTACCGAAGTCATCCCGCCAAATCATCTCGGCCAAACCAACATGGATTTAAAATCTTGCCTAAAATCACCCGCAATATACAGATATGATTTGATAAGATGCAGATATGATAAGATCAGATTTGGAAATATGCAGATATGATTTGATAAGATACAGATATGATAAGATGCAGATATGATAAGATTGAGATATGATTTGCTAAGATTGTAATCTGTAATTGAATTGGGATCTGTAGGATTTGAATTTTTGTTATTAGGATTAGATTTAGATTTATTCAGTTTGTGTATAAATAGGCACACCAGGCCACATGATTAAGTGTGGAATTTTTTTAGAATCCAGAGCTAGCCCAAGAACCGCAGACAGTCCACGCTAGTACAAAGGGTACACGGCTTCAATACAGTGTCTCTCGGTCGAGGAGGCACAGGATCAGGAGTTGGGAAGCTGGAAGCCTTCAGAGGTGATCGCCGGTATAGTATAGCCGACGCACTCTGTTGACTAAACCTCAACGCCTGGCCACCATTGGTGCATCACTGCCGCTCTTCCATTGGCGGTCGCCGTGGAAGGCGGATTCTCTAGAAACTCTAAATTCTCACCCTTGTATTCGGTTTGGTTATTCAATAAACACAATTGGTTTGCAATTCTGTCTCTGATTATAATTCCTGCACCTTAATCTGCTCTTAGCTTTGCGTGACACATTGTTAGGGGTAGATCACATTAGACTAGAGCCGGCCGGAGCTAGTATAATAATCTGTTAGGTAGAGAACCTAAAATCAACTAAATACATACTCCCGCCAACTGATGAGGTAGCGGTCGTGTAAATCCTCGGTATGGCAGTGGACAAACGCTCGGCGGTCGTCGAAGAACCTAAGGTTGATTCGAATACAATCCTAAGTAAGAATAACAAACTGTTGCATTTTGAGTCCCGAATTGATACAATAGCTAGTATAGAGTAGTCTAGCATAATTTAGTTTATTTTCAGCACTTGGTTTATTTTCTGCTCTTAAACACAAACCCCCCTTATTTACTGCTTTCACAGTCCGAGACTCGAGTCAGTCGACTCCGTCGGCGTCGAGACCATATCGGTTCCCTGTTAGCCGAGAGTAAGTCGGCCTTAGCGTTGCCGAGGCCAAGTCGGCATTCCACAACACTCTAATTTCACACTTAGCACAATCTGAACACACTGTGTCCTTGAGAGAATCGACCTAGGTTAGCTATACTATAGTTAGCTTTAGTATTTTATTTGAGGCGTGTAAGACGACAAAAAAACCCGCTTATCAAATTGGCGCCATGTTGGGGACACAAGTTCTTTTGTGTCTTTGTGTGCCAAATTGAGTCTAAGTCGAATCCTCGAGTCTATGGAATGTTGCGTTGTTTTGAATTTTAAAGTCTATTATTTTTATTTTTCTTTCTAAATCGTTTAGGTATACCGAGTCTGTTTCTTTTACCACACTTTATTTTTCTTGCCACACTTTATTTTTCTGCATTTTATTTTACACCTTATTTTTCTTGCATGAACTAATGATGTATGACTAGAAGTAGTTTTTGAACCATTGCATGCTCTTGATCCTGAGATAGAAAGAACTTTGCATCGGTTGAGGAAAGCTAGCCATACTATAACACTTGATAGCAGTAGTTCTAATTCTATTTGGAATTTGAGAATAGTAATTTTACTACTAACTAATCTATTTCCTTTGAGCACCAAGAGGTAGGAACAATGGAGAACAATGATCAAACCTTGAAGGAGTTGGCCACACCAGATGTCGATATCAACCATGGTGCATTCAATGCCCACCTTTGGAGCCGGCTCAAAGCTATGAACTTAAGTCCAGTCTGATTCATCTGTTACCTAAGTTTCATGGTCTTGCAGGTGAAGATCCTCACAAACACTTAAAGGAATTCCATGTGGTTTGTTCCACGATGAGGCCGCAGGGGATACCAGAAGACCACATTAAAATGAAAGCGCTCCCATTCTCCCCCGGATGGAGCTGCAAAGATTAGCTGTATCTGCAGCCGGTTCTCTTCAATACTTGGGGGGACATGAAGCGCATATTCCTGGAGAAATTCTTCCCAGCATCCCGAACAGCGACCATAAGGAAGGAAATTTGTGGGATCAGGCAACACTCCGGAGAGACGCTGCATGAATACTGGGAGAGGTTCAACAAGCTTTGTGCCACATGCCCACACCACCAGATCAGTGAGCAATTGCTGATCCAATATTTCTATGAAGGTTTGATGATGATGGACCGAAGTATGATCGATGCTGCAAGTGGAGGAGCATTGATGGATAAGACACCGACAGCAGCACGATATTTGATCTCGAACATGGCCAGCAATACGCAACAGTTCGGGACCAAAGGAACCATGGCACCTAGAATGGTGAATGAAATCGATACGATTGACAATCCGAGACTGGAAAATCAGTTGACCGAGCCGACATCGTTGGTAGAGACAACTTGCCATCGGGCAACACCAACCCATCGGAGCAGTAAAAGCATGTGGAATATGTACTTCAGTGGAACACCCTACTGACATGTGCCCCACATTGCAAGAAACCGAGTCGGATCATTCCAAAGCGTTGGGGCAATAGGAGGCTACCAAAGTATGGGAAACAACCGTATGCAACCCGGCCATTTGAAGGCCAACAATACGGGCGGCCACCATACCAAGGACCGTATGCAGCTCAAGGATTCAGCTCAAATCGGAGCATGCCACAAAGTCAAGGCAGCTATCAACAAATTTAATCCGAGACACCGGATGCCCCTGTTCCAACAAAGAATAAGCAGAAGACACCACCACCAAGTAATTCATCTTCCTTGGAGGATTTAGTGAAGCAGATAGTGGCAAGCACCCAGGAGTTCCAACAGGCCATGAGCTCTAATAACTTGCAATTCCAGCAGAATATGAACGCCACTATCCAAGATCTCAAAACACAAGTGGGCCAACTAGCCAACTCAGTAAGTCAATTACAGTCGGCCGGATCCGGGAATCTCCCTCACGCATAATCCCAACCGGAGGGAATGCAAGTGTAGTATCATTGAGAAGTGGTAAGGAAGTACAAGCAGCACTGCAGCAGAAACCGAGATCCACCAAAGATCGAATCAAATTGATGCCGACTCACAACCATCACGGCAGGCTAGTCCAAGACCAGCCCCTTTCCCAAGTAGGACACTCTCGGTAAGGAAGCCTGAATCCGATGAAGAACTATTGAAGATGTTCCGAAAGGTAGAGATCAATATTCCCCTCCTGGATGCAATAAAGCAAATACCTAAGTACGCAAAATTCCTTAAGGAGTTGTGTGTACACAAGAGGAAGAAGATGAAAGGAGGAGTGGAACTAGGAGGAATAGTGTCGGCACTAACCAAAAAATGATGACCTCACTATCGGACGAGACAAGCCTTGCCAAAGAAATGCCGAGACCCGGGAATCTTCTGGTCCCATGCACCATTGGTGACTGTACCTTTGCCGATGCCATGCTGGACTTAGGAGCCTCAATAAACGTCATGCCAACGTCAATCTACAAATCCTTGAACTGTGGAGACTTGGAACCCACGGGATGACCATACAGTTGGCAAATAGAAGTGTCGTCCAGCCTCTAGGAGTTCTTGAAGATGTCTTGGTCCGAGTTGGTGAACTAATTTTCCCAGCTGACTTCTACGTGCTGGATATGGAGGATGAGACGCCGAAAAAGGATCTACCTTGATCCCGGGACGACCATTCTAATGACCGCCAAGACCAAGATTGATGTGCATGCCAGACACTCTCAATGGAGTTTGGTGACACTGCTGGTGCAGTTCAACATTTTCGAAACAATGAAGCACCCCGTGGAAGACACCTCGCTCTTTGGCATTGACTTGATCGATGAACTCGTCAAGGAATACACGCAAAGGCATACTTTGGCTAGGATCGAAGTCGGCCAACATAAGCCGAGACTCGACAAAGACCGAAAGCACATCGGTCACTTTTAAGCCGACACCAATGCGGGCGACGAGGACGAGAAGCAAGCGAAACAGAGTCGGCCAATCAGCATGAGCAATCAGAGTCGGAAGCATGCCGGCAACCCAGCTGCCCGACTCCAACCAAGTCGGCCAAGCAGTTTTCGAACCAATAGAAGATGTCTCGCCACCAGAACCAACCACTGAGTTGAAGCCATTGCCGAACCACCTGAAGTACGCCTACCTAGGTGATGAACAAGCATTCCAAATCATAATTGCCAACAACCTTCGCCAGGAACAGGAAGAGAGATTGTTACAGGTCCTCAAGCAACACAAGAAGGCCATAGGGTGGAAATTATCTGACCTCCCAAGAATAAATCCCTCAATTTGCATGCACAGAATCTTGATGGAGGAAGAAGCACGCCTGCGGCGGCAACAAAGAAAGGAGACTGAACCCAACCATACTGGAGGTAGTAAAGAAGGAAGTGACTAAGCTACTGCATTGCCGGAATCATTTATCCAATTTCGACAAGAGTTGGGTCAGTCTGTGTGCAGGTAGTACCCAAGAAATCTGGGATGACCGTGACAAGGAACCAGAATGATGAACTAGTACCAACACGGGTTCAGAGCAGTTGGCGAGTGTGTATTGATTACGTGAAAGCTGAATCAAGCAACCCGCAGGACCATTTCCGTTACCATTTCTAGACCAAGTCTTGGAGAAGCTGGCCGGAAAGTCCCATTACTGCTTCTTAGACGGATACTCCGGGATACATGCAGATACACATCGCACCTGAAGATCAACACAAGACAACCTTCACCTGTCCCTTTCAAGCACGTTTGCTTACACTAGGATGCCGTTTGGACTATGCAATGCCCCAAGCACATTCCAGAGATGCATCTTTGAGCATCTTCTCGGACTTATTGGAGGATTGCATGGAGGTGTTCATGGACGATTTCACAAAGTGTATGCAGACACTTTTGATGCATGTTTGAGAAATCTAGCCCGAAAGTGCTTTGGAGCGATGCATAGAAACCAACCTGGTGTTGAATTTTGAAAAATGCCACTTCATGGTAGCAAAGGGGATTGTGCTCGGCCACCTAGTATCAAGACGAGGGATCGAGGTTGATAAAGCTAAGATCGACGTCATTACATCTCTCCCTAACCCCGCTTCTGTGCGGGAAGTTCGTTCATTTTTAGGACATGCAGGGTTTTATAGGCGTTTCATCAAGAACTTCAAACAAGACCGCCTTACCACTGCCCAAACTACTGCAAAAAGGATGTGGAGTTTGTCTTCGACAAGGAATGCATACAAGCCTTTGAGGAGTTGAAGACTAGACTAACATCCACACCAATCCTCCAGCACCTAAATGGGAGCCCTGTTCGAGCTAATGTGCGATGCATCCAACTCGGCCCTTGGAGCCGTTTCTCGGCCAGCGAGACTGAGTCGGCCGGTAAGCACACGTAGTCGCCTATGCATCTCGAACCATGGACCAGGCCCAAATAAACTATACAACAACAGAGAAAGAGCTACTGGCAATAGTCTTCGCCTTAGACAAATTTCGCTCATATCTGCTTGGTTCTAGAGTCATCATATTCTCTCGATCATGCAGCCTTGAAATACCTAATGAGGAAGCCAGACGCCAAGCCACGACTCATTCGATGGATGCTTCTTTTGCAAGAATTCAACTTAGAAATCGAGACAAGAAGGGTGCCGATAATGCAAGTAGCCGATCACCTCAGTCGGATTGAACGTGAACCTGACCCAATACCAATCCGAGACAACTTTCCGGATGAACATCTGCTGCGCATGGACACATTTACACCATGGTTCGCCGATATATACAATTTTATCGTCGCATCCCAGTTTCCACCAGAGGCATCCCGGTTGTACAAAGAGAAAATTAAAAGCGATGCCAAGTATTATATATGGGACGACCCGTATCTTTGGAAGCGTGGCAGCGACCATGTCATTCGCAGGTGCATTCCGGACTCCGAAATCAGCTCCATCCTCCATTTCTGCCATGCAGCAGCCGGAGGCGGCCATCATGGATCAACTCGGACAGCCCGAAAGGTACTAGACTGTGGTTTCTACTGGCCCACCATTTTCCGAGATGCCCACCACTTGCCTCTCAACCCCGTGAACAATGCCAGCGAGAAGGAACAGCCATGAGTCGCCGGCATGAGATGCCCCAACAACCAATCCTATTTTGTGAAGTTTTCAACGTTTGGGGAATTGACTTCATGGGACCGTTCCCCGTCTCCAATGGATACTCCTACATCCTATTGGCTGTGGACTACATGTCAAGATGGGTGGAGGCAAAGTGGCCACCAAGACCAATGATGCCAAGGTAGTTGTGAATTTCCTTAAGTCTAACATTTTCTGCAGGTTTGGCGTGCCAAAAGCTCTTATCAGTGACCAGGGAAGTCACTTTTGTAACCAAGCCATGACCTCCCTATTAGAAAAGTATGGGGTGGTGCATCGGATTGCCAAAGATACCACCCCCAAACAAACGGCCAAGCTGAAGTATTCAATAGAGAAATCAAGAAGATTTTGCAGAAGCTGACCAACCCGAACCGAAGGATTGAGCCGCCATCTTGAGGATGCGCTTTGGGCACATCGAACAGCATACCGAACTCCGTTGGGAATGTCTCCTTACCGGATTGTTTTGCAAAACTTGCCACCTACCAAATCGAACTAGAACATCGAGCCTACTGGGCCGCCAAGAAGTGCAATATGGCCTACGACCAAGCTGGGGAAGAAAGGAAACTCCAACTACAAGAATTGGAGGAACTTCGCTTTGGAAGCCTACGAGAACTCTCGATTTACAAGCAGCGAAGTCAAACAATTCCATGACCGCCAAAATTTTAAGAAAGGAGTTTCATGTCGGTCAGAAAGTTCTCCTGTTCAAATCACGATTGAAGCTCATCGCTGGTAAGTCCGTTCCAAGTAGGATGGTCCATTCATTATCACTAAAGTTTTACCCTATGGTGCAGTAGAATTACAGGATGCACTCACAGGAAACACCTTCAAAGTCAACGGGCAGCAACTCAAAATCTTCCATGAAAGCCCCTCCACATCGGGTCGGCGAAGTGGAAAGCATCTCCCTAGTAGAACCGGCCATGGTGGCTGGCATTACCTGAGCAACACGATCGTTTCAGCCCCCTCCATAGTCCTATTATGCATTGCAGACAATGCATCATTTAAGTGTGGGGGTGTTCTTAATAGGGTGACGGTTTGTTTGGTTTTGTTTTGTTTTTAGTTTTATTTCATTACTGTTCTACTTCATTTTGTTTCTTTTCTTTTATTCTGATTCTGCTATTTTTTGTTCAATTTTGGTTTTCATTTTCGTTTTGTTTTGTTTTCCTAGCTGATTTCTAATTTTGGATTGCCAATTATTGAGAAAACTATTTTGAAAAAAATTTGAATGGATTTCTTTGAGTAAGATAAAACAGCATGAAGCAATGCATAACCTTGAATGAGAGGTTTTTAAACTTGACAGGGAGTGAAATTTTTGCATCCTTAGGCAGTGAGTAAGTGAAAAACTGAAAAGGTGAACCATTAGTGGCAAAGCAATTAACCGTGTGAGAACTTTTGAGCCTTGCATGAATGGCTTTGTATCTCGTCATTCTTTCATTTCTTGTGTGATTATTGCATCCATGTTGCTGGTTACTTTAGGTTTTGCCTTGATTCTCTGGATATAACTCATTTCATATGCAGGAATGATATGATCTAGGCCATCTTTCTTTACAGCTACTTAGCCAAATAAAGCCTACCTTGTGAATAATTCCTTTGGTTACCCCTTTGAGCCTATACTCGTTTCTTGATATAACAGCTCATTACAAGCCTAAAGCCAGAAAAAAAAAACCATAATCAACCCGAACCTTAGGGAACGGAGGAGCTTTGGAATTGTTTTGGGAATAGATCTTGAATAAGTGTGGGGGTGACACCTAGAGGCATTACGAGAGCGGTATAGCTGGAAGAATAGGAAAGAGTTAAGGAAAAGAAAAGAAAAAGGATACAAAAGAAGAATAAGTAGAAGAAACAAAAAGAAAAGAGTGCAAGTAAGATTGAAAAGATGCAAGATAGGAAAAGTGAGAAAAAGAAAGAAAAATATAAATAGAAAAGAAGGACAGTGAACAAAGATGCTTCCAAGAAACTGGTAATGCCCGAAGAAGATAATCTCTGTGCTTACAGATTCATTCCCCACTGCTCCTCTTGTCCTCTGGCTATTAAACCTCACTTAATCGTTCTGTAATCCTACCTTACCTGGCCACGTTACAAGCCCGAAAAGTCCTATTGATCATTATGCATGTGTGTTTGAAGGGTGGAAGGAGAAGATAGTCAAAGCTTGGTAGTGCTAGTTGACATAGGATGTTTGAGTGTATATACAAACCTAAACACTTAAGAGACTGAGAGAATATGTCTTGAGAGAGCTTAGTCACTTCTCGGTTACTCTTAAATGTTTGCAGGTTGCTTATTTGTTTTTGGATGCGGAGAAAGTAACTTTCATAGATCATTTGAATGCCTGAATTCTAGGATTAATACATGCTTAAGTTGCTCTGTTTGAGGAGTTCATTTGAAAAACATATTGCCTCTTTCAATTTCCTTAAATTCTCGAATCTGATTTTGCGGGGAGTGCAAAAGTGTAAGTGTGGGGGTCTGATGAGTCATATTTTATACACTTTATGTAGGCTTAAGATGGGTGTTGCTAAGAATATTTAATGATTAAGAGTCTTGTGTTAACCGAGATTTGAATTATGGGCCTAAAAATAGAAGAAATACAAGTACGTGCTAAAATAAGATTTTTAACTAACAAAAAGATTAAGACTTATTTTGCAGGTCCAAGTCATCCTGGCCGAAGTCATCCCGGCCGAAGTCATCTCGGCCAAGTCATCTCGGCCGAAGTCATCCCGGCCAAACCAACATCAGTGACGAAAATCTTGCCTAAAATCACTCCGGCAATATACAGATATGATTTGATAAGATGCAGATATGATAAGATCAGATTTGGAAATATGCAGATATGATTTGATAAGATACAGATATGATAAGATGCAGATATGATAAGATTGAGATATGATTTGCTAAGATTGTAATCTGTAATTCGAATTGGGATCTGTAGGATTTGAATTTTTGTTATTAGGATTAGATTTAGATTTATTCAGCTTGTGTATAAATAGGCACACCAGGCCACATGATTAAGTGTGGAATTTTTAGCAGAATCGAGCTAGCGTCGGCAACCGAAGACAGTCCACGCTAGTACAGTGGTACACGAAGCTTCAATACAGTGTCTCTCTCGGTCGAGGAGGTACAGGATCAGGAGTTGGGAAGCTGGAAGCCTTCAGAGGTGATCGCTCGGTATAGCCGACGCACTCTGTTGGACGGAAACCTCAACGTCTGGCCACCATTGGTGCATCACTGCCGTTCTTCCATTGGCGGTCGTCGTGGAAGGCGGATTCTCTAGAAACTCTAAATTCTCACCCTTGTATTCGGTTTGGTTATTCAATAAACACAATTGGTTTGCAATTCTGTCTCTGATTATAATTCCTGCACCTTAATCTGCTCTTAGCTTTGCGTGACACATTGTTAGGGGTAGATCACATTAGACTAGAGCCGGTCGGAGCTAGTATAATAATCTGGTTAGGTAGAGAACCTAAAATCAACTAAGTACATACTCCCTGCCAACTGATGAGGTAGTGGTCGTGTAAATCCTCGGTATGGCAGTGGACAAACGTTCGGCGGTCGTCGTAAGAACCTAAGGTTGATTTGGAATACAATCCTAAGTAAGAATAACAAACTGTTGCATTTTGAGTCCCGAATTGATACAATAGCTAGTATAGAGTAGTCTAGCATAATTTAGTTTATTTTCAGCACTTGGTTTATTTTCTGCTCTTAAACACAAACCCCCCTTATTTACTGCTTTCACAGTCCGAGACTGAGTCAGTCCGACTCCGTCGCGTCGAGACCATATCGGTTCCCTGTTAGCCGAGAGTAAGTCGGCCTTAGCGTTGCCGAGGCCAAGTCGGCATTCCACAACACTCTAATTTCACACTTAGCACAATCTGAACACACTGTGTCCTTGAGAGAATCGACCTAGGTTAGCTATACTATAGTTAGCTTTAGTATTTTATTTGAGGCGTGTAAGACGACAAAAAAACCCGCTTATCAAGGACCCATGGAAAGGGAGGAGCAATGGGAAGTAAGCTTTATCAGCATGAGGTGAAGCCCAGGATGCTATCATTTCCTCCTTTTGTTGCTGCCAGCTCACTTTATTTCGCTTTTCTTATTATATATATTCATGCAGCTTTGCCATTTTCTTCCTTTGTTTGATTCAGCTTAGATTTTTCAGCTGCTGCTTCCACTTTTTCTTTTTCTTTCTTTCACTCACTTCTTTTCTTTCTTCGTATATTCGAGCCTTAAGATAATGCTTAATGAATTCTACTTTCTGAAGGCTCCCCCACACTTGATAATGACTTACTCCCAAAATATTTCCAAAGCTCCTCTACTTCCTGAGGGTGAGGTTTATTCATGGTTTTCCGGCTTTGGTTTGTAATGAGCTGTAAGAAAGAACGGTTATGTGGCTCAATAGGGGTGAACAAGGGAGAGACTTTCTTCAGGTAGGCTTTATATGGCTCAGAGCTAATCAGAAACATGGCCTAGATCATGTCATTCCTGCATGTGAGAACAACCGTATCTAGAAAGTTAAGGCAAAATGCAGAATACGCAATTATCATGAATGCAAAAATCGCACTAGAAAAAGAAGAGGAATGGCAAGATGTAAGCCATCAATATTTACAAAGGCTCAAAATCTCACACGGGTTATTTTTGCTCTATCACAGAGGGTTCCCTTTTTCAGTTTTTCAGTCAATCATCGACTACAGCAAAAACGTTTCATTCCCTTCAAGCTAGAGAATTCTCTTGCCAGAGTCGTAGAACTACTTTCCCCTGTCTTTTTCAAACTTCCAGAAGTCAATTGAGGAATCTTTTCAAAACAATTTCTCTCTCTTTTTTTTTTTTTTTTTTTTTACAATCCAATTTTAGAATTCTGCTACGAGGGAATCAACATAAAACGAAAAGACAAAATTGAAATTCTGACAGGCCGAAGTGACTCCGGACTCGGCCAAGATGGCACAGAGCCAGAATGGATTCGGCTTGGATAGCTTTTTATTGGAAACAGATGAAGTTAAAGCAGAATGAAACAACACAAAACAATTAAAGCGAGACAGAAGAGTTCATGATGAGAATATAGAACATGGCTGCCACAGTATCCCCCCCCCTCACACTTAAAATTTGCATTGTCCTCAATGCGGGGCAGGGTCGACTAAGGTAGAGTCATCTTGTGGCGCTAGTTCCATCAACGAGATAATCTCCATGTCATGAGTAATTGGTGCTAGACCTTTGTGGAATGGCTTGATCTGATGCCCATTGACCTGGAAGGTGCTGCAGCTATGTTCATCTTGTAATTGTACTGCACCATTGGGAAATATGTTAGTGATGACAAAAGGTCCGTCCCATCTGGAATGAAGCTTACTTGCTATGAGCTTGAGTCTTGAGTTGAACACCAGGACTTTTTGGCCAACATGAAAATCTTTCCTCAAGATCTTTTGGTCATGAACAATCTTGACTTTTTGCTTGTACATCCTGGAATTTTCGTATGCTTCCAAGCAGAGTTCATCAAGTTCTTGTAGTTGAAATTTCTGTTGCTCACCTGCCTGGTCATAGGCCAAATTGTACTACTTGACAGCCCAGTAAGCTTTGTGCTCTAGTTCCACAGGAAGGTGACAAGTCTTACCGAAGACAATCCGGTAGGGAGACATCCTTAGCGGTGTTCGGTATGCAGTCCTATGTACCCATAGAGCATCCTCAAGGAGACAGCTTTAGTTCTTCCTACTGAGGTTGGTCATCTTCTGTAGCATTTTCTTGGTTTCCCTGTTGAACACTTCTGCTTGGCCATTTGTTTGGGGGTGGTAGGCAGTAGCAATTCTGTGTGCTGCTCCATATTTTTGAAGAAGAGAAGCCATGGCTTTGTTACAAAAGTGACTACCTTGGTCACTTATGAGCGCTTTTGGCACACCAAACCTGCAGAAAATATTGGACTTCAGGAAGTCCACAACCACTCTTGCGACATTGGTTCTGGTGGAAATGGCCTCTACCCACCTTGATACATAATCCACAGCCAACAGAATGTATGAGTAGCCATTGGAGACCGGGAATGGCCCCATGAAATCTATTCCCCAGACATAAAAAATTTCACAGAATTAGATGGGTTGTTGGGGCATTTCATGCCTTCTATTCATGGCCACTCCTGCTTTTTGGCATTTCTCGCAGGTGGAGACGAATTCATGCGCGTCCCTAAAGATAGCTGGCCAGTAAAAGCCACAGTCTAGCACTTTCCCAACAGTCCGAGTTGATCCATAATGGGCCTCCAGAGGTGCTGAGTGGTAGAATTGGAGGACTGAATTGATCTTGGCATCAAGAATGCACCTGCGAATGACCCTGTCACTACACAGTCTCCAAAGGTAGGGATCATCCCAAATGTAGTACTTGGCATCGCTTTGGATTTTTCTCTATGGGCCCGCGATGCCTCCGGTGGAAGATGAGATGTTGCCACGTAGTTACAGATGTCGGCAAACTATGGTGTGGCCGTTTGGATGTGCAATAGCTGCTCGTCAAGGAATTCATCTCCGATAGGCATTAGTTCGCTTCCTTTTTCAATTCTACTTAGATGATCTGCTACAGAATTCTCAGCACCCTTCTTATCTTTGATTTCTAAATCAAATTCTTGGAGAAGAAGCATCCACCTGATCAGTCTCGGCTTAGCGCCAGGCTTTTTCAGCAAGTATCTCAAGGCAGCTTGGTTAGAGAACACAATTATCTTGGAACCGAGAAGGTAGGAACGAAATTTTTCTAAGGCAAACTGACGAGTCACAATTTATACATCTTTTAAACACCTAAGAAGGAGGTTTGCAAGACTATTCTGTGCTCAAGAATGGATTGTTAGCTAAGATTCATTCTATGGGTTTGAATACAGAGAAAATACAAATCTGTGTTAAATCAGACTTCTTAGCTAATAAAAGTGTCACTCCCTCTTCTGCAGGTCAAGCCGAGTTGACCAGGGTCAACAAAAGGAGTCTCAGCCGAGATGAAGTCATCCTGGTCAGTCTGACTCCATCTCGGCAGGACCAGAGTCGTCTCGGCCACCCATGCCTTGCAGCCTAGCAGCCCAGTAGAGAGGCCCAATTGTATTGACCACATCAGCTATCCAGCGCGGAGGCCATCTCAGCGTCAGCTCAAATGCCATGTCACTCCTAGGAAATCTGCCATGTCACGTTAGAAGATCTGCATAGGGGTAGAATAGGATCTTTCACAATGTAATTATGTTAGGATTCGTTAGGATTAGCATATCACAGCTCGTGTATATATAGGAAGAGCTGTGCACTTTTTACACGTTCTGTCTTTGAATTCACTCTTGATACACCTCATTTACTCCATCTCCTCGCCCTCATCTTTCCATTCCTGGTGGTGCACGGTGCTGCATTGGCGTTTCTCTCGATTGAGGAAGTGCAGGTTTGAGACTAGGAAGCCGAAGTCTGCCAGAGGGGACCGATCAGACTACTGACGCACTCTGGTGGAGCTGATCCTCAGCGCTCAGGCTGACGGAGGTGAACCACCACTATCAACCATGGCGATCGTCGTGGAAGATGGATTCACCTGAATTCAGGACCACTGTATTTGTATTCTGCTTCTGTTAATCGATTTCATTCTGCATTTCATATCTCCTTTCTCTTTCCTCTTCTTTAATTCATGTTTGAATCGCGATTGCACTTGAATATGAACAATGTTAAGCTAAGCCGATTGGAACTTGTTTAACTAATTCAGTAGGTAATCAGTTAACGATAGTTAATCGAGAACCTAAAATCAGCTCTGCACCTAATCCCTGCCAACTGATGAGGTAGCGATTGCATAATTCCTCGGTATGGCAATGGACGAATGTTTGGCGATTGTCATAAGACTACCAAAGGCTGATATGGACTGAGAACTAGAGTGTGGAACCTGAGCTGGACTTGAACTAATGAAACTGAACATGAACACAGTTATATAATAATAACAATAGTAATCGATAACTTAGTATATATTTCTGCATTCATAGTCTTAGTTTACTTTCTGCTTTACTTGCACTCCAACCCCCCTTATTTACTGCCTTTAAGTCTGAGACAAAGGTAATCCACCTCTGTAGCGTCTGTCTGCACTCAACCGAGATTAAGCAGGATCGTCTCTGTTGAGGTCGACTCGGCTCAATCTCTGTTGAGAGCAACTCGGCCATTGCCGAGACGAGTCGGTACTTTACATCTCAGATTCTACTCCACTTCACTCTACACCAATTCACAACTGAGCACACTGTGTCCTTGAGAAGAATGACCTAGGGTTAGCTATACTATAGTTAGCTTTAGTTATTTGATAAGCGCGTTGAAACGACTAAAAACGCCCATCATCAAATTGGCGCCGTTGCTGGGGACACAAGTTCTCTTGTGTCTTTGTGTGCCAAGTTAAGTGAGGTCGAATTCTGAGTCTGTAAAGTGTATCTGTCAAGTCAGTCTTGAGTCTTTTGAACTTGTCTATGTCTGTCTGTTTTGTTTATGGATCCTAAATAAAAAGCATGTTGACTATTGTTTGTTTCTCTACGTGAATTCACCGTCAAAAATAGCTACGTAGAATTGACATTCTGTTTTGTATTCACTACTGCATCCTTCTTTCTGCATTGCATTCTTGCATTCAGCTAGTTTTTCTGTTCTGCATTCGTGCTAGTTTAATTGTATTCTTTCCGTATGCCATTCTGTAGTTCCATTGGTTAGTTAACTGATAGCTGTAGTTTCCAATTCTGCATTTACTATTTCAAATACTATTTCTAATTCTGATTTTTCTGCGTAATATGTACAATGCATGACTAGGAGTAGTACTGACCCATTGTATGTTTTTGACCCAGAAATAGAATTAACTTTACGTAGATTACGCAAAATTAGGAACGCTGCAGTAAATACTAGTATCAATATAGATCCTATAGCTAACTCTAACCAGTTTTACACTAACAATTTTGTTTCTAGTTCTGACGTTTTTGCAGAATCAGGACGAATGGAGAATAACGATAGGACGCTGAAGGAATTAGCCACTCCAGACGTGGTGTATCAACCTTGGTGCATCCAATACCCACAGTTGGAGCCAGCTCAAACATATGAGTTAAAATCTGGTCTTATACACCTGTTGCCTAAGTTTCATGGTCTTGCAGGAGAAGACCCCCACAAGCATTTAAAAGAATTCCATGTGGTCTGTTCTACAATGAGGCCGCAAGGGATATCGGAAGACTACATCAAAATGAAGGCATTTCCATTCTCCCTGGATGGAGCAGCGAAGGATTGGCTGTATCTTCAGCTAGTACTTTTCAATACCTGGGGAGACATGAAGCGCACCTTCCTGGAAAAGTTCTTTCCGGCATCCCGCACTGCGTCCATTAGAAAGGAAATATGTGGAATAAGGCAGCATACAGGAGAAACATTGCACGAGTACTGGGAGAGGTTCAACAAACTCTGTGCCACCTGTCCACATCATCAGATCAGCGAACAGTTGCTGATCCAGTATTTTTATGAAGGGTTATCGCTGATGGACAGAAGTATGATAGACGCAGCCAGTGGCGGGGCTCTGATCGATAAAACACCAGCAGCAGCACGGCATCTAATTTCCAATATGGTAAGCAATACACAGCAGTTTGGGATCAGAGGGTCAAATCAACCACGGATGGTGAGTGAAATCGGTGCAGCTTCCAATCAGTTGTTGGAGAATCAGCTGACCGAGTTAACATCATTGCTGAGACAGCTTGCTGTTGGGCAATACCAACCAGCCATGACAGCAAAAGTATGTGGCATATGTTCTTCCGTGGAGCACCCCACTGATATGTGCCCCACTCTCCAAGAAACCGAGTCGGACCAGCCAGAAAATGTTGGAGCCATAGGTCGATTTCAGTACGGGAAGCAGCCGTATCAGAATCGGCCATTTGATAACCAGCAACAGGGAAGACAGCCATTTCGGCCAGGACCGAATCAAGGACCATATGCAACCCAACAATTCGGACCACGCCAAACACCTATCAGAGGCAAGCAGGTTATCAATAGCCAACTCCGCAATACCAAGTACCACCTTTCCAGCAGCATCAACAACAGCAGAGAATGCCTACTCCAGGAAACTCTCCATCTCTGGAAGACCTGATGAAGCAGCTTGCAACCAGCAACCTGGAGTTCCAACAATCTGTGAGCTCCAGCAATTTACAGTTCCAGCAGAACATGACTGCCACCATCCATGACCTCAAAACGCAAATTGGACAGCTAGCTAACACTGTAAGCCAATTACAGTCGGCAGGATCTAGCAACCTTCCCTCTCAAACCATTCCAAATCCGAGAGGTAACGCCAGTGTAGTCACTCTTCGAAGTGGAAAAGAACTACCTCAACCTACATTGGAGCAGGTGCCGAGATCAAAAGAAGCTGACTCCGAGTCAAATGCCGACTTACAGTCTCGGCTAGAGACAACTGTCCCATTGCCATTTCCATCTCGTACCACTTCGGCAAGGAAGCCAGAGTCGGATGAAGAATTGTTGAAGATGTTCCGCAAGGTGGAAATCAATATTCCACTCCTCGATGCTATTAAACAGGTCCCTAAGTATGCAAAGTTCCTCAAGGAATTATGTATACATAAAAGGAGGAAAATAAAGGGGAGCAAGGAAACTGGAGGTGTGGTATCGGCTCTGACACAGAATGGATCAATCACTACAAGTGCCTTAACTTTGCCAAAAAAATGCAGGGACCCTGGAGTCTTTTCGGTCCCATGCACCATCGGCGAATGCACTTTTGCCAATGCCATGTTGGACCTAGGAGCCTCAATTAATGTCATGCCCACATCAATCTACAGGTCCCTGAATTTTGGTGACTTGGAACCCATAGGGATGACCATTCAGCTGGAAAACAGGAGTATTGTCCAGCCCTTGGGAGTTCTCGAGGATGTTCTCGTCCAAGTCAATGAACTAATATTTCCAGCTGATTTTTATGTGCTAGACATGGAGGACGAAACATCCGGGAATGAATCCACCTTAATTCTGGGAAGACCTTTCTTGATGACAGCCAAAACAAAGATTGATGTGTATGCAGGGACGCTCTCCATGGAATTTGGTGATGCCTTGGTGCAATTCAATATTTTCGAAGCTGTGAAGCACCCAACCGAAGACCACTCTCTCTTTGGCATTGATATACTTGATGAACTAGTTGAAGAGTATCTTCAACTAAATGGCAGTGGTGAAAACAATTGAGGAGTCTGGTGAGAATGATGATGAAAGCAGCTGCCCAGGAGTTACAGATGAAGAGGCCGACTATGAAGAAGTACAAGACCTCCCCAACTCCGAGGACAATCATAGTGATGTTGCTGACTTGGCCTTTGAAGTGGAACTGTCCGAATTGTTAGACCAAGTCTGCAGCACAGAACACTCAGAGTATTCATATGATGCAGAAAACAAAGTTGCTGAAGCTGAAATGTCTTCCATTGCACACTTAGCGACAATTTTTACGGCCAAGAATGAGTCGGCCAAAGAAGGCCGAGTCAATGAAGAAGTCAAAGTCAACTCGTCCAAAGAAGTCAAAGCCGACAAGCTTGCCGAGACCATCACGGCCACAGAAGACCTAACTCACACTGTAGTAAAAATAAAGAGTTCATCCGGATCCGACTCAGAAGGAACGCTTAAAGCTAATGCCGACTCCATTCCGAAAATAATCGAATCCATGAAGTCGAACCGGCCGAAGTAGACAAAGGCCGAAATCATGTCGGCATACCTGGTGCCTGATCAAGATCAAGTCGGCCAGTCGGATCCAACCTCAGAAACTGACAAATCTCCATCACCGTTACCACCCATAGAATTAAAAACACTGCCGAGTCACCTGAAATATGCCTACCTGAACAAGGACCAACAATTTCCGGTTATTATTGCTAGCACTCTCGACCAAGAACAAGAGGACAAGTTGTTGGAGGTTCTCAGGCAACATAAGAAGGCAATAGGGTGGAAGCTAGCAGACCTTCCTGGCATAGACCCCTCCATTTGCATGCACAGAATATTAATGGAAGAGGAAATCAAGCCCATAAGGCAACCGCAAAGAAGACTGAATCCAACACTCCTGGACGTTGTTAAAAAAGAAGTCACAAAGCTCCTTGCTGCAGGGATCATCTACCCCATCTCGGATAGCCAATGGGTGAGCCCTGTGCAAGTGGTGCCAAAGAAGTCCGGGATGACTGTCATGAAAAATCAGCAGGATGAGCTGGTGCCAACAAGGATTCAGAACAGCTGGCGAGTGTGCATTGACTACAGAAGATTGAATCAAGCAACTCGCAAGGACCACTTTCCTCTGCCTTTCATTGACCAAATGCTTGAGAAGTTAGCAGGGAAATCCCATTATTGCTTTCTGGATGGATTCTCAGGCTACATGCAAATTCATATAGCCCCTGAAGATCAACATAAGACAACCTTCACCTGCCCATTTGGTACCTTTGCGTATACACGCATGCCATTTGGCCTTTGCAATGCCCCGAGCACATTTCAACGTTGCATGCTGAGCATCTTCTCGGACTTGCTACAGGACTGCATGGAGGTATTCATGGATGATTTCACGGTGTATGCTAACTCATTTGAAGCATGCCTGAGTAATCTATCAAGAGTGTTGAGGAGATGCATTGACACAAATCTCGTGCTCAATTTTGAAAAATGTCACTTCATGGTGACTGAAGGAATAGTGTTGGGACACCTGGTCTCCAACAGAGGCATCGAGGTAGACAAAGCAAAGATAGACATCATTACTTCCCTTCCAAACCCCACTTCTGTGCGGGAGGTTCGCTCATTCCTAGGACACGCAAGCTTTTACAGGAGATTCATCAAAAATTTCAGTAAACTTGCCTTGCCTCTGTCCAAGCTGCTACAGAAGGATGTGGAATTCAACTTTGACTGGCCCTGTATGGAAGCATTTCAGGAGCTGAAGAGAAGACTCACATCCGCCCCTATTCTGCAAGCACCAGACTGGGACCTCCCCTTTGAATTGATGTGTGATGCATCCAACTCGGCATTGGGAGCCGTTCTCGGCCAAATAGCTCGAGCCGGCCAACCAGTGCACGTAGTGGCCTATGCATCCAGAACTATGGATCCGGCCCAGCAAAACTACACAACAACTGAGAAGGAGCTCTTGGCAATAGTTTTCACCGTGGACAAATTTTGTTCCTACCTTCTCGGTTCCAAGATAATTCTGTTCTCTGACCATGCTACCTTGAGGTACTTGCTGAAGAAGCCAGATGCTAAGCCAAGACTGATTAGGTGGATGCTTCTTCTTCAAGAATTCAACCTGGAAATCAGAGATAAGAAAGGTGCTGAGAACTCTGTAGCAGATCATCTGAGCAGAATTGAGAAAGAAAGCGAACTGATGCCCATCCGAGACGAGTTCCCTGATGAGCAATTGCTACATATAAAAACGTCTCCACCATGGTTTGCTGACATTGGTAATTTTGTTGCAGCATCTCGGTTTCCACCAGAGGCATCTCGGGCATACAAAGATAAACTCCGAAGTGATGCCAAATACTACATTTGGGATGATCCCTACCTTTGGAGACTGTGCAGTGACAAGGTCATCCGCAGGTGCATTCTTGAAGCCGAGTTCAATTCGGTTCTCCAGTTCTGCCACTCGTCACCTGGAGGCGGTCACTATGGATCAAATCGGACTTCCAGGAAAGTACTAGAATGTGGCCTTTATTGGCCAACTATCTTCAGGGACGCGCATGAATTCGTCTCCACCTGCGAGAATTGCCAAAAAGCAAGAGTGGCCATGAACAGAAGGCATGAAATGCCCCAACAACCCATCCAATTCTGTGAAATCTTTGATGTTTCGGGAATAGACTTCATGGGGCCATTCCCAGTCTCCAATGGCTACTCATACATTCTGCTGGCCGTGGATTATGTATCAAGATGGGTAGAAGCCATTGCCACCAGAACAAATGATGCAAGAGTGGTTGCGGACTTTCTGAAGTCCAATATTTTCTGCAAGTTCGGCGTGCCAAAAGCACTCATAAGTGACCAAGGCAGTCACTTCTGTAACAGAGCTATGGCTTCCCTTCTTCAAAAATATGGAGTAGCACACAGAATTGCTACTGCCTACCACCCCCAAACAAATGGCCAAGCAGAAGTGTTCAACAGGGAAATCAAGAAAACATTGCAAAAGATGACCAATCCAAAGCGGGAAGGACTGGAGCCGCCTCCTTGAGGATGCTCTCAGGCACATAGAACTGCATACTGGGACACCTTTAGGGAAGTCTCCTATAGGATTGTTTTCGGTAAAGCCTGTCACCTTCCTGTGGAGCTAGAACACAGAGCAACTGGGCTGTTAAGCAGTGCAATCTGGCCTATGACCAAGCAGGACAGCAGAGAAAATTTCAGCTGCAAGAGTTAGATGAACTCCGCCTGGAAGCATATGAAAACTCTAGGATCTACAAGCAGAAAATCAAGCGATTCCATGATCAGCAGATCGTGAGAAAAAAATTCCGAGTTGGCCAGAAAGTCCTCTTGTTTAACTCACGCCTTAAGCTCATTGCAGGTAAACTACGTTCTAGATGGGATGGGCCTTTTGTTATCACTAATGTGTTTCCCCATGGTGTAGTACAGCTAAAAGATGAACACAGCAACAGCACCTTCCAGGTCAATGGGCATCAGATTAAGCCATTCCATGAAGGTCCAACGCCTATCACTCATGACATGGAGATAATATCATTGATGGAACCAGCATCTCCAGATGATCCTGCCTCGCATTGAGGACAATGCAGACTTTAAGTGTGTGGGGGGGGGGATAAATATACAGTCATCTCAATTGCTGTGTCTTAACTCTGTTCCCACTCTTCTGAACTCTGCTAATTTTAATTTTTGTCTTGTTAGTTTTAATCACTTTGTTGTTTTCTTTCAGGTGCGTCGTTTCATTTTATTTTTTTTAAAAAAAAAAAATCTGTTATGTTTTTCAATAAAAGCTGCCTAAGCCGAGTCCATGCCGGTTCTGTGCCATCTCGGCCGGATCCGGAACATCTTCGGCCTGGCAGAGTTTCAATTTTGTCATTTACCTTTAATCTTTCCTCCTAATCAGAATTTCCAAGTGGATTGTCAAAAGTAAAATTGTTTTGAGAAGAATCTTGAACTGGCTTCTGAAAGTTTGAATAAGTTAGTAGGAAGTACTCTACAACTGTGGCAAGAGATTTCTCTAGCTTGAGGGGAATGAAACTTTTGTGCTCTAGTCAATAGTTGATTGAGAATCTAAGAAGGAAACCCCCTGTGTTAGAGCAAATACAACCTGTGTGAGATTTTGAGCCTTGCAAACATTGATGGCTTACATCTTGCCATTTCTCTTCTTTTTCTAGTGTGATTTTTGCATTCATGATAACTGCATATTCTACATTTTTCCTTAACTCTCTGGATACAACTGTTCTCACATGCAGGAATGACATGATCTAGGCCATGTTTCTTATAAGCCCTGAGCCAAATAAAGCCTACCTGAACAAATGTGTCTGTTGTTTACCCCTTTTGAGCCTAATATAACCATTCTTCCTAAACAGCTCACTACAAGCCAAGGCCAGAAAAACCATGAATCAACCTCACCCTCGAGGAGTAGAAGAGCTTTGGAATTGTTTTGGGAGTAAGTCATGATCAAGTGTGGGGGAACTCCAGGAAGCACAAGGTTGTTCAGCACCCTCTAAGGCTTGAAAATGCAAGAAAAAGAATAACAACGAGTGAAAGAAAGAAAAGAGAAAAAGAGGAAGCAACAGTTGAAAATCTAAGCTGAAACGAATAAAGAAAGAAAATAGCTGCATAAGTTGTATAATAAGAAAAGAAAAGAAAATGAGCTGGTAGTAGCAAGAAGGAGGAATTGACAGCATCCTGGGTTATCCCTCAGGCTGATAAAGCTTACTCCCCATTGCCCCTCTCTTCCTCGTGGGTCCTGAAGCTAGTTTTCTCATGTTTTATCCTACCCGTGACCCAGCCTTGCTACAAGCCGAAAAGAAGCCCTAGTGATCATAACGGTGTGTGTTTTTGCAGGTGTAAGAAGAGAGATTTGCCAAAGTATGGTAATATCAGTTCCATGAATGTTGAGTGTAAATACAAGCCCAGACACGTGAGAAATGAGGGAGTTATTTGCCTAAAAGAGAGCTCTGTCACTCTTGGTTACCTTCTCTTGTTCGCAGGTCATGAATTTGCCTAGAGCGCGGAAGGAGTAATTTCCGGATTGTTAGAGTATCTCGATCTCAGAGTGAATGAGTGCCGACTCTGTCTCGGTTGAACTAAAGGAAGCCAAGTGAAAAAAAATTCTTTTCTATCTTTAAAAATTTCCCCTTGTTGATTTTCATTTTATTTTTTGAGGAGTGCAAAAAAGGGTAAGTGTGGGGGTGTGATGAGTCACAATTTATACATCTTTTAAACACCTAAGAAGGAGGTTTGCAAGACTATTCTGTGCTCAAGAATGGATTGTTAGCTAAGATTCATTCTATGGGTTTGAATACAGAGAAAATACAAATCTGTGTTAAATCAGACTTCTTAGCTAATAAAAGTGTCACTCCCTCTTCTACTGGTCAAGCCGAAGGAGTTGACCAGGGGTCAACAAAGGAGTCTCAGCCGAGATGAAGTCATCCTGGTCAGTCGACTCCATCTCGGCAGGACCAGAGTCGTCTCGGCCACCCATGCCTTGCAGCCTAGCAGCCAAAGAGAGAGGCCCAATTGTATTGACCACATTAGCTATCCAGCGGAGGCCATCTCGGCGTCAGCTCAAATGCCATGTCACTCTAGGAAATCTGCCATGTCACGTTAGAAGATCTGCATAGGGGTAGAATAGGATCTTTCACAATGTAATTCTGTTAGGATTCGTTAGGATTAGCATATCACAGCTCGTGTATATATAGGAAGAGCTGTGCACTTTTTACACGTTCTGTCTTTGAATTCACTCTTGATACACCTCATTTACTCCATCTCCTCGCCCTCATCTTTCCATTCCTGGTGGTGCACGGTGCTGCATTGGCGTTTCTCTCGATTGAGGAAGTGCAGGTTTGAGACTAGGAAGCCGAAGTCTGCCAGAGGGGACCGATCAGACTACTGACGCACTCTGGTGGAGCTGATCCTCCGTTTAAGGCTAACGGAGGTGAACCACCACCATCAACCATGGCGATCGTCGTGGAAGATGGATTCACCTAAATTCAGGACCACTGTATTTGTATTCTGCTTCTGTTAATCGATTTCATTCTGCATTTCATATCTCCTTTCTCTTTCCTCTTCTTTAATTCATGTTTGAATCGCGATTGCACTTGAATATGAACAATGTTAAGCTAAGCCGATTGGAACTGGTTTAACTAATTCAGTAGGTAATCAGTTAACGATAGTTAATCGAGAACCTAAAATCAGCTCTGCACCTAATCCCTGCCAACTGATGAGGTAGCGATTGCATAATTCCTCGGTATGGCAATGGACGAATGTTTGGCGATTATCATAAGACTACCAAAGGCTGATATGGACTGAGAACTAGAGTGTGGAACCTGAGCTGGACTTGAACTAATGGAACTGAACATGAACACAGTTATATAATAATAACAATAGTAATCGATAACAGTAGTATATGTTTACTGCACTCATAGTCTTAGTTTACTTTCTGCTTTACTTGCACTCCAACCCCCCTTATTTACTGCCTTTAAGTCTGAGACAGAGGTAATCCACCTCTGTAGCGTCTGTCTGCACTCAACCGAGATTAAGCAGGATCGTCTCTATTGAGGTCGACTCGGCTCAATCTCTGTTGAGAGCAACTCGGCCATTGCCGAGACGAGTCGGTACTTTACATCTCAGATTCTACTACACTTCACTCTACACCAATTCACAACTGAGCACACTGTGTCCTTGAGAAGAATGACCTAGGGTTAGCTATACTATAGTTAGCTTTAGTTATTTGATAAGCGCGTTGAAACGACTAAAAACGCCCATCATCACAAACACAATTGCCAAAAGCTCCTTCTTAGTTGTTATGTAGTTTTGCTGGGCCGGATCCATAGTTCTGGATGCATAGACAATCACGTGCACTGGTTGGTTGGCTCTAGCTCTCTGGCCAAGAACAGCTCCTAATGCCGAGTTGGATGCATCACACATCAATTCGAATGGTAGGTCCCATCTTGGTGCTTGCAAGATAGGGGCAGATGTGAGTCTATCTTCAGTTCTTGAAATGCTTCAATACAGGACTGATCAAAGTTGAATTCCACATCCTTCTGTAGCAATCTGGACAGAGGCAAGGCTAGTATGCTGAAATTCTTGACGAATCTTCTGTAGAAGCCTGCGTGTCCTAAAAATGAGCGAACTTCCCGCACAAAAGTGTGGTTTGGAAGGGAGGTGATGATGTCTATCTTGGCTTTATCTACCTCGATGCCTCTGTTGGAGACCAAATGTCCCAACACTATTCCCTCAGTCACCATGAAATGACACTTTTCAAAATTGAGCACAAGGTTTGTGTCAATACATCTCTTCAGCACCTTAGATAGATTACTCAGACATGCTTTAAACGAGTCAGCGTACACCGTGAAGTCATCCATGAATACCTCCATGCAGTCCTGTAGCAAATCCGAGAAGATACTCATCATGCAGCGTTGAAATGTACTCGGAGCAATGGAGAGGCCAAATGGCATTCGTGTGTATTCAAAGGTACCAAATGGGTAGGTGAAGGTCATTTTGTGCTGGTCTTCAGGTGCGATATGTATTTGCATGTAGCCTAAGAATCCCTCAAGAAAGCAATAATGGGATTTCCCTTCTAATTTTTCAAGCATTTGGTCAATGAAAGGCAAAGTAAAGTGATCCTTGTGAGTTGCTTGATTCAATCTTCTGTAATCGATGCATACCCGCCAGCTATTTTGAATCCTCATAGGCACCAACTCGTCTTGTTGGTTTTTCATAACAGTCATCTCGGATTTCTTTGGTACCACTTGCACAGGGCTTACCCACTGACTATCCAAGATGGGATAGATGATACCTACAGCGAGTAGCTTTGCAACTTCTTTCTTGACCACATCCAGGAGTGTCGGATTCAATCTTCTTTGTTGTTGCCTTATGGGCTTGATTTCCTCCTCCATCAAGATTCTATGCATGCAGATGGAGGGTTTTATGCCAGGAAGGTCTTCTAGCTTCCACCCTATTACCTGCTTATGTTGCCTTAGGACATTTAACAACTCATCTTCTTGCTCCTGGAGGAGGTTGTTGGCAATGATGATTAGGAGTTGCTGTTCCTTGTCCAGGTAGGCATACTTCAGGTGATTCGGCAATGGTTTCAATTCCATGGGTGGTGGCAATAATGGAGATTTTTCAGTTACTGAGCTTGGATCTGTCTGGCCGACTTGATCTTGACTCGGCACCAAGTGTGCCGACATGATTTCAGCCCTTGGTTGATTCGGCTAGTTTGACTTGGCGATTTCAGTTCTTGTCAGATTGGAGTCGGCATTGGCTTCTAGCGCTCCTTCGAAATCGGATCCGGATGGAACATTAATTTCTAAATCAGCTTGAGTTTGGTCTTCTTTGGCCGAGGCGGTCTCGACAAGCGTGTCGGCCTGGTTTTTGGACTTTTCGGCCGAGTTGACTTTTATTTCCCCCTTGACTCAACTTTCTCTAGCCGACTCGATCACGGCCGTGAAAAGGGTCGCTAATTGTGCAATGGAAGATTTTTCAGCTTCGGCGACTTTGATCTCTGCATCATTTGCACACTCTGAGTGTTCTTGGTTGCAGACACGGTCTAGTAACTCAGACAATTCCGCTTCAAAGTCCAAGTCAACAATATCGCTATGGTTGTCCTCAGAGTTGGGAAGGTCTTTTGCTTCCTCATAGTCGACCTCTTTATCTGCGACCCCTAGGCAGCTGCTCTCATAAGCGTTCTCAGCAAACTTCTCAATGTCTTCACTACTGCTATTTAGTTGAAGGTATTCTTCAACTATCTCATCAAGTATATCAATGCCAAAGAGAGAGTGGTCTTCGGTCGGGTGCTTCATTGCTTCGAAAATATTAAATTGCACCAAAGTATCACCGAATTCCATGGAGAGCGTCCTTGCATGCACATCAATCTTTGTTCTGGCAGACATCAAGAAAGGTCTTCCCAGAATTAAGGTGGATTCCTTCCTAGTTGTCTCGTCCTCCATGTCTAGCACATAAAAATCAGCTGGAAATATTAGTTCATTGACTTGGATGAGAACATCCTCAAGAACTCCCAAGGGTTGGACAATACTCCTGTTTGCAAGTTGAATGGTCATCCCTGTGGGTTCTAAGTCACCAAAATTCAGGGACCTGTAGATTGATGCGGGCATGACATTAATCGAGGCTCCCAGGTCCATCATGGCATCGGAAAAAGTGCATTCGCCGATGGTGCATGGGACAGAAAAGATTCCAAGGTCTTTGCATTTCTTTGGAAAAGTTGGAGCACCTGCAATGGTTGCTTCATTTCGTGTCAGGGCCGACACCACGCCTCCAATTTCCCTACTTCCCTTTATCTTTCTCCTTTTGTGTATGCACAATTCCTTAAGGAATTTTGCATACTTAGGGACCTGTTTAATAGCGTCGAGGAGTGGAATATTGATTTCCACCTTTCGGAACATCTTCAACAATTCTTCATCTGACTTTGATTTTTTTGCCGAGATGGTCCGAGATGGAAATGGAAATGGGACAGTTGTCTCTGGCCGAGACTGCAAGTTGACATTTGGCTCAGGGTCATATTCAGCTGATCTCAGCAACTGCTGTAGTGTAGGTTGAGGTAATTCTTTTCCGCTTCAAAGAGTGACTACACTGGCATTTCCTCTCGGATTTGGAATGGTTTGAGAGGGGAGGTTGCTGGATCTTGCCGACTACAATTGACTCATAGTATTCGCTAACTGACCAATCTGCGTTTTGAGGTCTTGGATGGTTGCGGTCATGTTTTGCTGGAATTGCATATTGCTGGAGCTCACAGATTGCTGGAACTACAGGTTGTTGGTTACAAGCTGCTTCATCAGGCCTTCCAGAGATGGAGAGTTTCCTTGGGCAGGCATTCTCTATTGTTGCTGTTGCTGTTGGAAAGGTGGTGCTTGGTATTGCGAAGTCGGCTGTTGATAACCTGCTTGCCTTTGATAGGTATTCAGTGTGGATCCGAATTGTTGAGCTGCGTATGGCCCCTGATTCGGTCCTGGAGGAAATGGCTGTCTCCCATGCTGCTGGCTATCAAATGGCCGATTCTGATACGACTGTTTCCTGTACTGAAATCCACCTATGGCTCTAACATTCTTTGTTTGGTCTGACTCGGTCTCTTGAAGGGTGGGGCACATATCAGTGGGGTGCTCCACTGAAGTACATATGCCATATACCTTTGCTGCCATGGCTGGTTGGTGTTTCCCAACTACAAGTTGTCTCACCAATGATGTCAATTCAGTCAGCTGATTCTCCAGTCTCTGATTGGAAGCTGCACCGATTTCATTCACCATCCGAGTTTGACTTGGCCCTCTGATCCCAAACTGCTGTGTGTTGCTTGCCATATTGGAAATCAGATGCCTTGCTACTGCTGGCGTTTTATCCATTAGGGCTCCTCCACTGGCTGTGTCTATCATGATTTTGTCCATCATTGATAAGCCTTCATAGAAATACTGGATCAGCAGATGTTCGCTGATCTGATGGTGTGGACAGGTGGCATAGAGTTTGTTGAACCTTTCCCAATACTCGTGCAAAGTTTCTCCTGTATGCTGCCTCATCCCACATATCTCTTTTCTGATGGACGCAGTTCGAGATGCCGGAAAGAACTTTTCCAAGAAAGTGCGCTTCATGTCTCCCCAAGTGTTGAAAAGTGCTGGCTGAAGGTACAACCAATTCTTTGCTGCTCCATCTAGGGAGAATGGGAATGCCTTCATTTTGATGTGGAGCAAACCACATGGAATTCCTTTAGATGCTTGTGGGGGTGTTCTCCTGCAAGACCATGAAATTTAGGCAATAGGTGTATAAGCCCAGACTTCAATTCATATGTTTGAGCTGGCTCCAACTATGGGTATTGGATACACCATGGTTGATATACCACATCTGGAGTGGCCAATTCCTTCAATGTCCTATCATTATTCTCCATCTGTTTTGGCTCTGTGAAAATGTTAGAGCTAGCAACAAAATTGTCAGTGTAAAACTGGTTAGAGTCAATGACAGAATCTATACTACTACTAGTATTTACTGTAGCGTTCCTAATTTTTCGTAATCTTCGTAAAGTTAATTCTATCTCTGGGTCAAAGGCATACAATGGGTCACTACTACTCCTAGTCATGCATTGTACATATTATGCAGAAAAATCTGATTTAAAACAATAAACTACAACTACCAATTAACTACCTAATGGAGCTACAAGAATGAAATATAGAAAGAATGCAATGTAAAAAGAATGCATGTCAACTGTGAGATGCAGATGTGAATGCAAAGCAAAATGCTAACACTATGAACTGCAGAAATAAATGTTTTATTGTTTTTGTTTGTTGTGTTTTTTTTTTTGGCGGTGAACTCACGCAGAAAAATTAACAACACTTAACATGCTTTTTACTTAGGATCCAAAAAGACGGGCACATACAAATTCAAAAGACTCAATTAGACTAACTTGACAGATACTCTATAGACGCGGGATTCGATTTCACTTAACTTGGCACATGAAAACAAAAAAAGTACTAGTGTACCTGGCAACGACGCCAATTTGATAAGGCTCATTTTTAGTCGTTTAAACGGGTCATCAAATAACTAAAGCTAACTATAGTATAGTCAACCCTAGGTCATTCTTCTCAAGGACACAGTGTGCTTGTTTGTGACTCAGTGTGAAGTGAAATGACGTAGAATTTGAGTTGTAGAATATTGACTCATCTCGGCCATTGGCCGAGTTGCTCTTGGCAGAAACTAAGCCGTGATGATTTCGGCTGAAATCTATCTGGTTTGGTTTCGGCTAAGTGCAAACAGACGCTATAGAGGTGGACTAGCTCTGTCTCAGACTGAAAAGCAGTAAATAGGGGGGATTGAATTGTAGTTAATACAGAAAATAAACTAAACAAAGAATGCAGTGAACATATACTAGCGTTACTGGTTTTACTATTATTATTATTATGGTATAATTGTGTTCATGTTCAGTCCCATTGGTCCAAGTCCAGTCCAAACTCCGTACTCCAGTTCTCAGTCCATATCAGCCTTGGGAAGTCTTATGGGAATCGCCAAAGGTTCATCCATTGCCATACCGAGGAATTATGCAATCGCTACCTCATCAGTTGGTAGGGATTAAGTTCAGAGTTGATTTTAGGTTCTCGATTAACAATCGTTAAATGATTACCTACTAAATTAGTTAAATCAGTTCCAATCAGTTTAGTTTAACATTACTCACAATTCAATTGCAATCGAGGATTAAATCATTAGTTAAAGGAGAGGAAGAGAAATGGAGATATGAAATGCAGAATGAAATTGATTAATAGGAAACAGAGTACAAACACAGTGGTCTGAATTTAGATGGACCCATCTTCCACGACGATCGCCATGGTTAATGGTGGTGGTTCACCTCCAATAGCCTGAGCGTTGAGGATCAGATTCACGAGAGTGTGTTGGGAATCCCAATCAATCCCCTCCGGCAAACTTCGGCTTCCTAGTCTCAGACCTGCATTTCCTCGATCGAGAGAAACACCAATGTAACACCGTGCACCACTGTGGGCGGAGAGAAAAGAGAGCGAAGAAATGGATATAATGAGCGTGTATGGAGAATGAATTCAAAGACCCCTAAAAAGTGCCCAACTCCTCCTATATATACACGAGCTGTGACTTGCTATGCCTAATGACTCCTAACAGAATTACAACATGAATTGTCTATTCTACCCTTGCGTAACTTAAGTTGTAAGCTACTCCAGAAGTGACGTGGCAGCTGGGCTAGAGCTGAGGTGGCCCTGAGCTAGGTAGCTGATGTCGATAGCATCTTTGAGCTGCTCCTTATTGGATTGCATCATTTGGGCTAAGGGGCCGTGAAGTTTGGTCCGATCTGGTTTGGCCGAGATGGAGTCAGTCTTGAGTGAGATGGCTTCATCTCGGCTGAGTCTTCTTATGATGGACCTTTAGAACATCTCGGCTGATCCTGCAAGAATAGAAGAGTTAGCTAAGGTCCTTGAATTAGCATAGATTTATATTTTCTCTATTTTTAGGTCCATAATATGAATCTCAGCTAACACTCCATCCTTAAGCATAAGATAGTCTTGTAAATATCCTTCTTAGATCCATAAAAGATGTATAATTTGTGACTCATCAAGAACCTAAAATCAACCATGTACATACTCCCTTCCAACTGATGAGGTAGCGATTATGTAAATCCTCGGTATGGTAATGGACAAACGTTCGGTAATTGTCGTAAGAATCTAAGGTTGATTTGAAGTATAATGCTAAGTAAGAATGGTAAACTGTTGTGTATTGATTTCCGAATTAGTACAGTAGTTAGTTTAGTGTAGTTTAGTTTATTTTCTGCACCTAGTTTATTTTCTATAGTTAAACATAAAACCTCCTCTCTTTACTGCTTTGTAGAGTCCAAGACTGAGTCAGTCCGACTCCGTCGCGTCCATCCAAAACCAAGTCAGTCTGACTCTATTGCATCCGAGTCTACGCTTGCTGAGAGCGAGTTGGCATTCTATGCTTGAAGTTCTGCATAAAAGTCTGATTTCTACACTTAGTCACAATTTAAGACACTGTGTCTTTGAGAGAATCAACCTAGGGTTAGCTATACTATATTTAGCTTTAGTATTTATTTGAGGCGTGTAAGACGACTAGAAACCCACTGATCAATTTGATGCTGTTGCTGGGGACACAAGTCCTTTTGTGTCTTTGTGTGCCAAAACTAGGTTAAGCCGAATCTCGAGTCTGTGGAATGTTGTGTCTATCGTTTGAGTCATAGAGTCATAGAGTCTATCGAGTTTGTTGAGTTTGTACTTGTTTTCTTTTCGGTCGAGTCTAAAAATAATATAGCATGCTGAATATGTGTTAAATTTTTATTGCATGTGTGTGTTGAATTTTTGTTTACGTGAGTCTTTACATTGCTAAAAAAAACAAAAAAAACAAAAAAACAAAAAAAACCAACAACAACCATCTCTGCATTATTGCATTTAACTGCATCTGCATCATTGATTTTGTTTTCTTCTGCATAACTGATTTTGATTTTTCTGCATATTTGATTCTACAATTTCTTTGTATGATTTTATGCATCATTTTTTTCTGACCAGTTTATGATTGTTCTATTATTTTTCATTATTTTGTTGCCTTTCTGTGCCTCTATTTCTTTTTCCATATGTTTTTATGTTTCTATTTTTGTTTTCTTTCTATTTTTTGTCTCTCTATCTATTATTTTTCTATTTTTTTGTTTTTGTTCTTCTTTTTGATTTTTAATCCTATTAGCAACACTTGTGCATTCTGATACTAGTATTATTCCTAATTCTTCTGATCTTGATAATTCTACTCCTAACTCCAATGAAGAAAGGAATCAGTTGCACATTGATGCCATGATGTATCAACCATGGTGTCCTCAATATCCCAAATGGGATGGAGCCTGGTCATACGATAATTATCAATCTGAGCTAACAGCTGTGTTGCTTAAATTATATCAATTTGCAAGTAACTCTCACCATTTTGACAATAGGGGATCCACGACATCTAGAGGAATGAATGGGATTGTTATTGCTGACAATAAGAGATTTGAAGGATACATAGATGGATGTGGCATGTGTGGTTCTATAGGACATCCACCCAATGATTGTCCCATTTTGCAAGAACCACCACCTCCATTCGGACTACAACCGGTACAAGAAAGTTCCTTAGAAGATTTAATCAAGCAATTTTCCATGAATAACATTCAATTCCAAAAGAATGTGTTTGCCAGACAACAACCAGTACACCAACTTAACAATTCACCTTCTTTGAAAGATCTGGTGCAACAATTTCAACAAAACAACATGCAGTTTCTACAAAATATAAATGCCACAATGCAAGAGTTGAAAGCACAGATTGGTCAACTAGCCACCATGATAAATCAACTACAGTTCGAAGATTCTGGACAGGTTCCTTCCCAAGCCATTCTCACTCCACAAGAGAATATGAGTGACATAACCGTAAGGAGTGGCATGGAGCTACCCCAACAACAATCACTAAAAGTGTAATATGGATTTTTTGGAAATCCGGATTTAGAGAATTTTACCACTGTGATGGGCTTTGCCGATTCCAGTAGTGTTGCCGACTCCAATAGTGTTGCCAACTCCATGCTTGCTGCTGCCGACTCTACTAAGATGACTGAGATTGACGACTGCATGCCAACTATTTCTAATGTGGCTGATGTGGTTAAAATTTCAAATTCTATGACTGATGTTACTGATCTTACTGATATGACATTGGATGAGATTTCAAACTAAGTTACTAGGGTCAAGATAGTTGATCCCACATGTGCTAATGTTGACATTACTAATCCCATGTGTCGTGATGCCAAGATGGTCGATCCCAGATATGCTAATGCTGATAATGCTTTTGCTGATAGGGCCGAGGAAGCTGATTCTCTAGTTAACAAGTCGGACAATGTTAATATGACTAAAATGGCCAACTCTGTAGTTTCTATGTCGGACCATGCCAATATATTAGAAGTTGCCAACTCTATGATGGAGGTTTCAAGTCTTGCTGATATAATTGAGGTTGCCGACTCTGGGGTCAATATTTCTACTTTTGCCGATATGAACCAACACTTGCCGATTTGGGCAATCAAAGTCGAAATCACAACCAAGCCAAATCCATGTCTGACCCCAAATGCCAAATTCGTAACTAGAAGAAAGCTGAGACCGACTTGGCACCCCAAGGCCGAAACCTGGTTTGGGCCAAGCGCAACTCAAGTGAGGAGACTAATGCCGAGTCCAGCATGAGCATACGATTGAGAATCGAAGGCAACTCGAATGACGAGAACTGGAAAGAGCCCAAAGTTGAATCCATTTTGCACAACCATGCCCGATAGTAGGAACCAATTGAGTTCGACTCTAGTTGCCAACTGGGAGTCGGGTCCAATTCCGGCAGTCAAAACTAGAACCAACCAAAGGTTGAAACCGGCTCGGCACACCACTTGCCAAATCCAGACCAAGCCGACCAATCAAGCAATCACACAACATAAGTTTGTTCTCTTCCCAAGTCATGCAGTTTCTATAAAATATAAATGCCACAATGAAAGAGTTGAAAGCACAGATTGGTCAACTGGCCATCACGATAAATCAACTACAGTTCAAAGATTCTGAACAGGTTCCTTCCCAAGCCATTCTGACTCCACAATTAGGCACTAAATTTATGGTCATCTCAAATAAAAGAGGTTCAGGCTCATTTTCTCCTTATTTATTCCACTTATTTTGAAAAGGAGAAAAAACTAAGATTGAAAGGTTTTACATGTTATATCCTTTTTACTAGAAAGCATAAGTTCTTTTAGGACAAGTAATGCTCAAGTATGAAGGGGTTGATAAACTGATATTTTGTGTATTAATGCTATGTTTTTGGGGTAAAATTCTTAGTAATTTTTTACATATATCATGCATAATTTACCTTTTTCTTGAGATTAATGTAATATAGGTTCACAAGTAGAAAAACGAAAAAATACAACAAAAACTAAGATTTTTATCCAAAAAAAAGAGGTCACAAAAGACTAGCATAGTTGTATAACTCCAAGCACACCCGTGCTCACTCTCGAATCACTCAGCACAGTCGTGCAACTTCAAGCACACTCGTACTCACTTTAAAAGTCGTCTAGCATGCTCATGTCAAGCCCAGCTTGGTCGTACACCTACACGAAAGACATGCAGCATGACTGTGCTCAACACTGCATGCTTGTGCACCATCACGAAGGGCAGACAACATGATTGTGCTCAACTGTACACGTCTGTGCAAGCCACTAGGAAGGCCCACTTTGTGTAGTATAAAAAGGGGTAGCTAAGGAGTTGAAGAATGAATTCCCAACACTCCAAAACTCATTATTTCCTACTTCTCCATCCTTTTGGTATTTTTCTCAATTTCGAGATTCTTTAAAGGCACCCAAAATACGCGTGGAAAGGCTTAAAAGCATAGTATAGATAGGTATTGTAGCGTAGGGTAGCTTAGTCACAATTACTTCCAGTACTTAGTTTACTTTCTATTTTACTTTGCCTTTTCGCAACTAAACCCCATGTTTCCAATTCCAGCCGAGTTCGAGTTGAGTCCAAACTTTGTCCGAGTCCAACTCTGTCTGAGTCGTCTCTGTCCAGGAAAAATTCGTGTCCATCCGAGACCGAGTTTAAGCTACCGCCATCTGAGACCAGCTCTATCCAAATCATAGTCGATATTCTACATGCACTTTGCCTTTGCATAAGATTCTAGTTTTCGCACTAGTCATGATTGAATACACTATGTCCTTGAGAGAATTGACCTAGGGTTAAGCTATGCTATAGTTAGCTCTAGTTCTATTTGATAAGCCACCACGACAAAACGCTTTATCAAATTGGTGTCGTTGCCAGGGACAAAAATTTTGTTGTCTTTGTGTGCCAAGTTTGAGTTTTATGCCGAATCCCGAGTTTGTAGAATGCTAGGTCTGTTTATTTTGGTATACCGAGTCTTCTTTTCCTTTGTTAACATCTACTTTAGTTTGCTGAGTTTTTATCTATTTCTGTTTTCTTTTTGTTTAGTCTAAAATTTTTACAACATGCTGAGTCTGTGTTAAAATCTTTGTTGTATATGTTTTTGAGTATTGTTAAAAGAAAAAAGAGAAAGAGAGTTGGTAGAATCGATTCATACGTATATTTGTAATTGATCATTGCTTTTGTATTTCTTTTGCATAAGTGATTTTTTACTTTGTATTTTTGTCTTTCTACATAATTTTTTTTGTAGCCATTTTCTGTATTGTTTCTTTTCTATATCATTGCATATTTTGCTTTGCATAATGTTTCTCTACATAATTAGTCTTTCTTTTGCATAAATTTTTGTCTCTACATCATTACGTTATTCTCTCCTTTGCATAATTGATTTTGTTTTCTGTTTTGCATAATTGACCTTAACCTTTCTCTACATAATTGACATTAACTTTTCTCTACATTATTGACCTTATATTTTTTCTACATAATTGATTTTACATTTTTCTGTATGATTTTTCTTAATAGTGCATGACTAGAAGTAGTTCTAACAATTTACATGATCTTGACCCAAAAATAGACAAAACCTTACATAGGTCAAGAAAAATAAAAAATACTAATGTAGGAAGTAGTGATAGTTTCAATTTCGTTTCTAATTCGATTAATAATTTATTTGCTACTAACTCTGAATTTCCTGACTATAGCAATAGTAGTTTTACGTTAAATCAGAGCCTAAAGGTGGTGAGAATAAATCCAAAGAACCGGAGCACATGCAGAATCAAGATCGAACATTGAAAGAGTTGGGCACACTGGATGTCGTGTATCAACCTTGGTGCATCCAGTATCTACAACTGGAGCCGGCTCGATCATATGAACTCAAGTCTAGTTTAATACATTTGTTGCCAAAATTTCATGGCCTTATAGGTGAAGATCCACACAAGCACCTAAAGGAGTTTCACATGATTTGCTCCACGATGAGGCCGAAAAGGGATCTTGAAGATTACATAAAAATGAAAGCATTTTCATTTTCCCTTGATGGAGCAGCAAAGGATTGGCTATACCCACAGCCAGTTCTTTTCCACACTTGGGGAGGTATAAAGCGCATGTTTATGGAGAAGTTCTTCTCAGCATCCAAGACTGCAACCATTCGGTGTGCCAAGTAAACGAGTCGAATCCGAGTTGCAAGAAGTTTTGTTTAGAGTTGTTGAGTTTGAATTTGTCAAATAAATCTCTGCGTGAATTCACTGATAAAACAAAAACAAATATACACATATAAATATAGAAGAAATTCTTAATTCTGCATTAAATTTAATTTTGCAGTACATACTGACCACATTCTGTTTTTAGTAGAATTAATTGCTGCTTTAGTTACTTTGAATTCTGCATAATGCATGACTAGGAGTAGTACTGACCCACTGCATGTTTTTGACCCAGAAATAGAACTAACTTTACGCAGATTGCGAAAAATTAGAAATACCACAGTAAATAGTAGTAGTAGTGTGAATTCTGCCATTAACTCTGACCAGTTTTGTACTGACCATTTTATTACTAGTACTAACAATTTCACAGAGCCAGGGTAGATGGAACACCAAGACAGGACGTTGAAAGAGCTAGCTACTCCAGATGTGGTGTACCAACCATGGTGTATCCAATATCCACAACTGGAGCCGGCTCAGACGTATGAATTGAAGTCTGGTTTGATACATTTGCTGCCTAAATTTCATGGTCTTGCAGGAGAAGACCCCCACAAGCATCTCAAAGAATTCCACGTGGTTTGTTCCACGATGAGGCCGCAGGGAATCCCAGAAGATTACATCAAGATGAAGGCATTTCCATTCTCCCTGGATGGAGCTGCAAAGGACTGGCTATATCTGCAGCCAGCACTCTTCAACACCTGGGGAGATATGAAACGAACCTTCTTAGAAAAATTCTTTCCAGCTTCTAGGACCGCGACCATTAGGAAGGAAATCTGTGGGATAAGGCAGCATACAGGAGAGACTCTGCACGAATATTGGGAGCGCTTCAACAAGCTTTGTGCCACCTGTCCCCATCATCAGATCAGCGAACAGTTGTTGATCCAGTACTTCTACGAAGGACTGTCAATGATGGACAGGAGTATGATCGATGCAGCTAGTGGAGGAGCGTTAATGGATAAAACACCAGTAGCAACAAGGCATCTGATCTCAAACATGGCGAGTAACACTCAACAATTTGGGATCAGAGGGCCAACCCATCTCGGCCAGTGAACGAAATGGGTGCAGCCTCCAACCAAAGGATGGAGAACCAGCTAACCGAATTGACATCTCTGGTGAGACAACTGGCTGTTAGTCAACATCACCCAGCCATGGCAGCAAAGGTCTGTGGCATATGTACTTCAATGGAGCATCCAACTGATCTGTGCCCCACTCTCCAAGAGACCGAGTCTGGCCAAACAGAAAGTGTTGGAGCCGTAGAAGGATTCCAGTATGGGAAGCAGCTATACCAGAACCGACAGTTCGATAATCAACCATATGGGAGACAACCATTTCAGCCCAGCCCACAACAAGGACCATATGCCGCTCAAAGAGCCGGATCCATGCCAAATGCACCCTATGGAGTATCTGGTTACCAGCAGCCGAGTCCGCAATACCCAGCACCATCCTTCCCACCACAGCAACAGAGAACTCCTACCTAAAACAACTCTCCATCACTAGAAGATTTAATGAAGCAGCTAGCAACAAGCAACCTAGAATTCCAACAGTCAGTAAGTTCCAGCAACCTACAATTCCAATAGAACATGACTGCCACCATCCAGGATCTCAAGATGCAAATAGGACAGCTAGCAAATACTGTGAGCGAGTTATAGTCAGCCGGCTCAAGCAGCCTTCCCTCCCAACCCATTCCGAATTTGAGAGGGAATGCCAATGCAGTAATACTCAGAAGCGGCAAAGAATTACCTCAGCCTGCGCAGCATCAGGTACTGCAGCCAGTTGAATCCGACTCTGAAGCAATGGCCGACTCACCGTCTCAACCATAGACAACTGTCCCATTGCTGTTTCCATCCCGGACCATCTCGGCACGGAAACCAGATTCTGATGACGAGCTGCTGAAGATGTTCCGAAAGGTGGAAATCAACATTCCACTTCTCGATGCGATCAAGCAAATTCCGAAGTACGCAAAATTCCTCAAGGAATTGTGCGTACACAAAAGAAGAAAGATGAAAGGGAATCAAGAACTTGGAGGTGTGGTCTCAAGCTTAACGAGGAACAGTCCCACTGCAGGGATTTCACAGGTCTTACCAAAGAAGTGCCGAGACCCCGATATCTTCTCGGTCCCATGCACTATTGGTGATTGCACATTCGGCTGAAGCCATGTTGGACACAGGAGCATCAATCAACGTCATGCCCGCATCGACTTTATAGGTCCCTCAATTTCGAGAGATCTAGAACCTAGGGATGACCATACAGCTTGCCAATAGAAGCATTGTGCAACCCCGGGAGTTCTCGAAGATGTCCTCGCCCAAGTAAATGAGTTAATATTTCCAGCTGATTTTTATGTGCTTGACATGGAGGACTAAGCACCCAGGAAAAGGATCAACATTGATACTTGGGGGAGACCATTTCTAATGACGGCAAGGGCGAAGATCGACGACATGCCGGAACGCTGTCCATGGAATTCGGTGATACGTTGGTGCAGTTCAACATCTTTGAAGCCATGAGGCACCCCACCGAAGACCACTCAATCTTTGGCATAGACATAATGGAACAGTTGGTGGAGGAATACTTCCAACTAGATAGTTGCAGTGAGGGATGGAAGATCTTGCTAGAACTGCTGAAGCCAGTAGCTGCTCAAAGGCCGATCATAATGAAACATTAGAGACCCTAGACTTGGAGAATGATCATAGTGACATCAGCAACTTGGCATTTGAAAAAGAATTAACCGAGTTAATAAACCAAGTTTGCTACCCCAAGCCCTTAGAGAGTGAGAATAGTGTAGAGGTAAATGTTGCCGAGACTACAAAGCTTCTACCTGCACAATTGGCAACCATATTCACGGCCGAAGTGAAGTCGGCCAAAGACGGTCGAGTCAAGGCAAGTTCAAAAAGTCAACTCTGCCGACGAGTCAAACACACAAGTTTAACACACTAGCCGAAACCATCTCGGCCAAGTAAGGACCAGACTCGAGCCAAGAAGCTCGTTACTCCACCCGGATCCGAGATCGAAGCTACAAAGGAAACCGAAGCCGACCCCAATCCGAATCGGCTGAAGCAGTACAAGGCCGAGGCTATGACGGCAGTCCTAATGCCGAGTCGGGAACGAGCCGGCTAGACGGATCCGAGAGCTGTAACTCAGGAATCTCCAGTTCCATCTCCACCACCCACAGAGCTGAAACCATTGCCTAGCCACCTGAAATATGCCTTTTTGGACAATGAACAGCAGCTCCCGGTCATCATTGCAAGCAACCTCCTCTCAGAGCAAGAAGACAAGCTGCTGGAAGTCCTTAGACAACACAAACAGGCAATTGGGTGGAAACTTTCTGACCTTCCAAGTATTAACCCCTCCATATGCATGCACAGAATATTACTGGAGGAGGACATTAAGCCCATAAGGCAACAGCAACGAAGGCTGAATCCTACCATTCTAGATGTGGTCAAGAAAGAAGTCACGAAACTGCTTGCTGCAGGCATCATCTACCCTATCTCAGACAGCCAATGGGTGAGCCCTGTGCAGGTAGTACCAAAGAAATCTGGAATAACCGTCATAAAAAACCAACGAGACGAGTTGGTATCTACAAGGATTCAGAACAGCTAGCGGGTGTGTATAGATTACAGAAGCCTGAATCAGGCAACCCGCAAGGATCACTTCCCTTTGCCTTTTATTGACCAGATGTTAGAAAAAATAGCAGGGAAATCCCATTACTGTTTTCTGGATGGATTCTCAGGGTACATGCAAATACACATAGCACCAGAGGATCAACATAAGACCACCTTCACATGCTCGTTTGGCACTTTTGCGTACACCCGCATGCCATTCGGCCTGTGCAACGCGCCGAGTACATTTCAACGTTGCATGATGAGCATCTTCTCGGATTTGCTACAGGATTGCATGGAGGTGTTTATGGATGACTTCACGGTGTATGCAGAATCATTTGACGCATGCCTGAACAACCTGTCCAAGGTGTTGAAGAGATGCATGGACACGAACTTGGTTCTTAACTTCGAAAAATGCCATTTCATGGTGACCGAGGGAATAGTGTTGGGACACCTGGTCTCTAACAGAGGCATCGAAGTGGACAAGGCGAAAATAGACATAATCACTTCCCTTCCAAACCCCGCTTCTATGCGGGAGGTTCGCTCATTTTTGGGACATGCAGGTTTTTACAGACGGTTCATCAAGGACTTCAGCAAATTGGCCCTGCCATTGTCCAAGCTGCTACAGAAGGATGTAGATTTCAACTTTGACCAGCCATGCATTGAGGCATTTCAGGAGCTGAAGAATAAACTCACATCTGCACCTATCCTGCAAGCACCATACTGGGACCTGCCATTTGAGCTCATGTGCGACGCATCCAATTCGGCATTAGGAGCTGTTCTCGGCCAGAGAGCTGGAGCTGGCCAACCAGTCCATGTCATTGCGTATGCGTCTAGAACCATGGACTCGGCCCAGCAAAATTACACGACGATTGAGAAGGAACTCCTGGCAATTGTGTTTGCCTTGGATAAGTTTCGCTCCTACCTTCTCGGTTCTAAGATAGTCGTGTTCTCCGATCACTCGGCTCTCAAGTACTTGCTGAAGAAGCCAGATGCCAAGCCGAGACTGATCCGGTGGATGCTTCTTCTCCAAGAATTCGACTTTGAAATCAGAGAGAAGAAAGGTGCTGAAAATTCTGTAGCGGACCACCTCAGCAGGATTGAAAGAGAAAGCAAACAATTGCCTATCCGAGACGAGTTCCCTAACGAGCAACTCCTGCACCTCAAGACGGCCACACCATGGTTTGCAGATATTTGTAATTTCGTGGCAACATCTCAATTTCCACCTGAGGCATCTCGAACGTACAAAGAGAAGATCAGAAGTGATGCTAAGTACTACGTATGGGATGACCGCTATCTATGGAGATTATGCAATGATAAGATCATCCGCAGGTGCATTCCTGATGCCGAGATCAAGTCGGTCCTCCACTTCTGCCATTCGACCCCTAGAGGAGGCCACTACGGCTCATCTCGGACTGCCAGGAAGGTGCTTGATTGTGGCCTCTATTGGCCTTTTATTTTCCGAGACGCTCATCAATTCGTCTCCACCTACGACAGATGTCAAAAAGCAGGGATGGCCTTGAACCAAAGACATGAAATGCCCCAGCAGCCCATCCTGTTTTGTGAAGTCTTTGACGTCTGGGGTATCGATTTTATGGGGCCATTCCCAATCTCCAATGGATACTCATACATCCTGCTTACCGTCGATTATGTATCAAGATGGGTAGAAGCCATTCCCACCAGAACCAATGATGCCAAGGTAGTAGTGACCAGGGGAGTCACTTCTGCAATAGAGCCATGGCCTCCCTTCTTCAGAAATATGGGGTAGCACAGCGGATAGCCACAACATACCACCACAGACAAATGGGCAAGCTGAAGTGTTTAACAGGGAAATCAAGCATACACTGCAAAAGATGACAAATCCCAGTAGGAAGGACTGGAGTAGACTCCTTGAGGACGCTCTATGGGCTCACAGGACTGCATACCGAACACCGCTAGGGATGTCTCCCTATCGAATTGTGTTCGAGAAAGCCTGTCACCTCCCTGTGGAGCTCGAGCACAAAGCTTACTGGGCAGTTAAGCAATGCGACATGACTTATGACCAAGCAGGAGAGCATAGGAAGTTCCAACTTCAATAATTAGATGAACTTCGCATGGAAGCCTATGAAAACGCCAGGATCTACAAGCAGAAAGTAAAAAAGTTCCACGACCAAAATATCCTGAGGAAAGATCTCTATATTGGCCAAAAAGTGTTGCTATTCAACTCTAGATTAAAGCTCATAGCAGGTAAGCTTCGCTCCAGATGGGATGGACCTTTTGTTATTACTGACATATTTCCCCATGGTGCAGTGCAGCTAAGGGAAGAACGGACCAACCGCACCTTTCAGGTCAATGGGCACCAAGTCAAACTTTTCCTCGAAGGTCCAGCACCAACAGGAGAAAATACAGAGAACATCTCCTTGGCGGAACCGACTCCTCCTGATGGAACAGCCTAAGCCGACTCGGCCAACATTTTCACATTGAGGACAATGCCGAAACTAAGCGTGGGGGGGTTCTGTCCATTCGGGAACTGATCATTCACGCCATACCCGCCCTTCTCTTCTCTAACTTTTTCAATTCCTCTAACTTTTTCATTTCGCTTCATTTACTATTTTAAGTCTCACTAGTATTTTTGCTGCTTAAGTTTGTGTTTAATAAAAAAGCCTCCACTTCCGAGTCCGCCACAGCTAGAATGGCCTCATCTTAGCAGAGTTACATGTCAGAGGGAGACAACTTCTTTTTGGGTCCGAGAGCCTGACAAATCAGCAGAAACACTCTCTCCATTCCCAAGTAGAAGCTGCCTCTACCTGAAGGGGACCAAAACTTTGGATTTCAAGAGGTAAATGGTGAAAATGGAGGAGGGAGCCTTCAGAGTGAAGGAACAGAATCAGCCAGCGTGAGAATTTGAGCCTTGCAACAGAGACGGCTTACACTCTGCCATCTCCCTTCTTTCTGAGTGATTTTTGCAAGCATGTTAATTGTGTGTGCTGAATTTTGCCTTAACTCTCTGGATACAACTATTTTACACAGGCAGGAATGAAATGATCTAGGCCATATTTCTTATGAACCCAGAGCCAAATAAGCTGTCCAAAAACAAGCTGACCCTTGTCACCCCCTTTTGAGCCTAAATTGACCACTTTTTCTTGCAGCTCACTACAAGCCAAGGCCAGAAAAACCATTCTTACCTCAACCTCGAGAAGCCGAGGAGCCGTGGAATCGTCTTGGGAGTGAGTTAGAATCAAGTGTGGGGGAAGTCTAGGGAGCATAAGTCGGTCAAAAAAGCAGCTGAAGGTTCAGAAGAAGAAAAGAAAATGGAATGAAAGAAAAGAAAAGAAAGTACATAAAAACAGAAAACAGGCAGCTGAAATAAATGAGCTGGAATAAACAAAATCAGCAAGCTGCATGAGTAGAAGAAAGAAAGAACGTAAAACGGCGAAGTAAATAAAGACCAAAGGAGACCACAGCAACCGAGACTACCCTTATAATGGTTACACTCACTCCCCATTGCTCCTCTCCTCCCCGTGGATCCTGAAGCTAGTTTTCTTACATCTATTCGACCCATAACCTCAACCTCTCTACAAGCCAGAAAAGTCCTAGTGATCATAACTACTGTGTTTTGTAGGTGTAAGAGGAGAGCTCTGTCAAGATATGGTACACCAATCCCATGCAATGCTGAGTATAAACACAGCCCAGACACTTGAGAGAAGCGAGAGAAGTGAGCACATGCGTAAAAGTTCTATCACTCTGGGGGCACCCCTTCACAATTGGAAGCCATGAAGGCCCCTGAGAACCAAAGGAAGTAGCTCCCCCACTGCATGAGCGCTTTGAACCGGGATGAAGAGAGGCCGACTCTGTAGAGTCGGCTTAAGGAAATCAAACAGAAAAATCTCTCACTAAAGTCACCCTTAATTGAATCATATGTTTTGCCCAGGAGTGCAAAAGGCTAAGTGTGGGGGTTTGATGGGTCATGAAATGCACATCTTAAGTGGACCTAAGAAGGGTACCATTGAACAACTCACGAGCTTAAAAGATGATCGTTAGCTAAGATCCAGAATTAATGGCCTAAACTTGAGTAAAACACAATCTGTGCTTAATCAAGGTTTTTAGCTAACTATCTCTTCATTGCAGGTTCAGCTAAACTCAACCTGCCATCAGAAGCCTAGGCCGAGACTCAACCTATGCAGAGAGCCCAATCAGGCAGGTCTAGGTGGAACTCCACGTTAGCAATCAGAAACACCGTGGGTCAAGCTCAGCTTCACGTCACTACCTGGAGTAGCTTGCAACGCAAGTCACAGCAAGGGCAGAATAGGAATTGTACATGTAATTCTGTTAGCATCGTTATCTGTGTCCACTCATGTATAAATAGATAGAACTCTGAACGAATAGGGGCTTTTGGCATTCAAACTTTCCCGCATTCATAATTCCGAATTTTCTCGTTCTCTTCTCCTCCGCTCACGGTGGTACATAGTGCTATTAATGGCGTTTCTCTCGATTGAGGAAATGCAGGCTAAGAACTGAGAGGCCGAAGGTTATCAGAGGAGACCGATTGGAGCATCAACGCACTCTGGTGGACCTGAACCTCAGCGTCTTAGTTAGTTGAGGTGAATCATCGCCGTCGTCCAAGGCGATCGTCGTGGAAGATGGAATCATCGAATCCAGGCCCTGTGTTTGTATTTTGCTTTCAATATTATGAGCGTTTTCTGAATTCTGAGCTCCATTGCATTCCTGAAATTTAAGTTCAATTACTATGTTGCGATTGCACCTGGTAATGGAACAATGTTAAACTAAGCCGATCGGAACTGGTTTAGCTAATTCAGTAGGTAATCACTTAACGATTGTTGATTGAGAATCTAAAATCAGCTTGAACTTAACCTCTGCCAACTGATGAGGTGGCGATTGTGTAAATCCTCGGTATGGTAAGGGACGAACCTTTGGCGATTGCCATAAGAACACTGGAGGCTGATGAGGACTGTAATTGGAGTGATTGAACTAGAAAGAACTTGATTATTGGAACTAAACATGAACACAGTAATAGTAATAGCATTAGGAGTAGTGTAATTGCATTTGATTATAGTTAACTTCTGTTTTGATTCCAATTGCATTTCAACCCCCCTTGTTTACTGCTTTTTAAGTCTGAGACAGAGGTAGTCCACCTCTGTAGCGTCTGTCTGCACTCAACCGAGATCAAGCAGGATCGTCTCTATTGAGGTCGACCCGGCTCAGTCTCTGTTGAGAGCAACTCGGCCATTGCCGAGACGAGTCAGTACTTTACATCTCAGATTCTACTCCACTTCACTTTACTCCACTTCACTTTACTCCAATTCACAACTGAGCACATTGTGTCCTTGAGAAGAATGACCTAGGTTTAGCTATGCTATAGTTAGCTTTAGTTATTTGATAAGCGCGTTGAAACGACTAAAAACGCCCATCATCAATGGAGCAGCAAAGGATTGGCTATACCCACAGCCAGTTCTTTTCCACACTTGGGGAGATATAAAGCACATGTTTATGGAGAAGTTCTTCTCAGCATCCAAGACTGCAACCATTCGAAAGGAGATCTGTGGGATCAGGCAACACTCAGAAGAAACATTGCACGAATACTAGGAGAGATTCAATAGACTTTGTGGCACGTGTCCACATCATCAGATCGGTGAGCAGCTACTGATCCAATATTTCTATGAAGGTCTAATGATGATGGACCAGAACATGAAAGACGTCACAAGCGGTGGAGCATTAATGGACAAGACGCCAATCGCAACAAGACATTTGATTTTGAACATGGCAAGCAATGTGCAATAGTTTGAAACTAGAGGAGTAGGACCATCACGAGTAGTGAATGAAGCTGGAGCAATTGACAATCTAAGATTAGAGAATCAATTGATCGAGTTGACGTCATTAGTGAGGTAGCTCGCTATCAGCCAGCATTAGCAAAATACACCAAGAAGAGTTTGTAGAATATACACTTTGGAGGAGCACCTAACTGATATATGCCCTGCGCTACAAGATACCGAGTTGGAGAATGCAGAAATTGTTGGAGCAATAGGCGGACACCAATACGGCAATCAGCTGTATAAGAGTCAGCCATATCAGAGGCATCCATATTAGAGTCAGCCATACGATAGTCAATGGTTTGGAAGGCAACCTTACCAACCGAGTCCAAGTCAAGGGCAGTATTCGGCCCTAAGATTTAGATTTGAGCTAGCCATGCCAGTTTTGAGTTAACACAACTATCAATAGCCAGGTCCAGGATACCAAGCCCCATTTCAACAACAGCAACAATAACAATTACCACCACAAAATAATCCACCATCTAGAGAAGAGTGGATGTTGTTTCAACAAAATTTGAACGCCACGATGCAAGACTTAAAAATGCAAATTGGACAGCTAGCCAGTTCAATGAGTCAGCTACAATCAGCTGGTTCCGGCAATCTTCCATCACAAATCATTCCAAATCCGAAAGGAAGGAACACAAGTGTTGTGATGTTAAGAAGTGGTAGAGAATTACCACAACAATCAGCACCCCAACACTTGCCAAGACCAGCCGATATCGAGTCTAAGCCGAAAGTCAAATTACTGTACAGTAATAGGCTAGACCCATCCCATTGTCATTTCCCACCCAGACAGCTTCGACAAGAAAATCTGAGACGGACAAAGACTTGCTGAAGATGTTCAGGAGGGTGGAAATCAATATTCCGCTCCTCGATTCCATTAAACAGGTTCCTAAGTATGCCAAATTCCTTAATGAGCTATACATACATAAGAGGAAGAAGATAAAAGGAGGAGTTGAAACGGGAGGCGTCGTGTTAGCATTAGTCCAAAACGAAGGAGCCACAACCAGTTTTGCCAAAGAAATGTGGGGACCCTGGGATCTTCTCGGTCCCATGCACTATCGGCGGATGCACTTTTACTAATGCCATGCTGGACCTAGGGGCATCAATCAACGTCATGTCGACATCAGTATACAAATCCTTGAATTTCGGAGATCTAGAACTGATGGGAATGACGATACAACTAGCCAATAGAAGTGTCATACAACCCTTAGGTATTCTTGATGATGTTTTAGTCCAGGTTAATGACTTGATCTTCCCAGTCGACTTCTACGTGCTAAACATGGAGGACGAAACATCGGGAAAGGGATCTGCCTTAATTCTAGAACGCCCACTTCTGATGACCACAAAGACGAAGATTGATGTATATGTCGGGACACTTTCAATGGAATTCGGGGAGAACTTGTTGTAATTTAATATTTTTGAAGCAATGCAGCACCCCACTGAAGACCATTCAATCTTTGGAATTGATGTGATTGATGAGCTAGTTGAAGAACATACACAACTAGACGTAGGCAGTGATGAAATACCATGTTTTGTTGGAACTATTAATGTACTTGATTGTGCAGCTTCTGTGGCGGAAGTAGCCAACTCCGTCGAAATGAGTGAAGTGCCGAATCTGTCCGACTCTAGAGAAGTTATTAGTGACCCTGCTAACTTGACAAATATTTGTGAATTTCCTTATTTCATTTACCAGGTATACAAATATGATGAAGAACCAGAGTATGTAAAACATGCAAGAGTTCTAGTTGTCAAAACTGACAAGCTAGTACGAGCACAAGTGGCGACAATTACAAATGCCGAGTTGGATTTGGCCAACCAAAGCCGAGACCCAATGCAAGCCGAGAGCAACTCAAGCGATGAGATAGATGCCGAGTCCAATTTGGCATCGCGCGAAGAGACACATGTCGAGTCCGACTCAAACATGCAGCTGAGAGCCAAATCCAATTCGGCCAATCAAAGCTGGAAGCAAATAAAAGTCAATGCTGACTCAGCACACTAATAAGCTCGTATTTAGTCATCTTAACGCGCATCAAATAAACTAAAGCTAACTATAGCATAGTCTACCCTAGGTTGAATTCTTTCAAGGACACACTGTGCTCGATTGTGACTTAATGTGGAAACTAGAGTAACATAGAAAATGCTCAAGTGTAGAATGCTGACTTGCTCTTGGCAAAGACTGATCTAATTCGGTCTCAACAGAGACGAATCCGACATAGTCTCAGCTAAGTGCAAACTCAGACGCAACAATGACTCGGTTTTGGACGGAAATGCAAGAAAATATGGGGGTTTGGTTATAAAGGAAATATAATGCAGGAATTAAAGTAAGTGCAAATTAAACTAGACTATGACTACTATTACTGGATTCATGCTAAGTCCCAATAACAAGTTGGTTCCACTTCTTTCACTCAAGATTATGCTTCTAAATCAACTTGAGATTCTTATGATAATCACCAAACATTCGTCCATTGCCATATCGAGGATTTACACAATCTCTACCTCATCAGTTGGTAGGGATTATGCTCGGAGTTTATTTTAGGTTCTCTAATCGATTACCTACTGAAGTTGTTAAATTGGTTTCGATCGGCCTATTCTAACGTTGGTCTACTTAACAATGAGCAATCGCGACATAGTAAAGCAAATTAAAATGCAAGATTCATAGTTAAGAGTTAAGCAATAGAAACCACTCGTATTACTAGGAAAAAAATACAAATACAGGGTGTGAATTTGATGATTCCGCCTTCTACAACGATCGCTATGGAAGGACGGTGATGGTTCACCATCGATAGCCAAGATGTTGAGGATCAGGTCCACTAGAGTGCGTTGGCAAGCCAATCAGTCCCCTTTAACGACCTTCGGCCTCTTAGTTCTTAACTTGCGTCTCCTCGATCGAGAGAGACACCTTTAATAGCACTGTGCATCACCGTGAGAATAGAGGCGAGAGCAAAGAGATGGAGTGTGACAAGTGTGGAAATTAGGTCAGAATTCAACAACCACTAAAACGTGCCCAACGTTCCCTATATATACATAAGCTGGGTATCTTGTGATGCACACTATCCCTAAATAACTTCCCTAACAGAATTACAACTCTGAATAATCTATTCTACCCTTCTGATGATTCTCCTTGCACTGCAAGTTTCTTTCAAGAGTGACGTGGTAGTTAAGCTGGATGAAGTTGGGATGAGCGCGCCTAGGCTGGGCCGCTTGATTGGGCTGCCCCTTTTGGTCTGCGAGCTCCTTTGGGCTGCTGGATTGTAAAGTCGATCAGTTTGGTAAGGAGTCGGTCTGGCCGGGACGGCTCTCCTGGACCAAGACTCTTGATGGGCTGAGATCAAACTGGAGTTGGCCTACAAAAGGGATAAAATCTTTTATTAGCTAAGACCCTCAAATTAGCACAGATTTATACTTTCCATATTTCTAGGTCCATAATATGAATGTTAGCTAAGATGCGATTCTTAAGTACCAAATAATCTCAAAATCCTTGTGAGGTGTATAAAATATGACTTATCAGACCCCACACTTACACTTTCGCACTCCTGGGCAAAATCATTAAAGGAGTTTTCAAAAAGAGAAGATGAATTTTTCAAATGAATTCCTTAAATTTAGCAAAACAGAGTCGGCAGACATCGATCCCGGGATCAAGACATTCAAGCAATCTGTAAAAATTACTTTTCCAACATCCAAGACAAGCAAGCAACCTACAAATGATATAGATTGACCAGGAAGTGACCGAGCTCTCTCAGGGCATATCCTCTCAATCTCTCAAGTGTTTGGGCTTGTATGTACACTCAAACATCTCATGTGATCGGCACTTCCAAACTTTGACTAGCCTCTCCTTCCACACCTTCAAAAACACATGCAGTTATGATCACCAGGGCTTCCTTTTTGGCTTGTAACACGGCCATGGTTAAAGGTAGGATACAAGATGGTGGAGTGAGTTTGCTAACCATAGGGAAAAGAGGAGGAATGGGGAATGAGTTCACAAGCATGGAGGGTATCCCCTAGGACCTGCGATTCTTATTTGAAAGCGTCCTTTCTCGCTTATTTTCTTTCCTTTTGTATTTTTCTTTTTCTTCCTTTTTTTCACTTTTTTGTTTTGTAGCCTTGTGTTGTATTTTTTCATTACAACTTCTAATTTTTAGTTGCTTTCCTTTTGTTTGTTTCCATCCTGTAACTTTACTTTCTTTTCTTTTTCAACCCTTTTTCCATATGCACTACTCTTGCTATGCCCTCGGGTGTCCCCCCCCCACTTGAACGAGACTCATTCCCAAAACAATTCCAAAACTCCTCTGTCCCCTAAGGTTGAGGTTGATCATTGTTTTCTGGCTTTGGCTTGTAATGAGCTGTCATATCAAGAAAAATGGTTATTTAGGCTCAAAGAGGGTAAACAAGGGATTTATTTTTGCAAGGTTGGTCTATTTGGCTCGTGGCTTTGTTAGAAACATGGCCTAGATCATATCATTCCTGCATGAAAAACCAGATATATCTAGAGAGTCAAGGCAAAACCTAGAGTACATAGTTATCATGGATGCAAAATCACACATGAAAGGAGAGAGTGGCAAGAAGCAAAGCTATTTATATATACAAAGGCTCAAAAATTCTCACACGAGTAGTTGTTCTGCCACTAATGGTTTATCTTTTTCAGTTTTTCAATCACTTACTACCTAAAGATGCAAAAATTTCACTCCATGTCAAGTTTGAAAAGTCTTATCTCCAGGGTTATGCACTGCCTCTTCCTGTTTCATCCAATTCTAAAGAAATTCATTTAAATTGTTTTTCAAAGCTTTTTCCTTAGCAATCAGAGATCAAAATTCAGTCAAGGAAAAATAAAAGAATTAAAAATCAAAACAAAATTTGAAAGAGAATCCAAAGTTGGTCCAGGTTCGATCGAGATAGAATTGGAGTCAGCATTGACTCGACTGACGGTTTTATTTTGAAAATACAAGAAAACGAAACTTAGAAAAAAATTGAAAATAAGACAAAATGAAAACTAATACTAAATTCAAGACAGAATAGCAAATTGGAATCAATATGGAATTTGATCAAAGAAAATTGTAATAGAATTTAGCAAGCCTTGGATGGCTACACCCTTCCCCCCACACTTGAATGATGCATTTCCCTCAATGCATGACATGAATATGGAGGGAATCCGAAGGCTTGCTCAGGGTGTGTCATCTGGCGGAGCTGGTTCCATTAGTGAAATGATTTCCATCTCGCCCACTATTGGTGTTTGGACCTTCATGGAATAACTTGATCTGAGGCCCATTGACCTGTAAGGTGCTGTTTGTATTTTCATCTTTCAATTCAACTACACCATAGGGAAAAACATTAGTAATAACAAATGGTCCATCCCATTTGGAATGGAGCTTACCTGCAATGAGCTTTAAATGCAAATTAAACAGGAGCACTCTTTGGCCGACTTGGAACTCCTTCCTCAGGATCTATTGATCATGAAATTGCTTGACCTTCTACTTATAGATCGAAGAGTTCTCATAGGCTTCCTAGCGGAGTTCGTCTAGTTCTTATAGCTAGAACTTCCTTTTCTTTCCAGCTTGGTCGTATGCTAGGTTGCATTGCTTGACTGCCCAGTAAGCTCGATGTTCTATTTCAACCAGGCGATGACAGGCTTTACCGAAGACAATCCGGTAGGGTGACATCCTAAATGGAGTATGGTATGCAGTTGTGTGAGCCCATTGAGCATCCTTAAGGAGTCAGCTCCAATCCTTCTGGTTGGGGTTGGCCATCTTTTATAGTGTTTTCTTGATTTCCCTATTGAATACTTCAGCTTGGCTGTTTGTCTAGGGGTGGTATGTTATGACAACTCGGTGCACCACCCCATACTTGTGGAGTAAAGAGGACATGGCTCTATTGCAGAACTGACTGGCTTGGTCACTTATGAATGCTTTCGGCACACCAAACTGGCAGAAGATATTGGACTTCAAAAAATCCACTACAACTTTGGCATCGTTGATCTTAGTGACTATGGCCTCTACCCATCACGATACATAACCTACAACAAGAAGAATATATGAATATCCATTAGAGACTAGGAATGGCTCTATGAAATCAATACCCCAAATGTCAAAGACTTCACAGAACAAGATAGGTTGTTGGGGCATTTCATGCCTTCTACTTATGGTCGTTCTTGTTTTCTGGCATTTTTTGTAAGTGGAGACGAATTGATAGGTGTCTTTAAAAATAGTGGGCCAAAAGAACCCACAATCAAGTACTTTTCAGGTTGTTCGAGTTGATCCATAATGGCCGCCTCCAGGTGCTACATGGCAAAATTGGAGGACCGACTTGATCTCAGAATCCAGAATGCACCTGCGAATGATTTGATCATTGCAGAGTTTCCAAAGGTAAGGATCGTCCCATATGTAATATTTGGCATCACTTGCAAGTCTCTCTTTGTATAGCTAGGATGTCTCAGGTGGAAACTGAGATGCTGCCACAAAATTGCAGATGTCTTCAAACCATGGTGTAGGTGTGTGGATATGTTGTAGTTGCGTGTCGGAGAATTCATCTCGGATAGGCATTGGGTCGCTCTCCCTCTCGATCCGGCTTAAGTGGTCTGCTATAGAATTCTAAGCACCCTTCTTATTTTTTATTTCTATGTTGAATTCTTGGAGGAGAAGCATCCACTGAATTAATCTCAGCTTTGCGTCTGGCTTCTTCAACAAGAATCTTAGTGCAGCATGGTCAAAGAACACAATGATTTTGGAGCCCAATAGGTAAGAACGAAATTTGTCCAAGGCAAATACAATTACTAGCAGCTCCTTTTCTATTGTTGTGTAATTTAACTAGGCTGGGTCCATCGTTCGAGAAGCATACGTAATCACATGCACTAGTTGCCGACTCCAACTCTCTGGCCCAAGATGACTCCCAACGCCGAATTGGACGCGTCACACATAAGCTCGAATGGAAGCTCTTAGTTGGGTGCTTGAAGAATAAGGGCGGATGTAAGTCAGTTCTTAAGCTCCTAGAAGGCCTCAACACAAGGCTGGTCAAATTTAAAGTCCACATCCTTTTGTAGCAGTTTGGACAGTGGTAGGGAAATCTTGCTGAAATTCTTGATAAATCTTTTGTAGAATCCTGCATGTACCAGGAATGAACGAACCTCCCACATAGAAGCGGGGTTTGGAAGAGAGGTGATGATGTCAATCTTTGATTTGTCAACCTCGATGCCTCTGTTGGATACTAGGTGTCCCAACACAATTCCCTCGGTCACCATAAAGTGGCACTTTTCAAAGTTGAGTACTAGGTTTGTATCTATGCATCTCGTCAACACCTTGGATAGATTTTCCAAGCATGCATCAAATGAATCGGCGTACACCGTGAAGTCATCCATAAAGACTTCCATGCAATCTTGTAGCAAGTCCGAGAAGATACTTGTCATACAACATTGAAACGTACTCGGAGCATTACATAGGCCAAACGACATGCGTGTATATGCAAAGGTACCGAATGGGCAGGTAAAGATTGTCTTATGCTGGTCTTTAGGTGCAATGTGGATCTGCATGTGTCTAGAGAATCCATCTAGGAAGCAGTAATGGGATTTTCCTACTAGTTTATCCAAGACTTGATCAATAAACGACAAAGGAAAGTGATCCTTGCGAGTAGCTTGGTTCAATTTTCTATAGTTTATACAGACTCGCCAACTGTTCTAAATCTGCATAGGTACCAACTCCTGTGCTGGTTTTTCATGACGGTCATCCCAGACTTCATCGGTACTACTTGCACAGGACTAACCCACTGGCTATTCGAGATGGGGTAGATGATCCTTATGTCAAGCAATTTTATCACTTCTTTCTTGACCACGTCTAGGATGGTCGGATTTAGCCTTCTTTGTTGTTGCCTTATGGGCTGGGCTTCCTCCTCCATTAAAATTCTATGCATTCAGATGAAGGGGTTTATGCTTGGAAGGTCAGATAATTTCCACCCAATTGCCTTTTTATGTTGCCTCAAGACGTGCAACAATGTATCCTCGTCTTCTTGGTGGAGATTGTTAGCAATGATAACTGGGAGTTGCTGCTCAATATCTAGGTAGGCGTATTTCAAATGATTCGGCAATGGCTTCAACTCTATGGGTAGTGGCAGAGATGAAGAGATATTAGTTGGTTTCGGATTCAACTCGCCAACTTGATTTGGGTTCGGCAACAGGTGTGCCGACATGATCTCAGCCTTCACTTGCTATGGCCGACTCCTATTGGCTGGGATAGAATCGGCTCTTGTCGGATTGGAGTCGGAATCAGCATTTCTCCTTGTACTAAATTCGAATCTGGATGGAACAAGTTTCCAAGCTTGATTGTCCGAAACAGGCTCGGCTTTTGCTTGCTTCTGGTTTTCACTGTTTGAGTTGCTCTCGGCTCGCGCATACATAATTGGGCCAGTCTTGACACTTGTTTTTCTCGCCGAGTTGATTTTGGCCTTCTCTCACCCTCGGCCTCTTTTGGTCGACTCATACTCGGTAGTGAAAATTGTTGCCACTTGTGCTGATAATTGCTTTTTGGTCTCAGCAACTTGGACTTCTGCATTATTTAAACACTCCAGGTCTTCGTGCTTGCATACATGTTCCAATAATTTAAGCAATTCAGCTTCTTGACTCAAGTCGACAAGGCTAGTGTTATCGTCCTTAGAGTTGGAAAGATCGTGTACTTCCCTTGATTCATCATGGTCGGCTTCATCTATTATCGACCCTAAGCAATCAAATAATTTAGTGTCTCCAACAAAATTTGAAATATCCTTACGGCTGGTGTCTAGTTGAAAGCACTCCTCAACTAGTTCATCAATCATATCTATGCCAAAGAGTGAATGGTCCTCGGTGGGGTGCTTCATGGCTTCGAAAATATTAAACTACACCAGAGTATCACCAAATTCCATTGAGAGTGTCCCGACATGCACATCAATCTTTTTCTGGCAGTCATGAGGAATGGTCGCCCCAAGATCAATGTGGCTCCCTTCCCTGATGTCTCATCCTCCAAATCCAGCACATAGAAGTCGACTAGGAAAATCAACTCATTAACTTGGACCAGTACATCTTCAAGAACGCCCAAGGGTTGAACAACACTTCTATTTGCCAGTTATATTGTCATCCTAGTCGGTTCTAGATCACCAAAATTCAAGGATTTGTAGATTGATGTTGGCATGACAATAATTAAGGCTCCTAGGTCCAACATGGCATTGATAAACGCACAGTCGCCAATGGTGCATGGGACAGAGAAAATTCTGGGGTCTCAACACTTCTTTGGCAATGCTTGTTGTGCTCCTTGATGAGTCACAAACTATACATCCTTTAGACACCTAAGGAAGGTGTTTGCAAGACTATTTTGTGCTTAAGAAAGGATTGTTAGCTGAGATTCATTTTATGGGCTTAAGTATAGAGAAATTACAAATCTATGTTAATTCAGAAGTCTTAACTAATAAAAAGTATCACTCCTTCTTCTGCAAGTCAAGCCGAGTTGACCAAGGTCAACAGAAGAGTCTCAGCCGAGATGAAGTCGTCTCGGCCAGACCGACTCCATCTCGACCAAGCCAGACCCGTCTTGACAGTCCATGCCTTGCAGCCCAGCAGCCTAATAAAGAGCGCCTAAACTATCTAGCTCAAAGACCACCTCAGCACCAGCTCAGTTGCCATGTCACTCTTAGAGAATTTGCCACGTCACTCTGGACGATCTTCACAGAGGTAGAATAGGAAATTCATATTATAATTCTGTTAGGATATTTTGTCAGCGTCATCTAGCTGCTCAGCTCGTGTATATATAGGAGGGGCTGTGCACTTTTTAGGGGTCTGGGAATTCATTCTTGATACACCCTCATTAAGTCCATTTTCTCGCTCTCGCTCTCTCGATTTTTTTACGGTGGTACATGGTGCTCCATAGGCGTTTCTCTCGATCGAGGAAGTGCAGGTCTGAGATTGGGAAGTCAAAGTTTGTCAGAGGGGACCGATCAGATCACTGACGCACTCTGGTGGAGCTGTTCCTCAGTACTCAGGCTAATGGAGGTGAACCACCACCATCAACCATGGTGATCACTATGGAAGATGGAACCACCTGAATCCAGAGCACTGTGTTTGTATTTCATTTTCTGTTAAGTAATTCCAATGCTGCAATTCTAAACTCTGTTCCTCTCCTCTCTTTTAATTCACACTTGAATCGCGATTGCAAGTAATCGTGAACAAGGTTAAGCTAAGCCGATTGCAACTGGTTTAACTAATTGAGTAGGTAATCATTTAACGATCGTTAATCGAGAACCTAAAATCAGCTTTGAACTAAATCCCTACCAATTGATGAGGTAGCGATTGTGTAAATCCTCGGTATGGCAATGGACGAACCTTTGGCGATTTCCATAAGAACACCTAAGGCTGATATGGACTGAGAACTGGAGTGAAGAACCTGGATTGGACTTGAGCAATGGGACTAAATACAGAACAATTTTATAGTAATAATATAGTAAATACAGTAGTATATCATGCTTGCATTTCGTAGCATTAGTCTACTTTTCGCTATTCTCGCATTCCAATCCCCCCTATTTACTGTGGAGCTAGAACATAGAGCATACTAGGCTGTTAAACAGTGCAATCTGGCCTATGACCAAGCTGGAGAACAGAGAAAATTTCAATTGCAAGAGTTATATGAACTCCGCTTGGAAGCATATGAAAATTCTAGGATCTACAAATAGAAAGCCAAACAATTCCATGACCAGTAGATCCTGAGAAAAGAATACAGAGTTGGCCAGAAAGTCCTCCTGTTTAACTCACGCCTTAAACTCATTGTAGGTAAATTTCATTCTAGATGGGATGGACCTTTTGTTATCACTAATGTGTTTCCCCATGGTGTAGTACAACTAAAAGATGAACACAGTAACAACACCTTCCAGGTCAATGGGCATCAGATCAAACCATTCCACGAAGGTCTAGCACCAATTACTCATGACACGGATATTATCTCGTTGATGGAACCAACGTCACAAGATGACGTTACCTTAGCCGACCCTACCTCGCATCCTGAACTACCTCACAAGATGGAAAATTCAGATTTTAAGTGTGGGGAGGGGGGGATACTGTTCTACATTCTCATCCTGAACTCTCCTATCTTACCTTAACTTTTGTTCTGTTCTGCATTGTTTGTTTTGTTTCATTTTGATTCATTTCGTGTTTGATCTGTTTTCAATAGAAAGCTGCCCAAGTCGAAACCATCCCGGCTCTGTGCCATCTTGGCCGGATCCGGATTGACCTCGGCCATGCAGAATTTCAATTCAGTCATTCCAATTGTTGTCTTATTTTCCCTCCTAGCCGAATTTGGAATGTGAATTACAAAAAAAAAGGTTTGAATAGAATCTTGAAATTGACCTCTAAAATGGTTGAAGAGATAGTAGGAAGAAACTCTGAAACTTGGAAAAAGATTCCTCAAGTTTTTCTAGGAAAGAAACTTTGGTGTACTAGGCAATGATTTGCTGAAAATTGGAAAGGAAGACCTTCTGTAACAGAGCAACATAGTTCGTGTGAGATTTTGAGCCTGTGTATATACTAATGGCTTGCGTCTTTCTTGTGTGATTTTTGCATTCATGAGTAACTGTGTATTCTATACTTTGCCCTGACTCTTTAGACACAATTGTTTCCATATGCAGGGATGACATGATAAAGGCCATGATTCTTATAAAACATGAGCCAAATAAAGCCTACCTGAAAAATTCTGTCTCTTGTTCACCCCTTTGAGCCTGAATAACCATTCCTTCTGACAACTCAATACAAGCCAAGGCTAGAAAAACTATGAATTAACCTCATCCTCAAGGAATAGAGGAGCTTTGGAATTGTTTTGGGAGTAAGTCATAATCAAGTGTGGGGGAAGTTCCAGGGAGCAGAATCAAGCTAACATTCTTTGAAAGCTCGAAAGGCAAAGATAGAAACAGATGCAAAGAAAAAAAAATGGAAAAACAGCCAAAAGCCATAAGCTGTAAAGAAAAAGAAGAAAAAAAAAACACAAAAGTATACAGCAAAAGCTGCAAGGCAACAGGAGAAAAAGGAAGAAAATAATTGAAAGGGGGACATAAGCAAAGAAAAATAAAAGCAGAAGAAAGGAAGAAGAATTCAGCATCTTGGGATGCCCCTCATGCTGATGAAACTTACTCCCCATTGCTTCTCTAAGGGTTCTGAGACCACTTTCCATATTTCATCCCACCTGTACCCCTAGCCTCGTTACAAGCCGAAAAAGAAGTCCTAGTTAGTGATCATTTTTTGCTGTGTTTTTACAAGAGTAGAAGAAGAGTCTTGTCAAAATATGGTAATGCTAGTCGACTCCATGCAATATTGAGTGTAAATACAAGCTTAAACACTTGAGTGGCCGAGAGAATAATTGCCTAGTAAGAGCTCTATCACTACTAGTTAACCTTTGTTGTTGCAAGTCATGAAATTGCCTTAAACATGGGAGAAGTACTTTTCAGAAGGATGGAGCAATTTTTATCTCAGAGTAAATGAGCATCGACTCTGTCTCGGATAAACTTAAGGAGGCCAATTGAGAGATTCTTTTCTATCTTTAAAAATTTCCCCCTTGATTGACTTTCATTTTATTTTGCCCAGGAGTGCAAAAAGGTAAGTGTGGGGGTGTGATGAGTCACAAACTATAGATCCTTTAGACACCAAAAGAAGTTGTTTGCAAGACTATTTTGTGCATAAGAATGGATTGTTAGCTGAGATTCATTTTATGGGCTTAAGTATAGAGAAATTACAAATTTGTGTTAATTCATAAGTCTTAGCTAATAAAAAGTATCACTCCTTCTTCTACAGGTCAAGTCGAGTTGACCAAGGTCAATAGAAGAGTCTCAGCTGAGATGAAGTCGTCCCAGCCAGACCAACTCCATCTCGACCAAGCCAGACCCGTCTCGACAGTCCATGCCTTGCAGCCCAGCAGCCCAATAAAGAGCGGCCCAATTGTGCTATCCACATCAACTATCCAGCTTAGAGATCACCTCAACGCCAGCTTAGTTGCCATGTCACTCTTAGAGAATCTGCCACGTCACTTGGACGATCTTCACAGGGGTAGAATAGGAAATTCATATTGTAATTTTGTTAGGATATTTTGTCAGCGTCATCTAGCTGCTCAGCTCGTGTATATATAGGAGGGGTTGTCCACTTTTTAGGGGTTTGGGAATTCATTCTTGATACACCCTCATTAAGTCCATTTTCTCGCTCTCGCTCTCTCCATTTTTTTACGGTGGTACACAGTGCTGCATAGGTGTTTCTCTCGATCGTGGAAGTGCAGGTCTAAGACTGGGAAGCCGAAGTCTGTCAGAGGGGACCGATCAGATCACTGACGCACTCTGGTGGAGCTGATCCTCAACACTCAGGCTAATGGAGGTGAACCACCACCATCAACCATGGTGATCACTGTGGGAGATGGAACCACTTGAATCTAGACCACTGTGTTTGTATTTCATTTTCTGTTAATTAATTCCAATGCTGCAATTCTAAACTCTATTCCTCTCCTCTCCTTTAATTCACGCTTGAATCGCGATTGCAAGTAAACGTGAACAAGGTTAAGTTAAGCCGATTGGAACTGGTTTGACCAATTCAGTAGGTAATCATTTAACGATCATTAATCGAGAACCTAAAATCAGCTCTAAACTAAATCCCTACCAATTGATAAGGTAGCGATTGTGTAAATCCTCGGTATGGCAATGGACGAACCTTTGGCGATTGTCATAAGAACACCTAAGGGTGATATAGACTAAGAACTGGAGTGAAGAACTTGGACTGGACTTGAGCAATGGGGACTGAATACAGAATAGTTTTATAGTAATAATATAGTAAATACAGTAGTATATCTTGCCTGCATTTCATAGAATTAGTCTACTTTTCGCTATTCTCGCATTCCAATCCCCCCTATTTACTGCCTTCTAAGTTTGTAATAGAGTCAATCCAACTCTGTTGCGTCGGTCTGCATTCAGCCAAGACAAAGCCAGATTGATCTCTGTCGAGATCATCTCGGCTGAGTCTCTACCGAGAGGAACTCGGTCAGTACCGAGGAGAGTCAATATTCTACATCTCAGCTTCTGCATCATTTTACTTCACACCCAATCACAACTTAGCACACTGTGTCCTTGAGAAGAATGACCTAGGGTTGACTATGCTATAGTTAGCTTTAGTTATTTGATAAGCGCGTAAAACGACTAAAAACGAGCAATCATCACTCTTGTAGTGAAGTCTTCATTTTTGGTCAATGCCGATACTATGCCTCCTATTTCCACCACTCCTTTCATCTTCTTACTCTTGTGCACACACAATTCCTTGAGGAATTTTGCGTACTTAGGAATCTGCTTTATGGCATCTAAGAGTGGAATATTAATTTCTACCTTCCGAAACATCCTCAACAGCTCTTCATTAGATTCAGGCTTCCTTGCTGAGAGAGTTCGAGTTGGAAATGGCAATGGAATAGTTTTGTCTTGCTGGGGCATCTATGAGTCAGTATTTGACTCAGAGTCGGCATCAGTCGGTCTCGACATTTGTTGTGGTGTTGGTTGTGGCAATTCTTTACCACTCCTCAAAGTGATTGCACTCTCATTCCCTCTCAAATTCGGAATTATTTGTGAGGGTAGGTTGCCGGATCTGGCCAATTGTAATTGGCTCACAGTGTTTGCTAACTGTCTTATTTGCGTCTTGAGGTCTTGGATGGTGGCATTCATATTTTGCTAGAACTGTATATTGTTGGAGTTCATGGTTTGTTGGAACTCCAGGTTGCTTGTTGCTAACTGCTTCATTAGGTCCTCTAGAGATGGTGAGTTGCCTTGAGCTGGCACTCTCTGTTGTTTCTACTATTGGAACTATGGTGTCTGGTATTGTGAAGTCGGTTGTCGATAACCGATTTGACCTTGAGATACATTTGGGGTAGGTCCGAATTGCTGAGCTGCATATGGCCCTTGACTTGGCCTTGGCCGAAATGATTGTTTTCCATATTGATTATCAAACTACTGACTCTGATACGGTCGCTTCCCATATTGATAACCACCAATTGCTCCAACACTCGCTGAATAGTCTGACACGGTCTCTTGCAATGCGGGGCACATGTCAGTGGTGTGCTCCACAAAAATACATATACCATAAACTCTGGCTACTATGATTAGTTGGTGTTGTCCAACAACAAGTTGCCTAACCAGCGATGTCAACTCGGTCAGTTAGTTTTCCAATCTCAAGTTGTTAACAACACCGATTTCATTCATCATTTGGGGTTGGCCAGCTCCTCTGATCCTAAACTATTGTGTATTACTCGCCATATTGGAGATCAGGTGCTTTACTATTGCTTGCATCTTGTTCATTAATGCTCCTCCTCTAGTAGCATCAATCATACTTCGGTCCATCATCGTCAAACCTTCATAGAAATATTGACTCAACAATTGCTCATTGATTTGATGATGTGAACATGTAGCACATAACTTGTTGAATCTTTCCCAGTATTCATGCAGAGTCTCCCCAGAATGTTGCCTTATCCCACAGATTTCCTTCCTAATGGTTGTGGTTCTGGATGCTGGAAAGAACTTCTCCAGAAACATGCGTTTCATGTCTCCCAGGTGTTGAAGAGAACCGACTACAAATACAGCCAATCCTTTACAACTCCATCCAAGGAAAATGGAAATGCCTTCATTTTGATGTATTCCTCTAGTATCCCTTGCGGCCTCATTGTGGAGCAAACCACATGGAATTCCTTTAAGTGCTTGTGGGGATCTTCTCCTACAAGACCATGAAATTTAGGCAACAAATGTATAAGACCGGATTTCAATTCATATGTTTGAGTTGGTTCTAGTTGTAGATACTAGATGTATATATGAAGCGTTTTTAGTCGTTTCAACGCGCGTATCAAATAACTAAAGCTAACTATAGTGTAGCTAACCCTAGGTCATTTTTCTCAAGGACATAGTGTGTTCAGTTGTGAATTGGTGTCAAGTAAAGTGGAGTAGAGCCTGAGATGTAAAGTATTGACTCCCCTCGGCACTGGCCGAGTAGCTCTCGGCAGAGACTGAGCCGAGATGATCCCGATAGAGACAATCCGGCTTGGTTTCGGCTGAGTGCAGACAAATGCTACAGAGATGGACTATCTCTGTCTCAAACTTAGAAAGCTGTAAACAGGGGGGTTGGAGTGCAAGTAAAGCAGAAAGTAAACTAAGACTATGAATGCAGTAGACATATACTATTGTTACTAATTATCTATTATTATTATTATATAACTGTGTTCATGTTCAGTCCATTAGTTCGAGTCCAGTCCAGGTTCCACACTCCAGTTCTCAGTCCATATCAGCCTTTGGTAGTCTTATGACGATTGCCAAACATTCATCCGTTGCCATACCGAGGAATTACGCAATCGCTACCTCATTAGTTGGCAGGGATTAAGTGCAGAGCTGATTTTAGGTTCTCGATTAACTATCGTTAACTGATTACCTACTGAATTAGTTAAACCAGTTCCAATCGGCTTAGCTTAACATTGTTCATATTCAAATGCAATCGCGATTCAAACATGAATTAAAGAAGAGGGAAGAGAAAGGAGATATGAAATGCAGAATGAAATCGATTAACAGAAACAGAATACAAATACAGTGGTCCTGAATTCAAGTGAATCCATCTTCCACGACGACCGCCATGGCTGATGGTGGTGGTTCACCTCCGTTAGCTTGAGCGCTGAGGATCAGCTCCACCAAAGTGCGTCAGTAGTCTAATCGGTCCCCTCTGGCAGACTTCGGCTTCCCAGTCTCAGACCTGCATTTTCTCAATCGAGAGAAACGCCAATGCAGCACCGTGCACCACCAGGAATGGAAGGACGAGGGCGAGGAAATGGAGTAAAATGAAGTGTATTAAGAGTGAATTCAAAGACAGAACCCGTAAAAAGTGCACAGCTCTTCCTATATATACACGAGCTGTGATATGCTAATCCTAACAGAATTACACTGTGAAGATCCTATTCTGCCCCTATGCAGATCTTTTAACGTGACATGGCAGATTTCCTAGGAGTGACATGGCTTTTGAGCTGATGCTAGATGGCCTCCGAGCTGGATAGCTGATGTGGTCAATACAATTCGGCCTCTCTATTGGGCTGCTGAGCTGCAAGGCATGGGTTGCCGAGACGACTCTGTTCCTACCGAGATGGAGTCGGACTGGCCAGGATGACTTCATCTCGGCTGAGACTCCTTTTGTTGACCCTGGTCAATTCGGCTTGACCTACAGAAGAAGGAGTGACACTTTTATTAGCTAAGAAATCTGAATTAACACAGATTTGTATTTTCTCTGTATTCGAACCCATAGAATGAATCTTAGCTAACAATCCATTCTTAAGCACAGAATAGTCTTGTAAACCTCCTTCTTAGGTGTCTAAAAGATGTATAAATTGTGACTCATCAATGTACCAAGGTTGGTACACCACGTCCGGCGTGACCAGCTCCTTCAAGGTTCGATCATTATTCTTCATTTGTTTCGGCTCTACAAAATTGTTAGTGCTATTGTACTCAAGAGAATCGAAAATGTTAGTAACAGAGCTACTATTATCAAAGCTAAAAACAGAATCAGAACTATTACTATTATTTACTATTGTATTCTTAGATTTCCTTAACCTATGTAAAGTTATTTCTATTTCAAGATCTAAATCATATAAAGGGTAAGAACTACTCCTAGTCATGCATCATAAAAAATCATGCAGAAAGAATGCAAGTCAATTATGCAAAAAAATTAGAGAATGTTTATGCAAAAAAGTAGATATGTTTAATGATGTAGAGATGGTTTTGTTTTCTTTTAGCAGTGAAACTCACACGACAGAATTTTAACACACATTCAGCATGCTATATTATTTCAGGATCCAAACAGACACAGACTCAAAACTTTGACTCAACTAACAGGCATAGCATTCCACAGACTCGGGATTTGGCTTAACTCATTTTTGGCACACAAAGACACAAAAGAAATTGTGTCCCCAGCAACGGCGCCAATTTGACAAGCTCGTATTTAGTTGTCATAATGCGCATCAAATAAACTAAAGCTAACTATAGCATAGTCAACCCTAGGTTGAATTATTTCAAGGACACAGTGTGCTCAATTGTGACTTAGTGTGGAAACTAGAGTAACACAGAAAACGCTCAAGTGTAGAATGCCGACTTGCTCTCGACAAAGACTGATTCAATTCAGTCTCGATAGAGACGAATCCATCACGGTCTCGGCTAAGTACAAACTTAGATGCAACAAAGTCGGACTGACTCGGTTTTGGAGGAAATGCACGAAAATAAGGGGGTTTGGTTATAAAGGAAATATAATGTAGGAATTAAACTAAGTGCAAATTAAACTAGACTATGACTACTGTTATTAATGGATTCATGCTAAGTCCCAATAACAAGTTGGTTCACTTTTTTCACTCAAGATTATGCTTCTGAATCAACCTGAGATTCTTATGACAATTGCTAAACATTCGTCCATTGCCATATCGAGGATTTACACAATTGCTACCTCATCACTGGTAGGGATTATGCTCGGAGTTGATTTTAGGTTCTCTAATCGATTACCTACTGAAGTTGTTAAATCGGTTCCGATCAGCCTATTCTAATGTTAGTCTACTTAACAATGAGCAATCACGACATAGTAAAGCAGATTAAAATGCAAGATTCATAGTCAAGAGTTAAGCAATAGAAACTACTCGTGTTATTAGGAACATAGTACAAATACAGGGTGTGAATTTGATGATTCCACCTTCCATAACGATCGCTATGGAAGGACGACGATGGTTCACCATCAATAGCCAAGATGTTGAGGATCAGGTCCACCAGAGTGCATTGGCAAGCCAATCGGTTCCCTCTAACAACCTTCGACCTCTCAGTTCTTGACTTGCGTCTCCTCGATCGAGAAAGACACCTCTAATAGCACCGTGCACCACCGTAAGAATGGAGGTGAGAGTGAAGAGATGGAGTGTGATGAGTAAGGAAATTAAGTCTGAATTCAACAACCACTAAAACGTGCCCAACGTTCCGTATATATATATGAGCTTGGTATCTTGTGATACACACTATCCCTAAATAACTTCCCTAATAGAATTACAACTATGAATTTCCTATTCTATCCTTTTGATGATTCTCCTTGCATTGCAAGTTTCTTCTAGGAGTGACGTGGCAACAAAGCTAGATGAAGCTGGGATGAGCGCGCCTAGGGTGGGCCGCCTGAATGGGTTGCCCCTTTTGGGCCGGGAGCTCCTTTGGGCTGTTGGACTATAGAGTCGATCGGTCTGGAAAGGAGTCGATCTGGCCGAGACGACACTCTTGGACCAAGACTCTTGATGGGCTGAGATTAAACTAGAGTTGGCCTGCAAAAGGGATAAAATCTTTTATTAGCTAAGACCCTCAAATTAGAACAGATTTATACTTTCCCTATTTTTAGGTCCATAGTATGAATCTTAGCTAAGACATGATTCTTAAGTACCAAATAATCTTAAAAGCACTCATCTTAAGTCCTTGTAAGGTGTATAAAATATGACTTATTGATGAGTCATAAAATGCACATCTTAAGTGGACCTAAGAAGAGTGCCATTGAGCAACTCATAAACTTAAAAGATGACTATTAGCTAAGATCCAGATTAATGGCCTAAAATTAGAGTAAAGCACAATCTATGTTAATTCAAGGCTTTAAGCTAAATATCCTTTCATTGCAGGTCCAGCCAAGCTCAGCCCGCCATTGGAAGCCCAGGCCGAGAGTGATGATGTGCGTTTTTACAGTCGTTTTACGCGCTTATCAAATAACTAAAGCTAACTATAGTATAGCTAACCCTAGGTCATTCTTCTCAAGGACACAGTGTGTTCAGTTGTGAATTGGTGTGATGCGAACAGTAGTTGAATCTAAGTGTAAGGTACCGGACTGTCTCGGCAATTGGCCGAGTAGCTCTCGGCAGAGACTGAGCCGAGATGATCCCGGTAGAGACAATCCGGCTTGGTTTCGGCTGAGTGCAGACAGACGCTACAGAGATGGACTATCTCTGTCTCAGACTTAGAAAGCAGTAAACAGGGGGGGAGTTGGAGAGCAAGTAAAGCAGAAAGTAAACTAAGACTATGAATGCAGTAAACATATACTACCGTTACTGATTATCTATTATTATTATTATGTAATTGTGTTCATGTTCAGTTCCATTAGTTCAAGTCCAATCCAGGTTCCACACTCTAGTTCTCAGTCCATATCAGCCTTGGGAAGTCTTATGACAATCGCCAAAGGTTCGTCCATTGCCATACCGAGGATTTATGCAATCGCTACCTCATCAGTTGGCAGGGATTAAGTTCAGAGCTGATTTTAGGTTCTCTATTAACAATCGTTAAATGATTACCTACTATATTAGTTAAACCAGTTCCAATCGGCTTAGCTTAACATTGTTCAAATCTCAAATGCAATCGCGATTCAATTCGTGAATTAAAGAAGAGGAAAGGAACCGAAATAAGAAGTGCGTAATGGAATTGATTAATAGAAACGGAATACAAACACAGTGGTCCTGAGTTCAGATGGATCCATCTTCCACGACGATCGCCATGGTTGATGGTGGTGGTTCACCTCCGTTAGCTTGAGCGTTGAGGATTAGCTCCACCAGAGTGCGTCAGTAATCTGATCGGTCCCCTCTGGCAGACTTCAGCTTCCCAATCTCAGACCTGCACTTCCTCAATCGAGAGAAATACCAATACAGCACTGTACACCACCAGGAATGGAAGGATGAGGGCGAGGAGATGGAGTAAATGAAGTGTATTAGGAGTGAATTCAAAAACAGAACATGTAAAAAGTGCACAGCTCTTCCTATATATACACGAGCTGTGATATGCTAATCCTAACGAATCCCAACAGAATTACATTGTGAAAGATCCTATTCTACCCCTATGCGGATCTTCTAACGTGACATGGCAGATCTCCTAGGAATGACATGGCAGTTGAGCTAATTTGAGATGGCCAAAGCGGGATAGCTGATGTGGTCAATACATTTGGGCCTCTCTACTGGGCTGCTGGGCTGCAAGGCATGTGTTGCCGAGACGACCCTGGTCTGGCCGAGATGGGGTTGGTCTGATCAGGATGACTTCATTTCGGCTGAGACTCCTTTTGTTGACCCTGGTCAACTCGGCTTGACCTGCAGAAGAGGGAGTGACACTTTTATTAGCTAAGAAATCTGATTTAACACAGATTTGCGTTTTCTCTGTATTCAAACTCATAGAATGAATCTTAGCTAACAATCCTTCTTAAGCACAGAATAGTCTTGCAAACCTCCTTCTTAGGTGTTTAAAAGATGCATAAATTGTGACTCATCACACCCCCACACTTACCCTTTTGCACTCCTGGGCAAAATAAAATGAAAATCAACAAGGGGAAATTTTTAAAGACAGAAAAGAATTTTTCACTTGGCTTCCTTTAGTTCAACCGAGGCAGAGTCGGTACTCATTCACTCTAAGATTGAGATACTCTAACAATTCGGAAATTACTCCTTCCGCGCTCTAGGAAAATTCATGACCTACAAATAAGAGAAGGTAACCAAGAGTGATAGAGCTCTCTTTTAGACAAATAACTCCCTCATTTCTCGCGTGTCTGGGCTTGTATTTACACTCAATATTCATGGAACTGATATTACCATACTTTGGCGAATCTCTCTTCGTACACCTGCAAAAACACACAGTTATGATCACTAGGACTTCTTTTAAACTTGGCGAGGCTGGGTCACGGGTATGATAGAATATGGGCAAACTAGCTTCAGGACCCACGAGGAAGAGAGGAGCAATGGGGAGTAAGCTTTATCAGCCTGAGGGATAACCCAGAATGCTATCAATTCCTCCTTCTTGCTGCTGCCAGCTCATTTTCTGTTCTTTTCTTTTATTTACTTTTATGCAGCTATTTCTCTCTTTGTCCGTTTTAGCTCAGATTTTCAGTTGCTGCTTCCTCTTTTTCTCTTTACTTTCTTTCACTCGCTTTTATTCTTTTTCTTGCATTTTCGAGCCTTAGAGGGTGCTGAACAACCTTTTGCTTCCTGGAGTTCCCCCACACTTGATCATGACTTACTCCCAAAACAATTCCAGAGCTCCTCTGCTCTTCGAGGGTGAGGTTGATTCATGGTTTTTCTGGCCTTGGCTTATAGTGAGCTGTTTAGGAAGAATGGTTATATTAGGCTCAAACGGGGTAAACAACAGACACATTTGTTCAGGTAGGCTTTATTTGGCTCAGGGCTTATAAGAAACATGGCCTAGATCATGTCATTCCTTCATGTGAGAACAGTTGTATCCAGAGAGTTAAGGCAAAATGTAGAATATGCAGTTGTCATAAATGCAAAAATCACACTAGAAAAAGAAGAGAAATGGCAAGATGTAAGCCATCAATGTTTTCAAGGCTCAAAATCTCACACAGGTTGTATTTGCTCTGACACAAGGGGTTCCTTCTTAGATTCTTAATCAACTATTGACTAGAGCACAAAAGTTTCATTCCCCTCAAGCTAGAGAAATCTCTTGCCCCCGTTGCAGAGTTACTTCCTACTGACTTATTTAAACTTTCAGAAGCTAGTTCAAGATTCTTTTCAAAACAATTTTACTTTTGACCGTCCACTTGGAAATTCTGATTAGGAGGAAAGATTAAAGGTAAATGACAAAATTGAAATTCTGCCAGGCTGAAGATGTTTCAGATCCGGCCGAGATGGCACAGAACCGGCATGGACTCGGCTTAGGCAGCTTTTATTGAAAAACATGACAGATTTTTTTTAAAAATAAAATGAAACGACGCAACTGAAAGGAAACAATCAACAAAATAAAAATTAAAAATTAGCAGAGTTCAGGAGAGTGGGAACAAAGTTAAGACACAGCAGTTGAGATGACTGTATATTTATCCCCCCCCACACTTAAAATCTGCATTGTCCTCAATGCGAGGCAGGATCATCTGGAGATGCTGGTTCCATCAATGATATTATCTCCATGTCATGAGTGATAGGCGCTGGACCTTCATGGAATGGCTTAATCTGATGCCCATTGACCTGGAAGGTGTTGTTCTTTGTGTTCATCTTTTAGCTGTACTGCACCATGGGGAAACACATTAGTGATAACAAAAGGCCCATCCCATCTAGAACGTAGTTTACCTGCAATGAGCTTGAGGCGTGAGTTAAACAAGAGGACTTTTTGGCCAACTCGGAATTCTTTTCTCAGGATCTGCTGGTCATGGAATCGCTTGATTTTCTGCTTGTAGATCCTGGAGTTGTCATATGCTTCCAAGCGGAGTTCATCTAGCTCTTGCAGCTGAAATTTTCTCTGCTCCCCTGCTTGGTCATAGGCCAGATTGCACTGCTTAACAGCCCAGTATGCTCTGTGTTCTAGCTCCACAGGAAGGTGACAGGCTTTGCCGAAAACAATCCTGTAGGGAGACATCCCTAAAGGTGTCCGGTATGCGGTTCTATGTGCCCAGAGAGCATCCTCAAGGAGGCGGCTCCAGTCCTTCCTGCTGGGATTGGTCATCTTTTGCAATGTTTTCTTGATTTCCCTGTTGAACACTTCTGCTTGGCCATTTGTTTGCGGGTGGTAGGCAGTAGCAATTCTGTGTGCTACTCCATATTTTTGAAGAAGGGAAGCCATAGCTCTGTTACAGAAGTGACTGCCTTGGTCACTTATGAGTGCTTTTGGCACACCGAACCTGCAGAAAATATTGGACTTAAGAAAGTCCACAACCACTCTTGAATCATTGGTTCTGGTGGCAACGGCTTCTACCCATCTGGATACATAGTCCACGGCCAGCAGAATGTATGAGTAACCATTGGAGACGGGAATGGTCCCATGAAATCTATTCCCAGACATCAAAAATTTCACAGAATTGGATGGGTTCTTTGGGGCATTTCATGCCTTTTGTTCATGGCCACTCCTGCTTTTTGGCAACTCTCGCAGGTGGAGACGAATTCATGCGCGTTCCTGAAGATAGTTGGCCAGTAAAGGCCACAGTCTAGTACTTTCCTGGCAGTCCGAGTTGATCCATAATGACCGCCTCCAGGTGCCGAGTGGCAAAACTGGAGAACCGAATTGAACTCGGCTTCGGGGAATGCACTGCGGATGACCTTGTCTTTGCATAGTCTCCAAAGGTAGGGATCATCCCAAATGTAGTATTTGGCATCGCTCGGAGTTTATCTTTGTATGCCCGAGATGCCTCTGGTGGAAACCGTGATGCTGCAACAAAGTTACAAATGTCAGCAAACCATGGTGGAGACGTTTTTAATATGTAGCAAGTGCTCATCGGGGAACTCGTCTCGGATAGGCATCCGTTCGCTTTCTTTCTCAATTCGCTCAGATGATCTGCTACGAATTCTCAGCACCTTTCTTGTCTCTGATTTCCAGGTTGAATTCTTGAAGAAGAAGCATCCACCTGATCAGTCTTGGCTTAGCATCAGGCTTCTTCAGCCAAGTACCTCAAGGCGGCATGGTCGGGGAACACAATTATCTTGGGCAGAAGGTAGGAACGAAATTTGTCCACGGCAAAAACTATTGCCAAGAGCTCCTTCTCAGTTGTTGTGTAGTTTTGTTGGGCCGGATCCATAGTTCTGGATGCATAGGCTACCACGTGCACTGGTTGGCCGGCTCGAGCTCTTTGGCCGAGAACGGCTCCCAATGCCGAGTTGGATGCATCACACATTAATTCAAAGGGAAGGTCCCAATCTGGTGCTTGCAGAATAGGTGCGAATGTGAGTCTTCTCTTCAGCTCCTCAAATGCTTCCATACAGGGTCGGTCAAAGTGGAATTCCACATCCTTCTGTAGCAGCTTGGACAGAGGCAAGGCAAGTTTACTGAAATTTTTGATGAATCTCCTGTAAAAGCCTGCGTGACCTAGAACGAGCGAACCTCCCGCACAGAAGTGGGGTTTGGAAGGGAAATAATGATATCTATCTTTGCTTTGTCTACCTCGATGCCCCCTGTTGGAGACCAGGTGTCCCAACACTATTCCTTCAGTCACCATGAAGTGACATTTTTCAAAATTGAGCACAAGATTTGTGTCAATGCATCTCTTTAACACTCTTGATAGATTACTCAGGCATGCATCAAATGAATCGGCATATACCGTGAAGTCGTCCATGAATACCTCCATGCAGTCCTGCAGCAAGTCCGAGAAGATGCTCAGCATGCAACGTTGAAATGTGCTCGGAGCATTGCAGAGGCCAAATGGCATGCGTGTGTACGCAAAGGTACCAAATGGGCAGGTGAAGGTTGTCTTATGTTGATCTTCAGGGGCTATATGAATTTGCATGTAGCCTGAGAATCCATCAAGAAAGCAGTAATGGGATCTCCCTGCTAATTTTTCAAGCATTTGGTCAATGAAAGGCAGAGGAAAGTGATCCTTGCGAGTTGCTTGATTCAATCTTCTGTAATCGATGCACACTCGCCAACTGTTCTGAATCCTTGTTGGCACCAGCTCATCCTGTTGATTCTTCATGACAGTCATCCCGGACTTCTTTGGCACCACTTGCACAGGGCTCACCCATTGGCTATCCGAGATGGGGTAGATGATTCCCGCAGCAAGGAGCTTCGTGACTTCCTTTTTAACCACGTCTAGGAGTGTCGGATTCAGTCTTCTTTGCGGCTGCCTTATGGGCTTGATTTCCTCCTCCATTAATATTCTATGCATGCAGATGGAGGGGTTTATGCCAGGAAGGTCAGAAAGCTTCCACCCTATTGCCTTCTTATGTTGCCTTAGGACCTCCAGCAATTTGTCTTCTTGCTCTCGGTTGAGATTGCTAGCAATGATAACCGGGAGTTGCTGTGCCTTATCCAAGTAGGCATATTTTAGATGACTCGGCAATGTTTTTAAATCTGTGGGTGGTGACGGTGATGGAGATTTGTCAGTTTCTGAGGTTGGATCCGACTGGCCGACTTGATCTTGATCAGGCCCCAGGTGTGCCGACATGATTTCGGCCCTTGTTTGCTTCGGCCGGCTCGACTTCATGGTTTTGGCTATTGTCGGACAGGAGTCGGTATTGGCTTTAAGCGTTCCTTCTGAGTCGGGTCCGGATGGACTCTTTATTTTTGCTACAGTATGAGTTAGGTCTTCTGTGGCTGAGACGGTCTCGGCAAGCTTGTCGGCTCTGACTTCTTCATTGACTCGGCCTTCTTTGGCCGACTCATTCGTGGCCGTAAAAATTGTCGCTAAGTGTGCAATGGAAGACTTTTCAGCTTCAGCGACTTTGTTTTCTGCATCATTTGAATACTCTGAGTGTTCTGTGCTGCAGACTTGGTCTAATAATTCGGACAGTTCCACTTTAAAGGCCAAGTCAGCAACATCACTATGATTGTCCTCAGAGTTGGAGAGGTCTTGTACTTCTTCATAGTCGGCCTCTTCATCTATAACTCCTTGGCAGCTGCTTTCATCATCATTCTCAGCAGACTCTCCAATGTTTTCACCACTGCCATTTAGTTGAAGATATTCTCCAACTAGTTCATCAAGTATATCAATGCCAAAGAGAGAGTGGTCTTCGTTTGGGTGCTTCATGGCTTCGAAAATATTGAATTGCACCAAGGCGTCACCGAATTCCATGGATAGCGTCCCTGCATACACGTCAATCTTTGTTTTGGCTGTCATCAAGAAAGGTCTTCCCAAAATTAAGGTGGATTCCTTTCCGGATGTTTCGTCTTCCATGTCTAGCACGTAAAAATCAGCTGGAAATATTAGTTCATTGACTTGGACGAGAACATCCTTAAGAACTCCCAGGGGCTGGACAATACTCTTGTTTGCTAGCTGAATGGTCATCCCTGTGGGTTCCAAGTCACCAAAATTCAGGGACCTGTAGATTGATGTGGGCATGACATTAATTGAGGCTCCCAGGTCCAACATGGCATTGGCAAAAGTGCATTCGCCGATGGTGCATGGGACCGAAAAGACTCGTGGTCTCTGCATTTTTTTGGCAGAGTTGAGGCACTTGCAAGTGATTGCTCCATTCTGTGTCAGAGCTGACACCACACCTCCAGTTTCCTTGCTCCCCTTTATTTTTCTCCTTTTGTGTACACACAATTCCTTGAGGAATTTTGCGTACTTAGGGACCTGTTTAATAGCATCGAGGAGTGGAATATTGATTTCCACCTTACGGAACATCTTCAACAATTCTTCATCTGACTCTGGCTTCCTTGCCGAAGTGGTCCGAGATGGAAACGGCAATGGGACAGTTGTCTCTGGCCGAGACTGTAAGTTGGCATTTGACTCGGAGTCGGCTTCTTTCGATCTCGGCGCCTGCTCCAATGTAGGTTGAGGTAGTTCTTTTCCACTTCGAAGAGTGACTACACTAGCGTTACCTCTCGGATTTGGAATGGTTTGAGAGGGAAGGTTGCTAGATCCTGCCGACTGGAATTGGCTTACAGTGTTAGCTAGCTGTCCAATCTGCGTTTTGAGGTCCTGGATGGTGGCAGTCATGTTCTGCTGGAACTGTAAATTGCTGGAGCTCACAGATTGTTGGAACTCTAGGTCTTTGGTTGCAAGCTGCTTCATCAGGTCTTCAGAGAAGGAGAGTTGCCTGGAGTAGGCATTCTCTGCTGTCGTTGTTCTTCTTTGGAAAGGTGGTGCTTGGTATTGCGGAGTCATTTGTTGATAACCTGCCTGCCTCGATAGGTGCTCGGTGTGGATCCGAATTGTTGGGTTGCATATGGTCCTTGATTCGGCCCTGGCCGAAATGGCTGTCTTCCCCATGTTGCTGGTTATCGAATGGCCGATTCTGATCACGGCTGCTTCCCCGCATTGAAACCCACCTATGGCTCCAACATTTTCTGGCTGGTCCGACTCAGTTTCTTGGAGAGTGGGGCACATATCAGTGGGGTGCTCTACGGAAGTACATATGCCACATACTTTTGCTGCCATGGCTGGTTGGTGTTGCCCAACAGCAAGCTGTCTCACCAATGATGTTAACTCGGTCAGCTGATTCTCCAACCTCTGATTGGAAGCTGCACCGATTTCACTCACCATCCGTGATTGATTTGGCCCTCTGATCCCAAATTGCTGTGTATTGCTTGCCATATTGGAAATCAGATGCCGCGCTGCTGCTGGTGTTTTATCCATCAGAGCCCCGCCACTGGCTGCGTCTATCATACTTCTGTCCATCAGCGATAATCCTTCATAAAAATATTGGATCAGCAACTGTTCGCTGATCTGATGATGTGGACAGGTGGCACAGAGTTTGTTGAACCTCTCCCAGTACTCGTGCAGTGTCTCTCCTGTATGTTGCCTTATACCACATATTTCCTTTCTAATGGACGCAGTGCGGGATGCCGGAAAGAACTTCTCCAGAAAGGTGCGCTTCATGTCTCCCCAGGTATTGAAAAGTACTGGTGAAGATACAGACCAATCCTTCGCTGCTCCATCCGGGGAGAATGGAAATGCCTTCATTTTGATGTAGTCTTCGATATCCCTTGCGGCCTCATTGTAGAACAGACCACATGGAATTCTTTTTAAATGCTTGTGGGGGTCTTCTCCGCAAGACCGTGAAACTTAGGCAACAGGTGTATAAGATCAGATTTTAACTCATATGTTTGAGCTGGCTCACTGTGGGTATTGGATGCACCAAGGTTGATACACCACGCCCGGGAGTGGCTAATTCCTTCAGCGCCCTATCGTTATTCTCCATTCGTCCTGATTCTGCAAAGACGTTAGAACTAGAAACAAAGTTGTTAGTGTAAAACTGGTTAGAGTCAATTACAGGATCTATATTGATACTAGTATTTATTGCAGCTGTTCCTAATTTTGCGTAATCTACGTAAAGTTAATTCTATTTCTGGGTCAAAAACATACAATGGGTCAGTGCTACTCCTAGTCATGCATCATGCGGGATTTAAAGTAATTAAAACAACAATTAATTCTACTGCAAAATTAAATGTAATGTATGCAAAATTAAATGTAATCCGAGTCAGAAAATTTAATGTATGCAATGCAGAATTGAGAATTTATTCTATATCTATATGTATATATTTGTTTTTATTTTATCAGTGAATTCACGTAGAGATTTATTGACAAATTCAGACTCAAAACCCTAAATGAAACTTCTTACAACTTCGGATTCGACTCGGTTTACTTGGCACATTTGAAACACAATAGAACTTGTGTCCCCGGCAATGGCGCCAATTTGATGATGTGCGTTTTTACAATCGTTTTTTGGCGGCTTATCAAATAACTAAAGCTAACTATAGTATAGCTAACCCTAGGTCATTCTTCTCAAGGACACAGTGTGTTCGGTTGTGAATTGGTGTGATGCGAACAGTAGTTGAATCTAAGTGTAAGGTACCGACTGTCTCGGCAAGAATTGGCAGTAGCTCTCGAGCGGCCGAGATGATCCCGGTAGAGACAATCCGGCTTGGTTTCGGCTGAGTGCAGACAGAGGCGCTTCAGAGATGGACTATCTCTGTCTTAGACTTAGAAAGCAGTAAACAGGGGGGAGCTGGAGAGCAAGTAAAGCGAGAAAGTAAACTAAGACTATGAATGCAGTAAACATATACTACCGTTCTGCGATTATCTATTATTATTATTATGTAGCGTGTTCATGTTCAGTTCCATTAGTTCAAGTCAATCCAGGTTCCACACTCTAGTTCTCAGTCCATATCAGCCTTGGGAAGTCTTATGACAATCGCCAAAGGTTTCAGTCCATTGCCATACCGAGGATTTATGCAATCGCTTACCTCATCGGTTAGCGGGGATTAAGTTCAGAGCTGATTTTAGGTTCTCTATTAACAATCGTTAAATGATTACCTACTATATTAGTTAAACCAGTTCCAATCGGCTTAGCTTAACATTGTTCAAATCTCAAATGCAATCGCGATTCAATTCGTGAATTAAAGAAGAGGAAAGGAACGAGAAATAAAGTGCGTAGTGGAATTGATTAATAGAAACGGAATACAAACACAGTGGTCTGAGTTCAGATGGATCCATCTTCCACCACGATCGCCATGGTTGATGGTGGTGGTTCACCTCCGTTAGCTTGAGCGTTGAGGATCAGCTCCACCAGAGTGCGTCATGTCTGATCGGTCCCTCCGGCAGACTTGACTTCCCAATCTTAGACCTGCACTTCCTCAATCGAGAGAAATACCAATACAGCACCGTACACCACCAGGAATGGAAGGATGAGGGCGAGGAGATGGAGTAAATGAAGTGTATTAGGAGTGAATTCAAAAACAGAACATGTAAAAAGTGCACAGCTCTTCCTAAATATACACGAGCTCTGATATGCTAATCCTAACGAATCCCAACAGAATTACATTGTGAAAGATCCTATTCTACCCCTATGCGGATCTTCTAACGTGACATGGCAGATCTCCTAGGAGTGACATGGCAGCTGAGCTAACGCTGAGATGGCCACCGAGCAGGATAGCTGATGTGGTCAATACATTTGGGCCTCTCTACTGGGCTTTGGGCTGCAAGGCATGGGTTGCCGAGACGACCCCGTCCGACGTGAGATGGGGTTGGTCTGATCAGGATGACTTCATTTCGGCTGAGACTCCTTTTGTTGACCCTGGTCAACTCGGCTTGACCTGCAGAAGAGGGAGTGACACTTTTATTAGCTAAGAAATCTGATTTAACACAGATTTGCGTTTTCTCTGTATTCAAACCCATAGAATGAATCTTAGCTAACAATCCTTCTTAAGCACAGAATAGTCTTGCAAACCTCCTTCTTAGGTGTTTAAAAGATGCATAAATTGTGACTCATCAGAGAGCCTTTCAGCTAGGTTGAAGACTCGGCCCATACAGCCAAAAGCACAATCAGGAAGCTTGGCCCAGGTGGCGCTTGATGAGTCACAATTTATACATCTTTTGGACACCTAAGAAGGAGGTTTGCAAGACTATTCTGTTCTTAAGAATGGATTGTTAGCTAAGATTCATTTTATGGGCTTAAATATAGAGAAAATACAAATCTGTGTTAATTCAGATTTCTTAGCTAATAAAAAGTATCACTCCTTCTTCTGCAGGTCAAGCCGAGTTGACCAGGGTCAACAGAGAAGTCTCAGCCAAGATGGAGTCGGTCTGGCCGGGACGACTTCACCTCGGCCAAGCCAGATTCGTCTCGGCAGCCCATGCCTTGTAGTCCAGCGGCCCAATTGTGCTTGACCAGGTCAGCTATCCAGCTCAGAGGCCACCTCGGCGCCAACTCAGCCACCATGTCACTCTTGAAGAATCTACCACGTCATTTTGGAAGATCTTCACAGGGGTAGAATAGGACATTCACAGTGTAATTCTGTTAGGATTCGTTAGGATATTTTGTTAGCATCTAGCTGCTCAGCTCGTGTATATATAGGAGGAGCTGTGCACTTTTTAGGCGTCTTTGAATTCACTCTTAATACACTTTATTTACTCCATTTCCTCGCTCTCATTCTTGCATTTCTGGTGGTGCACGGTGCTGCATTGGCGTTTCTCTCGATTGAGGAAATGCAGGTCTGAGACTGGCAAGCCAAAGTCTGCTAGAGGGGTATGATCAGACTACTGACGTACTCTGGTGGAGCTGATCCTCAGCGCTCAGGCTAACGGAGGTGAACCACCACCGTCAACCATGGCGATCGTCGTGGAAGATGGATCCACTTGAATTCGGACCACTGTGTTTGTATTCCGTTTCTGTTAGTCAATTCCATTACGCATTTCTTATCTCGGTTCCTTTCCTCTTCTTTAATTCACGAATTGAATCGCGATTGCATTTGAGACGTGAACAATGTTAAGCTAAGCCGATTGGAACTGGTTTAACTAATATAGTAGGTAATCATTTAACGATTCTTAATAGAGAACCTAAAATCAGCTCTGAACTTAATCCCAGCCGACTAATGAGGTAGCGATTGAATAAATCCTCGGTATGGCAATGGACGAACCTTTGGCGATTGTCATAAGACTTCCCAAGGCTGATATGGACTGAGAACTGGAGTGTGGAAATTGGACTGGATTTGGGCACACAGGACTGAACACGAACACAGTCATATAATAATAATAATAGATAACTAGTAATAGTAGTATATGTTTACTGCATTCATAGTCTTAGTTTATTTTCTGCTTTACTTGCACTCCAACCCCCCTATTTACGGCTTTTTAAGTCTGAGACAGAGATAGTCCATATCTGTAGCGTCTGTCTGCACTCGGCCGAGACCAAGCCGGATTGTCTCTACCGGGATCATCTCGGTTCAGTCTCTACCGAGAGCTACTCGGCCAGTGCCAAGGGGAGTCATTACTTTACATCTCAGATTCTACTCCACTTCACTTTACACCAATTCACAACTGAACACACTGTGTCCTTGAGAAGAATGACCTAGGGTTAGCTATACTATAGTTAGTTTTAGTTATTTGATAAGCGCGTAAAACGACTGTAAAAACGCTCATCATCAGCACTCCACGTCAGCAATACAAGAGCCACCTCGGCGCCAGCTCAAGCGCCACATCATCTCCTGAAGTAGCTTGTAACGCAAGTCACAGCAAGGGTAGAATAGGAATTTTACTTGTAATTCTATTAAGTTAGTTAGTCGTGTCCACCCCTGTATAAATAGGCAGACCTTTGAGCGACTAGGGGTCTTTGGCATTCAAATGTTTTCGCGCCCATTTTCCCCAATTTCTCTCGTTTACTCTCTCCTCCACTCACAGTGGTGCACGGTGCTGTTAATGGCGTTTCTCTCGATTGAGGAGATGTAGGCTAGGAATTGAGAAGCTGAAGGTTATCAGAGGAAACCGATTGGAGCAACAACATACTCTGGCGGACCTGAACCTCAACGTCCTAGCTAGAGGAGGTGAGCCACCACCGTCGTCCATAGCGATCGCCGTGGAACACGGAATCACCGAATCCAGGCTCTGTGTTTGTATTTCACTTTCAATATTATGAGTATTTCTGAATTCTGAACTCCATTGCATTCCTAAATCTTAGTTCAATTACTACGTTGCGATTGCACAAAGTAACGTGAACAATGTTAAACTAAGCCGATTGGAACTGGTTTGGCTAATTCAGTAGATAATCACTTAACGATTGTTGAATGAGAATCTAAAATCAGCTTGAACGTAATCCCTGCCAACTGATGAGGTAGCAATTGTGTAAATCCTCGGTATGGCAAGGGACAGATCTTTGGCGATTGCCACAAGAACACTGGAGGCTGATACGGACTGTAATTGGAGTGATTGAACCAGAAAAACCTTGATTATTGGAACTAAACATGAACACAGTAGTAGCGATAGTGTTAGGAGTAGTGTAATTGCATTCGCATCGTAGTTAGATTCAGTTCTGTTCTTAGTCAATCTCTGTTGTGACTTCAATTGCATCTCAACCCCCATCTTTTACTACTTCAGGTCTGAGACAGAGATAGTCCGTCTTTGTAGCGTCTGTCTGCTCTGCCGAGAACAACTCGGCCAGTGCCGAAGTGAGTCAGTACTCTGCACCTCGACTTTGTCTTCGTTTACTCCACACCAAAATACACTTAGAACGCACTATGTCCTTGAGAAGAATGACCTAGGGTTAGCTATACTATAGTTAGCTTTAGTAATTTGATAAACACGTAAAACGACTAGAAAAACGCTCATCATCAAATTGGCACCGTTGCCGGGGACACAAGTCCTTTGTGTTTTCGTGTGCCAAGTAAACCAAGTTGAATCCGAGTTGCAAGAGCTTTATTCTGAATCTGTTGAGTCTGAAGTTGTCAATAAATCTTTACGTGAATTCACTGATAAAACAAAAACAAATATATACATATAGATATAGTATAAATTTTTAATTCTGCATTACATACATATATTTAATTTTCTATCTCTACATTGCACTTAAATTTGCATTACATATTGACCACATTCTGTTTCAGTAGAATTAATCGTTGCTTTAGTTACTTTAAATTCCGCATGATGCATGACTAGGAGTAACACTGACCCACTGTATACTTTTGATCCAGAAATAGAACTACCTTTACATAGATTGCGAAAAATTAGAAATACCACAGTAAATATCAGTAGTAGTGTAAATTTTGTCATTAACTTTGACCAATCTTATACTGACAATCTTGTTGCTAGTACTAACATTTTTACAGAGCCAGGGTAGATGGAGAACCATCACAGGACGTTGAAAGAGCTAGCCACCCCCGATGTGGTGTACCAACCCTGGTGTATCCAATATCCACAGCTGGAGCCAGCTCAAACCTATGAGCTAAAGTCTGGTCTGATACATTTGTTGCCCAAATTTCATGGTCTTGCAGGAGAAGACCCCCACAAGCATCTTAAGGAATTCCACGTGGTTTGTTCCACGATGAGGCCGCAGGGAATCCCAGAAGACTACATCAAGATGAAGGCGTTCCCATTCTCCCTGGATGGAGCCGCAAAGGACTGGCTATACCTACAGCCAGCACTCTTTAACACCTGGGGAGATATGAAACGGACCTTTTAGAAAAATTCTTCCCAGCTTCCAGGACTACGACCATCAGGAAAGAAATCTGTGGGATACGGCAGCACACAGGAGAAACTCTACATGAGTACTGGGAGCACTTCAACAAGCTCTGTGCCACCTGTCCGCACCATCAGATCAGCGAGCAACTGCTGATCCAATACTTTTACGAAGGATTATTGATGAGTCACAATTTATACATCTTTTAGATACCTAAGAAGGAGGTTTGCAAGACTGTGCTTAAGAATGGATTGTTAGCTAAGATTCATTTTATGGACTTAAATACAGAGAAAATACAAATCTGTGATAATTCAGATTTCTTAGCTAATAAAAAGTATCACTCCTTCTTATGCAGGCCAAGCCGAGTTGACCAGGGCCAACAGAGGAGTCTCAGCCGAGATGAAGTCGGCTCGGCCAGACCGACTCCATCTTGGCCAAGCCAGATTCGTCTCGGTAGCCCATGCCTTGCAGTCCAGTAGCCTAATAAAGAGCGACCCAATCGTGCTTGTCCAGGTCAGCTATCCAGCTCAAAGGCCACCTCGGCGCCAGCTCAGCCACCATGTCACTCTTGAAGAATCTGCCACGTCATTTTGGAAGATCGTCACAGGGGTAGAATAGGAAATTCACATTGTAATTCTGTTAGGATATTTTGTAGTGTCATCTAGCTGCTCAGCTCGTGTATATATAGGAGGAGCTGTGCACTTTTTACACGTTCTGTCTTTGAATTCACTCTTAACACACTTCATTTACTCCATTTCCTCACTCTCATCTTTCCATTTTTTACGGTGGTGCACGGTGCTGCATAGGCGTTTCTCTCGATTGAGGAAGTGCAGGTCTGAGACTGGGAAGCCGAAGTCTGCCAAAGGGGACCGATCAGACTACTAACGCACTCTGGTGGAGCTGATCCTCAGCGTTCAGGCTAACGGAGGTGAACCACAACCATCAACCATGGCGATCGTCGTGGAAGATGGATTCACCTGAATTCAGGACCACTGTATTTGTATTCCATTTCTGTTAATCAATTTCATTCTGCAACTCTTATCTCCATCCTCTTCCTCTACTTTAATTCATGATTTGATCCGCGATTGCAATTAAGTTGTGAACAATGTTAAGCTAAGCCGAGTGGAACTGGTTTAACTAATTTAGTAGGTAATCAATTGGCGATTGTTAACTGACAACCTAAAATCAGCTCTGAACTTAATCCCTGCCAACTGATGAGGTAGCGATTGCATAAATCCTCGGTATGGCAATGGACGAACCTTTGGCGATTGCCATAAGAACCCTGGAGGCTGATATGGATTGAGAACTGGACTGTGGAGCCTGGACTGAACTTTGATTAATGGGACTGAATATGAGCACAGTTAAATAATAATAATAATAGATAACTAGTAACAGTAGTATATGTTTATTGTATTCGTAGTCTTAGTCTATTTCCTGCATTACTTGCATTCCAAACCCCCTTGTTTACTGCTTTTTATTCTGAGACAGAGATAGTCCATCTCTGTAGCGTCTGTCTGCACTCAGCCGAGACCAAGCCGGATTATCTCTACCGGAATCATCTCGGCTCAGTCTCTGCCGAGAGCTACTCGGCCAGTGCCGAGGAGAGTCAGCACTTTATATCTCAGATTCTACGTCACTTCACTTAACACCAATTCACAACTGAACACACTATGTCCTTGAGAAGAATGACCTAGGGTTGACTATACTATAGTTAGCTTTAGTATTTTGATAAGCGTTTAAAACGACTAGAAAAACACGCATCATCAAATTGGCGCCGTTGCCGGGGACACAAGTTCTTTTGTGTGTTTGTGTGCCAAGTTAAGTAAGGTCGAATCCCGAGTCTGTAAAGTGTGTATGTCAAGTCAGTCTTGAGTCTTTTGAACTTATCTCCGTCTGTCTGTTTTGTTTGTGGATCCTAAATAAAGAGCATGTTGACTATTATTTGTTTCTCTGCGTGAATTCACCGCTAAAAAAAAGAAAAGAGAGAAATCAACCATTCATTTCTGTAGCTACGTAAAATTGGCATTATGTTTTGTATTCACTACTGCATCCTTCTTTCTGCATTGCATTTTTGCATTCGTGCTAGTTTAATTGCATTCTTTCCGTATGCCATTCTGTAGTTCCATTGGTTAGTTAACTGATAGCTGTAGTTTCCAATTCTGCATTTACTATTTCAAGTACTATTTCTAATTCTGATTTTTCTGCATAATATGTACAATGCATGACTAGGAGTAGTACTGACCGATTGTATGTTTTTGACCCAGAAATAGAATTAACTTTACGTAGATTACGCAAAATTAGGAACACTGCAGTAAATACTAGTATCAATATAGATTCTGTAGCTGACTCTAACCAGTTTTACACTAACAATTTTGTTTCTAGTTCTGACGTTTTTGCAGAATCAGGACGAATGGAGAATAATGATAGGACGCTGAAGGAATTAGCCACTCCAGACATGGTGTATCAACCTTGGTGAATCCAATACCCACAGCTGGAGCCAGCTCAAGCATATGAGTTAAAATCTGGTCTTATACACCTGTTGCCTAAGTTTCATGGTCTTGCAGGAGAAGACCCCCACAAGCATTTAAAAGAATTCCATGTGGTTTGCTCCACAATGAGGCCGTAAGGGATATCGGAAGACTACATCAAAATGAAGGCATTTCCATTCTCCTTGGATGGAGCAGCGAAGGATTAGCTGTATCTTCAGCCAGTACTTTTCAATACCTGGGGAGACATGAAGCGCACCTTCCTGGAAAAGTTCTTTCCAGCATCCCGCACTGCGTTCATTAGGAAGGAAATATGTGGGATAAGGCAGCATACAGGAGAAACACTGCACGAGTACTGGGAGAGGTTCAACAAACTCTATGCCACCTGTCCACATCATCAGATCAGCGAACAGTTGCTGATCCAGTATTTTTATGAAGGATTATCGCTGATGGACAGAAGTATGATAGACGCAGCCAGTGGCGGAGCCTTGATGGACAAAACGCCAGCAGCAGCAAGGCATCTGATCTCTAATATGGCAAGCAATACACATCAGTTTGGGAGTAGAGGGCCAAATCAACCACGGATGGTGAGTGAAATCGGTGCAGCTTCCAATCAGAGGTTGGAGAATCAGCTGACCGAATTAACATCATTGGTGAGACAACTTGCTGTTGGGCAACACCAACCAGCCACGGCAGCAAAAGTATGTGGCATATGTACTTCCGTGGAGCACCCTACTGATATGTGCCCCACTCTCCAAGAAACCGAGTCGGACCAGCTAGAAAATGTTGGAGCCATAGGTGGATTTCAGTACGGGAAGCAGCCGTATCAGAATCAGCCATTTGATAACCAGCAACAAGGAAGACAGCCATTTCGGCCAGGACCGAATCAAGGACCATATGCAACTCAACAATTCGGATCCACGCCGACCACCTATCAAAGGCAGGCAGGTTATCAACAGCCGACTCCGCAATACCAAGTACCACCTTTCCAGCAGCAACAACAACAGTAGAGAATGCCTACTCCAGGAAACTCTCCATCTCTGGAAGACCTGATGAAGCAGCTTGCAACCAGTAACCTGGAGTTCCAACAATCTGTGAGCTCCAGCAATTTACAGTTCCAGCAGAACATGACCGCCACCATCCAGGACCTCAAAACGCAGATTGGACAGCTAGCTAACTCTGTAAGTCAATTACAATCGGCAGGATCTAGCAACCTTCCCTCTCAAACCATTCCAAATCCGAGAGGTAACGCTAGTGTAGTCACTCTTCGAAGTGGAAAAGAACTACCTCAACCTACATTGGAGCAGGTGCCGAGATCAAAAGAAGCCGACTCCGAGTCAAATGCCGACTTACAGTCTCGGCCAGAGACAACTGTCCCATTGCCATTTCCGTCTCGGACTACTTCGGCAAGGAAGCCAGAGTCGGATGAAGAATTGTTGAAGATGTTCCGCAAGGTGGAAATCAATATTCCACTCCTCGATGCTATTAAATAGGTCCCTAAATACGCAAAATTCCTCAAGGAATTGTGTGTACACAAAAGGAGAAAAATAAAAGGGAGTAAGGAAATTGGAGGTGTGGTGTCGGCTTTGACACAGAATGGAGCAATCACTACAAGTACCTCAACTTTGCCAAAAAAATGCAGAAACCCTGGAGTCTTTTCAATCCCATGCACCATCGGCGAATGCACTTTTGCCAATGCCATGTTGGACCTGGGATCCTCAATTAATGTCATGCCCACATCAATCTACAGGTCCCTGAATTTTGGTGACTTGGAACCCACAGGGATGACCATCCAGCTGGCAAACAGGAGTATTGTCCAGCCCCTGGGAGTTCTCGAGGATGTTCTCGTCCAAGTCAATGAACTAATATTTTCAGCTGATTTTTACGTGCTGGACATGGAGGACGAAACATCTGGGAAGGAATCCACCTTAATTCTGGGAAGACCTTTCTTGATGACAACCAGAACAAAGATTGATGTGTATGCAGGGACGCTCTCCATGGAATTCGGTGACGCCTTGGTACAATTCAATATTTTCGAAGCTACGAAGCACCCAACCGAAGACCACTCTCTCTTTGGCATTGATATACTTGATGAACTAGTTGAAGAATATCTTCAACTAAATGGCAGTGGTGAAAACATTGAGGAGTCTGCTGAGGATGATAATGAAAGCAGCTGCCCAAGAGTTACAAATGAAGAGGCCGACTATGAAGAAGTACAAGACCTCTCCAACTCTGAGGACAATCATAGTGATGTTGCTGACTTGGCCTTTGAAGTGGAACTGTCCGAATTGCTAGACCAAGTCTGCAGCACAGAACACTCAGAGTATACAAATGATGCAGATAACAAAGTCGCCGTAGCTGAAAAGTCTTCCATTGCACACTTAGCGACAATTTTTACGGCCAAGGATGAGTCAGCCAGAGGAGGCCGAGTCAAGGAAGAAATGAAAGTCAACGCAGCCGAAGAGTCGAATAACAAGGCTGACAAGCTTGCTGAGACCATCTCGGCCACAGAAGACCTAACTCATACTGTAGCAAAAATAAAGAGTCCATCCGGATCCGACTCAAAAGGAACGCTTAAAGCTAATGCCGACTCCATTCCGACAATAACCGAATCCATGAAGTCGAACCGGCCGGAACAGACAAAGGCTGAAATCATGTCAGCACACCTGGTGCCTAATCAGGATCAAGACAGCCAGTCGGATCCAACCTTAGAAACTGACAAATCTCTATCACAGCCACCACCCATAGAATTAAAACCATTGCCTAGCCACCTAAAATATGCCTACTTGGACAGTGAACAGCAGCTCCCAGTCATTGTGGCCAGCAACCTCCTCCCGGAGCAAGAGGAGGAGCTGCTGAAAGTCCTAAGGCAGCACAAAAAAGCAATTGGGTGGAAACTCTCTGACCTTCCAGGTATAAATCCCTCCATCTACATGCATAGAATATTAATGGAGGAGGAAATCAAGCCCATAAGGCAGCCGCAAAGAAGACTGAATACGACACTCCTGGACGTGGTTAAAAAAGAAGTCACAAAGCTCCTTGCTGCAGGGATCATCTACCCCATCTCGGATAGCCAATGGGTGAGCCCTGTGCAAGTGGTGCCAAAGAAGTCCGGGATGACTGTCATGAAAAATCAGCAGGATGAGCTGGTACCAACAAGGATTCAGAACAGCTGGCGAGTGTGCATCGGCTACAAAAGATTAAACCAAGCAACTCGCAAGGATCACTTTCCTCTGCCTTTCATTGACCGAATGCTTGAGAAGTTAGCAGGGAAATCCCATTACTGCTTTCTGGATGGATTCTCAGGCTACATGCAAATACATATTGCGCCTGAAGACCAACATAAGACAACCTTCACCTGCCCATTTGGTATCTTTGCGTACAAACGCATGCCATTTGGCCTCTGCAATGCTTCGAGTACATTTCAACGTTGCATGATGAGCATCTTCTCGGACTTGCTGCAGGACTGCATGGAGGTATTTATGGATGATTTCACGGTGTATGCTGACTCCTTTGAAGCATGCCTGAATAATCTATCAAGGGTGTTGAAGAGATGCATTGACACAAATCTCGTGCTCAACATTGAAAAATGTCACTTCATGGTGACTGAAGGAATAGTGTTGGGCCACCTGGTATCCAACCGAGGAATTGAAGTGGATAAGGCTAAGATAGATATCATATCATCTCTTCCAAACCCCTCTTCCGTGAGGGAAGTTCGCTTATTCCTAGGACACGCAGGCTTTTACAGAAGATTCATCAAGAATTTTAGCAAACTTGCCCTGCCTCTGTCCAGGTTGCTATAGAAGGATATGGAATTCAACTTTGACCAGCCCTGTATTGAAGCATTTCAGGAGCTGAAAAACAAACTCACATCCGCCCCCATTCTGCAAGCACCAAACTGGGACCTGCCACTTGAACTAATGTGTGATGCATCCAATTCGGCATTAGGAGCTGTTCTCGGCCAGAGAGCTGGAACCGGCCTCCTAGTGCAGGTAATTGCCTATGCATCTCGAACTATGGACCCGGCCCAACAGAATTACACAACAACTGAGAAGGAACTATTAGCAATTGTATTTGCCCTGGACAAATTCCGCCCAGACCTTCTCGGCTCAAGGATCATTGTGTTCTCTGATCACGCGGCTTTGAGATACTTGTTGAAGAAGCTTGATGCCAAGCCAAGACTGATTCGGTGGATGCTTCTCCTTCAAGAATTCAACATAGAAATCAGAGATAAAAGAGGTGCTGAGAATTCTGTAGCTGATCACCTGAGCAGAATTGAAAAAGAAAGCGAACTGATGCCTATCCGAGACGAGTTTCCAGATGAGCACCTATTGCATATAAATTCGTCTCCACCATGGTTTATTGACATTTGTAATTTTGTGGCAGCATCTCGATTTCCACCAGAGGCATCTCGGGCATACAAAGATAAACTCCGAAGCGATGCCAAATACTACATTTGGGATGATCCCTACCTTTGGAGATTAGGTAGTGACAAAGTCATCTGCAGGTGCATTCCTGATGCCGAGACCAACTCGGTCCTCCAGTTCTATCACTCGGCACCTGGAGGCGGTCATTATGGATCCACTCGGACTGCCAGGAAAGTACTAGACTGTGGCCTCTATTGGCCAACTATCTTTAGGGACGCGCATGAATTCGTCTCTACCTGCGCGATCTGCCAAAAAGCAAGGGGGTGGCCATGAACAAAAGGCAGGAAATGCCCCAGCAACCCATCCAATTCTGTGAAACTTTTGATGTTTGGGGAATAGATTTCATGGGGCCATTCCCAGTCTCCAATGGCTACTCATACATTCTGCTGGCCGTCGATTATGTATCAAGATGGGTAGAAGCCATTGCCACCAGAACAAATGATGCAAGAGTGGTTGCGGACTTTCTGAAGTCCAATATTTTTTGTAGGTTCGGTGTGCCAAAAGCGCTCATAAGTGACCAAGGCAGTCACTTCTGTAACAGAGCCATGGCTTCCCTTCTTCAAAAATATGGAGTAGCACACAGAATTGCTACTGCCTACCACCCCCAAACAAATGGCCAAGCAGAAGTGTTCAATAGGGAAATCAAGAAAACATTGCAAAAGATGACCAATCCCAGCAGGAAGGACTAGAGCCGCCTCCTTGAGGATGCTCTCTAGGCACATAGAACTGCATACTGGACACCTTTAGGGATGTCTCCCTATAGGATTGTATTTGGTAAAGCCTGTCACCTTCCTATGGAGCTAGAACACAGAGCATACTGGGCTGTTAAGCAGTGCAATCTGGCCTATGACCAAGCAGGAGAGCAGAGAAAATTTCAGCTGCAAGAGTTAGATGAACTCCACTTGGAAGCATATGAAAACTCTAGGATCTACAAGCAAAAAATTAAGCGATTCCATGACCAGCAGATCCTGAGAAAAGAATTCCGAGTTGGCCAGAAAGTCCTCTTGTTTAACTCACGCCTCAAGCTCATTGCAGGTAAACTACGTTCTAGATGGGATGGTCCTTTTGTTATCACTAATGTGTTTCCCCATGGTGCAGTATAGCTAAAAGATGAACACAGTAACAACACCTTTCAGGTCAATGGGCATCAGATTAAGCCATTCCATGAAGGTCCAGCGCCTATCACTCATGACATGGAGATAATATCATTGATGGAACCAGCATCACCAGATGACCCTGCCTCGCATTGAGGACAATGCAGATTTTAAGTGGGGGGGGATCAATATACAGTCATTTTAATTGTTGTGTCTTATTTCTATTCCCATCCTCGTGACTCTACTAATTTTAATTTTTGTTTTGTTAGTTTTAATAACTTTGTTGTTTTCCTTCAATTGCGTTGTTTCATTTTATTTTTAAAATCTGTCATGTTTTTCAATAAAAGCTACCCAAGCTGAGTCCATGCCGGTTCTGTGCCATCTCGGCCTGACCTGGAACATCTTCGGCTTGGCAGGATTTCAATTCAGTCATTTCGTTTTTGTTGATTTCCTCCTAAACAGAATTTCAAAGTGGACTGTCAAAAGCAAAATTGTTTTGAAAATAATCTTGAATTGACTTCTGTAAGTTTGGAAAAGATAGTAGGAGTAACTCTGCAACTTTGGCAAGAGATTTTCCTAGCTTGAGTGGAATGAAACTTTTATGCTCTAGTCGGTGGTTGACTGTAGAACTGAAAAGGAAACCCTCTGTGATAAAAAAAAAATACAACCTATGTGAGATTTTGAGCCCTTGTAAATATTGATGGCTTACATCTTGCCATTCCTCTTCTTCTTCTAATGTGTTTTTGCATTCATGTTAACTGCATATTCTACATTTTGCCTTAACTCTCTGGATACAACTGTTCTCACATACAGGAATGACATGATCTAGGCCATGTTTCTTATAAGCCCTGAGCCAAATAAAGCCTACCTGAACAAATGTGTCTGTTGTTTACCCCTTTTGAGCCTAATGTAACCATTCTTCCTAATAGCTCACTACAAGCCAAGGCCAGAAAAACCATGAATCAACCTCACCCTCGGGGAGCAGAGGAACTTGGGAATTGTTTTGGGAGTAAGTCATGATCGAGTGTGGGGAAACTCCAGGAAGCAAAAGGTCGTTCAGCACCCTCTAAGGCTTGAAAATGCAAGCAAAAGAATAAGAGCGAGTGAAAGAAAGAAAAGAGAAAAAGAGGAAGAACAGCTGAAAATCTGAGCTGAAACAGACAAAGAGAGAAATAGCTGCATAAAATTGTATAATAAGAAAAAGAAAAGAAAATGAGCTGGTAGCAGCAAGAAGGAGGAATTGACAGCATCCTGAGGGCTTACTCCCCATTGCTCCTCTCTTCCTCGTGGGTCCTGAAGCTAGTTTTCTAATGTTTTATCCTACCCGTGACCCGGCCTCGCTACAAACCGAAAAGAAGTCCTAGTGATCATAACTGTGTGTGTTTTTGCAGGTGTAAGAAGAGAGATTTGCCAAAGTATGGTAATATCGGTTCCATGAATGTTGAGTGTAAATACAAGCCCAAACACGTGAGAAATGAGGGAGTTATTTGCCTAGAAGAGAGCTTTGTCACTCTTGGTTACCTTCTCTTGTTTGCAGGTCATAAATGCGCCTAGAGCACGGAAGGAGTAATTTTCAGATTGTTAGAGTATCTCAATCTCAGAGTGAACGAGTGCCACTCTGTCTCGGTTGAACTGAAGGAAGTCAAGTGAAAAAATTCTTTTCTATCTTTAAAAATTTCCCCTTGTTGATTTTCATTTTATTTTGCCCAGGAGTGCAAAAGGGTAAGTGTGGGGGTGTGATGAGTCACAATTTATACATCTTTTAGATACCTAAGAAGGAGGTTTGCAAGACTATTTTGTGCTTAAGAATGGATTGTTAGCTAAGATTCATTTTATGGACTTAAATACAGAGAAAATACAAATCTGTGTTAATTCAGATTTCTTAGCTAATAAAAAGTATCACTTCTTCTTCTACAGGCCAAGCCGAGTTGACCAGGGTCAATAGAGGAGTCTCAACCGAGATGAAGTCGGCCCGGCCAGACCGACTCCATCTTGGCCAAGCCAGATTCGTCTCGGCAGCCCATGCCTTGCAGTCCAGCAACCCAATAAAGAGCGGCCCAATCGTGCTTGTCCAGGTCAGCTATCCAGCTCAGAGGCCACCTCGGCGCCAGCTCAGCCACCATGTCACTCTTGAAGAATCTGCCACGTCATTTTGGAAGATCGTCACAAGGGTAGAATAGGAAATTCACATTGTAATTCTATTAGGATATTTTGTAGTGTCATCTAGCTGCTCAGCTCGTGTATATATAGGAGGAGCTGTGCACTTTTTACACGTTCTGTCTTTGAATTCACTCTTAACACACTTCATTTACTCCATTTACTCGCTCTCATCTTTCCATTTTTTACGGTGGTGCACGGTGCTGCATAGGCGTTTCTCTCGATTGAGGAAGTGAAGGTCTGAGACTGGGAAGCCGAAGTCTGCCAAAGGGGACCGATCAGACTACTAACGCACTCTGGTGGAGCTGATCCTCAACGTTCAGGCTAATGGAGGTGAACCACCACCATCAACCATGGCGATCGTCGTGGAAGATGGATTCACCTGAATTCAGGACCACTGTATTTGTATTCCATTTCTGTTAATCAATTTCATTCTGCAACTCTTATCTCCATCCTCTTCCTCTACTTTAATTCATGATTTGATCCGCGATTGCAATTAAGTTGTGAACAATGTTAAGCTAAGCCGAGTTGAACTGGTTTAACTAATTTAGTAGGTAATCAATCGGCGATTGTTAACTGAGAACCTAAAATCAGCTCTAAACTTAATCCCTGCCAACTGATGAGGTAGCGATTGCATAAATCCTCGGTATGGCAATGGACGAACCTTTGGCGATTGCCATAAGAACCCTAGAGGCTGATATGGATTGAGAACTGGACTGTGGAGCCTGGACTGAACTTTGATTAATGGGACTGAATATGAGCACAGTTAAATAATAATAATAATAGATAACTAGTAACAGTAGTATATGTTTATTGCATTCGTAGTCTTAGTCTATTTCCTGTATTACTTGCATTCCAAACCCCCTGTTTATTTGCTTTTTAGTCTGAGGCAGAGATAGTCCATCTCTGTAGCGTCTGTCTGCACTCAGCCGAGACCAAGCCAGATTATCTCTACCGGAATCATCTCGGCTCAGTCTCTGTCGAGAGCTACTCGGCCAGTGCCGAGGAGAGTCAGCACTTTATATCTCAGATTCTACGTCACTTCACTTAACACCAATTCACAACTGAACACACTGTGTCCTTGAGAAGAATGACCTATGGTTGACTATACTATAGTTAGCTTTAGTATTTTGATAAGCGTTTAAAACGACTTGAATAACACGCATCATCAATTATCAATGATGAATAGGAGTATGATCGATGCAGCTAGTGGAGGAGCTATAATGGACAAAACACCAGCAGCGGCAAGGCAACTGATTTCGAACATGGCAAGCAACACGCAACAATTCGGGATCAGAGGGCCGAATCCGTCTCGACCAGTGAATGAAATCAATGTAGCCTCCAACCAAAGGCTGGAGAACTAGCTAACCGAGCTGACATCCTTGGTAAGACAACTGGCTGTTAGTCAACATCACCCAGCCATAGCAGCAAAGGTCTGTGGTATATGTACTTTAGTGGAGCATCCAACTGACCTGTGCCGCACCTTACAAGAGACCGAGTCGGGCCAAATAGAAAGTGTTGGAGTCGTAGGAGGATTCCATTATGGGAAGCAACCATATCAGAACTGACAGTTCGATAACCAACCATATGGGAAACAACCATTCCGGCCAGGTCCACAACAAGGACCATATGCAGCTCAGAGAGCCGGACCCATGCCGAATGTACCCTATGGAGCAACTGGTTACCAACCGCCGACTTCACCATATCAAGCATCATCCTTCCCGCCACAACAACAGAGAACTCCTACTGAAGGCAATTCACCATCACTAGAAGATTTAATGAAACAGTTGGCAATGAATAACTTAGAATTTCAACAATCAGTGAGTTCTAGCAATCTACAATTTCAGCAGAGCATGACTGCCACCATCCAGGATCTCAAGATGCAAATAGGAAAGTTAGCAAATACTGTGAGTGAACTATAGTCAGCCGGCTCAAGCAGCCTTCCCTCTCAAACCATTCCGAATCCGAGATGGAACGCTAATGCAGTAATACTCAGAAGCGACAAGGAATTGTCTCATCCTGTACAGCATCAGGTACCGTAGCTAGCCGAAGCTGACTCCGAAACAGCAGCCGACTCAGTTGCATCCATAGACAGCTGTCCCATTGCCATTTCCATCCAGGATCAGCTCAGCAAGGAAAACAGATTCTGATGATGAGCTACTAAAGATGTTCCGGAAGGTGGAAATCAACATTCCACTCCTCGACGCGATCAAGCAAATTCCGAAGTACGCAAAATTCCTCAAGGAATTATGCGTACACAAAAGAAGGAAGATGAAGGGGAGTCGAGAATTAGGAGGTGTGGTGTCGACCTTAACCAGGAGTAATCCCACTGCAGGGATTTCACAGGTTCTACCAAAGAAGTGTCGAGACCCCGGCATCTTCTCGGTCCCATGCACTATTGGTGATTGCACATTTGCTGATGCTATGCTGGACCTAGGAGTGTCAATTAACGTCATGCTAGCATCAACCTACAAGTCCCTCAATTTCGGAGATCTGGAACCCACAGGGATGACCATTCAGCTTGCTAACAGAAGTATCGTGCAGCCCCTGGGAGTTCTCGAAGATGTCCTTGTCCAAGTGAATGAATTAATATTTCCAGCTGATTTCTATGTGCTCGACATGGAGGACGAGACATCGGAAAAGGGATCAACCTTGATACTTGGGAGACCATTTTTGATAACAGCAAGGACGAAGATTGACGTGCATGCCGGTACACTCTCAATGGAATTCAGTGATACATTGGTGCAGTTCAACATCTTTGAAGCCATGAGGCACCCCACCGAAGACCACTCTCTCTTTGGCATAGACATAATGGAAGAGTTGGTGGAGGAATACTTCCAACTAGACAGCTGCAGTGAGGGAATGGAAGATCTTGCTAGAGCTGCTGAAGTAAGTAGCTGCTTGATGATGCGTGTTTTTACAGTCGTTTTACGCACTTATCAAATAACTAAAGCTAACTATAGTATAGCTAACCCTAGGTCATTCTTCTCAAGGACACAGTATGTTCAGTTGTGAATTGGTGTAAAGTAAAGTGGAGTAGGATCTGAGATGTAAAGTATTGACTCCCCTCGGCACTGGCCGAGTAGCTCTCGGCAGAGACTGAGTCGAGATGATCCCAATAGAGACAATCCGGCTTGGTCTCGGCTGAGTGCAGACAGACGCTACAGAGATGGACTATCTCTGTCTCAGACTTAGAAAGCAGTAAACACGGGGGTTGGAATGCAAGTAAAGCAGAAGTTAACTATACTCAAATACAATTACGCTACTCCTAACGTCATTACTATTACTGTGTTCATGTTTAGTTCCAATAATCAAGTTCTTTCTGGTTCAGCCACTCCAATTACAGTCCTCATCAGCCTCCAGTGTTCTTATGGCAATCGCCAAAGGTTCGTCCCTTACCATACCGAGGATTTACACAATCGCCACCTCATCAGTTGACAGAAATTAAGTTCAAGCTGATTTTAGATTCTCAATCAACAATCGTCAAGTGGTTACCTACTGAATTAGCTAAACCAGTTCCAATCGGCTTAGTTTAGCATTGTTCCGTTACCAGGTGCAATCGCAACACAGTAATTGGACTTAGATTTTAGGAATGCAATGAAGTGCAGAATTCAGAAAACACTCATAATATTGAAGGCAAAATACAAACACAGGGCCTGGATTCGATGATTCCATCTTCCACGACGATCGCCATGGACGACGGCGATGATTCACATCAGCTAGCTAAGACGCTGAGGTTCAGGTCCACCAGAGTGCGTTGGTGCTCCAATCGGTCTCCTCTGATAACCTTCGGCCTCTCAGTTCCTAGCTTGCATTTCCTCAATCGAGAGAAACGCCATTAAAAGCACTGTGCACCACCGTGAGCGGAGGAGAAGAGAACGAGAGAGTTCGGAACTATGGACGCGGGAAAGTCTGAATGCCAAAAGCCCCTATTCGTTTAGAGTTCTATCTATTTATACAAGAGTTCACACAGCTAACGATGCTAACAGAATTACATGTACAATTCCTATTCTACCCTTCATGTGACTTGCGTTGCAAGCTACTCCAGGAAGTGACGTGAGGCTGAGCTGGACCCAAGGTGGTTCTGATTGCTGACGTGGAGTCCCACCTGGATCTACTTGACTGGGCTCCCTGCATGGGTTGAGTCTCGGCCTTGCCGAGAGGGTCTCGGCCTAGGCTTCTGATGGTGGGCTAAGTTTGGCTGAACCTACAATGAAGAGATAGTTAGCTAAAAACCTTGATTAAGCACAGATTGTGTTTTACTTCAAGTTTAGGCCATTAATCTGGATCTTAGCTAACAGTTATCTTTCAAGCTTCGTGAGTTGTTCAATGGTGCCCTTCTTAGGTCCACTTAAGATGTGCATTTTATGACCCATCAAACCCCCACACTTAGCCTTTTGCACTCCTGGGCAAACATATGATTCAATTTAAGGGTGACTTTAGTGAGAGATTTTTCTGTTTGATTTCCTTAAGCTGATTCTACAGAGTCGGCCTCTCTTCATCCCGGTTCAAAGCGCTCATGCAGTTAGGGGGCTACTTCCTTTGGTTCTTAGGGGCCTTCATGGTTTCCAATTGTGAAGGGGTGCCCCCAGAGTGATAGAACTTTTACTCATGTGCTCAATTTTCTCGCTTCTCTCAAGTGTCTGGGCTGTGTTTACACTCAGCATTACATGGGATTGGTGTCACCATATCTTGACAGAGCTCTCCTCTTACACCTGCAAAACACAGTAGTTATGATCACTAGGACTTTTCTGGCTTGTAGCGAGGTTGAGGTTATGGGTCGAATAGATGTAAGAAAACTAGCTTCAGGACCCACGGGAAGGAGAGGAGCAATGGGGAGTGAGTGTAACCAGTATAAAGACGGTCCCGGTTGCTGTGGTCTCCTTTGATATTTATTTACTCGCCGTTTTTCATTCTTTCTTTCTTTTACTCATGCAGCTTGCTGATCTTGTTTATTTCAGCTCATTCATTCTAGCTGCCTGTTTTCTGTTTTTATGTACTTTCTTTTCTTTTCTTTCATTCCATTTTCTTCTCTCTTTCTTTTCTTCTTTTGAACCTTCAGCTGCTTTTTGATCGACTTCAGCTCCCTAGACTTCCCCCACACTTGATTCTAACTCACTCCCAAGACAATTCCACGACTCCTCGGCTTCTCTAGGGTGAGGTAAGAATGGTTTTTCTGGCCTCGGCTTATAGTGAGCTGCAAGAAAAGTGGTCAATTTACGCTCAAAAGGGGGTGACAAGGGTCAACTTGTTTTTGGACAGCTTATTTGGCTCTGGGCTCATAAGAAATATGGCCTAGATCATTTCATTCCTGCATGTGTAAAACAGTTGTATCCAGAGAGTTAAGGCAAAATTCAGCACACACAATTAACATGCTTGCAAAATCACTCAGAAGGAAGGGAGATGGCAGAGTGTAAGCCGTCTCTGTTGCAAGGCTCAAATTCTCACGCTGGCTGATTCTGTTCCTTCACTCTGAAGGCTCCCTCCTCCATTTTCACCATTTAGCACTTAGGACCCAGAAGTTTGGTTCCCTTTAGGAAGAGCAGCTTTTGCTCAAGAATGGAGAGATTCCTTCTACTGACTCGTTAGACTCTCGGACTCAGCAAGGGATTTCCTCTCTTCTTTTGGACACGTAATTCTGCTAGGATGAGGTCATTCCGGCTGTGGCAGACTCGGCAGTGGAGACTCTTTTATTAAACACAAACTTAAGTAGAAAGAAAAAAAAATACTAATGAGACTTAAAATGGTATGTCAGATATGTAAGAAACGAAATGGAAAGGTTAGAGGGAATGAAAAAGTTAGAGAAGAGAAGGGCATATATGACAAAGGACAGAACCCCCCCCACCCCCACACTTAATCTCGACGTTGCCCTCAATGCTTAGATAGGAGGGGTTGGCCATGTCGGCCTAGGCACTGCCATCTGGTGGAGTCGGCTCCACCAATGAAATGTTCTCTGTGTTCTCTCCCATTGGTGCTGGACCTTCGAGGAAAGGTTTGACTTGGTGCCCGTTGACCTGAAAGGTGCGGTTGGTCTGTTCTTCTCTTAGCTGCACTGCACCATGGGGAAATATGCCAGTAATAACAAAAGGTCCATCCCATCTGGAGCGAAGCTTACCTGCTATGAGCTTTAATCTGGAGTTGAATAGCAACACTTTTTGGCCAATCTGGAGATCTTTCCTCAGGATATTTTGGTCGTGGAACTTTTTTACTCTCTGCTTATAGATCCTGGCGTTTTCATAGGCTTCCATGCGAAGTTCATCTAATTCTTGAAGTTGGAACTTCCTATGCTCTCCTGCTTGGTCATAAGCCATGTTGCATTGCTTAACTGCCCAGTAAGCTTTGTGCTCGAGCTCCACAGGGAGGTGACAGGCTTTCCCGAACACAATTCGATAGGGAGACATCCCTAGCGGTGTTCGGTATGCAGTCCTGTGTGCCCATAGAGCATCCTCAAGGAGTCTACTCCAGTCCTTCCTGCTGGGATTTGTCATCTTTTGCAGTGTATGCTTGATTTCCCTGTTAAACACTTCAGCTTGCCCATTTTTCTGGGGGTGATATGCTGTGGCTATCTTGTGTGCTACCCCATATTTCTAAAGAAGGGTGGCCATGGCTCTGTTGCAGAAGTGACTTCCCTGGTCATTGATGAGCGCTTTTGGGACACCGAACCTGCAGAAAATATTGGACTTAAGAAAGTCCACTACTACCTTAGCATCATTGGTTCTGGTGGGAATGGCTTCTACCCATCTTGATACATAATCGACGACAAGCAGGATGTATGAATATCCATTGGAGATTGGGAATGGTCCCATGAAATCGATACCCCAGACGTCAAAGACTTCACAAAACAGGATGGGTTGCTGGGGCATTTCATGTCTTTGGTTCAAGGCCATTCCTGCTTTCTGACATCTGTCGTAGGAGGAGACGAATTGATGAGCGTCTCTGAAAATAGAAGGCCAATAAAGGCCACAGCCAAGCACTTTCCTGACAGTCTGAGATGAGCCGTAGTGGCCTCCTCCAGGGGCCGAATGGCAGAAGTGGAGGACCGACTTGATCTCGGCATCAGGAATGCACCTGCGGATGATCTTATCACTGTATAATCTCCATAGATAGGGGTCATCCCATACGTAGTACTTGGCATCACTTCTGATCTTCTCTTTGTAAGTTCGAGATGCTTGAGGTGGAAATTGAGATGTTGCCACGAAATTACAAATATCTGCAAACTATGGTGTGGCCGTCTTGAGGTGCAGGAGTTGCTCGTCAGGGAACTCGTCTCGGATAGGCAATTGTTCGCTTTCTCTTTCAATCCTGCTAAGGTGGTCCGCTACAGAATTCTCAGCACCTTTCTTATCTCTGATTTCTAAGTCGAATTCTTGGAGAAGAAGCATCCACCGGATCAGTCTCGGCTTGGCATCCGACTTCTTCAGCAAGTACTTTAGAGCCGAGTGATCAGAGAACACGACTATCTTAGAACCGAGAAGGTAGGAGCGAAATTTATCCAAGGCAAACACAATTGCCAGAAGTTCCTTCTCAGTTGTCGTGTAATTTTGCTGGGCCGAGTCCATGGTTCTAGACGCATACGCAATAACGTGGACTGGTTGGCCGACTCGCGCTCTCTGACCGAGAACAGCTCCTAGTGCCGAATTGGATGCATCGCACATGAGCTCAAATGGCAGGTCCCAGTCCGGTGCTTGCAGGATAGGTGCGGATGTGAGTTTGTTCTTCAGCTCTTGAAATGCCTCAATGCAGGGCTGGTCAAAGTTGAAATCCACATCCTTCTGTAGAAGTTGGGATAGAGGCAGCGCTATTTTGCTGAAGTCTTTGATGAACCTTCTATAAAAACCTGCATGTGCCAAAAATGAGCGAACTTCCCGCACAGAAGCGGGGTTTAGAAGGGACGTGACTATGTCTATTTTCGCCTTGTCCACTTCGATGCCTCTGTTGGAGACCAGGTGTCCCAAAATTATTCCCTCGGTCACCATGAAATGGCATTTTTCGAAGTTGAGAACCAGGTTCGTGTCCATGCATCTCTTCAACACCTTGGACAGGTTGTTCAGGCATGCGTCGAATGATTCTACATACACCGTGAAGTCATCCATAAACACCTCCATGCAATCCTGTAGCAAATCCGAGAAGATGCTCATCATGCAACGTTGGAATGTACTCGGCGCGTTGCACAGGCCGAATGGCATGCGGGTGTACGCAAAAGTGCCAAACGGGCATGTGAAAGTGGTCTTATGTTGATCCTCCGGTGCTATGTGTATTTGCATGTATCCTGAGAATCCATCCAGAAAACAGTAATGGGACTTCCCTACTATTTTCTCTAACATTTGGTCAATAAAAGGCAAAGGGAAGTGATCCTTGCGGGTTGCCTGATTCAGCCTTCTGTAATCTATACACACCCGCCAGCTGTTCTGAATCCTAGTAGCTACCAACTCATCTTGTTGGTTTTTCATGACGGTTATTCCAGATTTCTTCGGTACTACCTACACAGAGCTCACCCATTGGCTGTCTGAGATAGGGTAGATGATGCCTGCAGCAAGCAGTTTCGTGACTTCTTTCTTGACCACATCTAGAATGGTAGGATTCAGCCTTCGTTGCTGTTGCTTTATGGGCTTAATGTCCTCCTCCATTAATATTCTGTGCATGCATATGGAGGGGTTAATACCTGGAAGGTCAGAAAGTTTCCACCCAATTGCCTGTTTGTGTTGCCTAAGGACTTCCAGCAGCTTGTCTTCTTGCTCCAAGAGGAGGTTGCTTGCAATGATGACCGGGAGTTGCTGTTCACTGTCCAAAAAGGCATATTTGAGGTGGCTAGGCAATGGTTTCAGCTCTATGGGTGGTGGAGATGGAACTGGAGATTCCTGAGTTACGGTTCTCGGATCCGTCTGGCCGGCTTGTTCTAGACTCGGCATTAGGACTGCCGTCATGGCCTCGGCCTTGTACTGCTTCGCCCGACTCGGATTGAGGTCGGCTTCGGTTCCCTTTGTAGCTTCGATCTCGGATCCGGGTGGAGTAATGAGCTTCTTGGCTCGAGTCTAGTCCTTACTGGCCGAGATGGTTTCGACTAGTGTGTCGGCTTGTGTGTTTGACTCATCGGCCGAGTTGACTTTTGAACTTGCATTGACTCGGCCTTCTTTGGCCGACTTCACTTCGGCCGTGAATATTGTTGCCAATTGTGTAGGTAGAGGCTTCGTAGTCTCGGCAACTTTTACCTCTGCACTATTCTCACTCTCTGAGGGGTCAGGGTAGCAGACTTGGTTTATTAACCTGGTTAGTTCTTTTTCAAATGCCAAGTTGCTGACGTCACTGTGATCATCCTCAGAGTCTGGGGACTTTAGTGCTCCATTATGGTTGGCCTTGGAGCAGCTACTGGCTTCGGCAGTTCTAGTAAGATCTTCCATTCCCTCACTGCAACTGTCTAGTTGGAAGTATTCCTCCACCAACTGTTCCATTATGTCTATGCCAAAGAGAGAGTGATCTTCGGTGGGGTGCTTCATGGCTTCAAAAATGTTGAACTGCACCAATGTGTCTCCAAATTCCATAGAGAGTGTTCTGGCATGTACGTCGATCTTTGTCCTCGCCGTCATTAGAAATGGTCTCCCCAGTATCAATGTTGATCCTTTTCCGGATGCTTCGTCCTCCATGTCAAGCACATAAAAATCAGCTGGAAATATTAGTTCATTCACCTGGACGAGGACATCTTCGAGAACTCCCAGGGGTTGCACGATGCTTCTATTAGCAAGCTGTATGGTCATCCCTGTAGGTTCCAGATCTCCGAAGTTGAGGGACCTATAAGTTGATGCGGGCATGATGTTGATTGACGCTCCCAGGTCCAGCATAGCATCAGCAAATGTGCAATCACCGATAGTGCATGGGACCGAGAAGATACCGGGGTCTCGGCACTTCTTTGGTAAGACCTGTGAAATCTCTGCAGTGGGACTGTTCCTCGTTAAGCTCGAGACCACATCTCCAAGTTCTCGATTCCCCTTCATTTTTCTTCTTTTGTGTACGCATAATTCCTTAAGGAATTTTGCGTACTTCGGAATTTGCTTGATCGCATCGAGAAGTGGAATGTTGATTTCCACCTTCCGGAACATCTTTAGCAGCTCGTCATCAGAATCTGGTTTTCGTGCCGAGACTGTTCGGGATGGAAATGGCAATGGGACAGTTGTTTGTGGTTGAGACGGTGAGTCGGCCATTGCTTTAGAGTCGGCTTCAGCTGGCTGCAGTACCTGATGCTGTGCAGGCTGAGGTAATTCTTTGCCACTTCTGAGTATTACTGCATTGGCATTCCCTCTCAGATTCGGAATGGGTTGGGAGGGAAGGTTGCTTGAGCCGGCTGACTGTAACTCGCTCACCGTATTTGCTAGCTGTCCTATCTGCATCTTGAGATCCTGGATGGTGGCGGTCATATTCTGTTGGAATTGTAAGTTGCTGGAACTTACTGACTATTGGAATTCTAAATTACTTGTTGCCAGCTGCTTCATTAAATCTTCTAGTGATGGAGAGTTGCCTTGGGTAGGAGTTCTCTGTTGCTGTGGTGGGAAGGATGGTGCTGGGTATTGCGGACTCGGCTGCTGGTAACCAGCCACTCCATAGGGTACATTTGGCATGGTTCCGGCTCTTTGAGCTGCATATGGTCCTTGTTGTGGGCTGGGCCGAAATGGTTGTCTCCCATATGGTTGATTATCGAACTGCCGGTTCTGGTATGGCTGCTTCCCGTACTGGAATCCTCCTACGACTCCAACACTTTCTGTTTGGCCAGACTCAGTTTCTTGAAGAGTGGGGCACAGATCAGTTGGATGCTCCATTGAAGTACATATGCCACAGACCTTTGCTGCCATGGCTGGGTGATGTTGACTAACAGCCAGCTGTCTCACCAGAGATGTCAACTCGGTTAGTTGGTTCTCCATCCTTTGGTTGGAGGCTACACCGATTTCGGTCACTGGCCGAGACGGATTCGGCCCTCTGATCCCAAATTGTTGAGTGTTGCTCGCCATGTTCGAGATCAGATGCCTTGCTGCTACTGGTGTTTTGTCCATTAATGCTCCTCCGCTGGCGGCATCAATCATGCTCCTGTCCATCATTGATAGTCCTTCGTAAAAGTACTGGATCAGCAACTGTTCGCTGATCTGGTGATGGGGACAGGTGGCACAAAGCTTGTTGAAGCGCTCCCAATATTCGTGCAGAGTCTCTCCTGTATGCTGCCTTATCCCACATATTTCCTTCCTGATGGTCGCAGTCCTAGAAGCTGGAAAGAATTTTTCTAGGAAGGTCCGTTTCATGTCTCCCCAGGTGTTGAAGAGTGCTGGCTGCAAATATAGCCAGTCCTTTGCAGCTCCGTCCAGAGAGAATGGAAATGCCTTCATTTTTATGTAATCTTCTAGGATTCCCTGCGGCCTCATCGTGGAACAAACCACATGAAATTCTTTGAGATGCTTGTGGGGGTCTTCTCCTGTAAGACCATGAAATTTAGGCAACAGTTGTATCAAACCAGACTTTAATTCATATGTTTGAGCCGGCTCCAGTTGTGGATACTGAATACACCATGGTTGGTACACCACATCTGGAGTAGCTAGCTCTTTCAACGTCCTGTCTTGGTGTTCCATCTGCCCTGGCTCTGTGAAATTGTTAGTACTAGTAATAAAATGGTTAGTACAAGACTGGTAAGAGTTAATGGCAGAATTCACACCACTACTGATATTTACTGTGGTATTTCTAATTTTTCGCAATCTGGGTAAAGTTAGTTCTATTTCTGGATCAAAAACATGCAGTGGGTCAGTGCTACACCTAGTCATGCATCATGCGGAATTCAAAGTAACTAAAACAACTATTAATTCTACTGAAACAGAATGTGGTTGCTATGTAATGCTGAATTACGTACTGCAAAATTAAATGTAATGCAGAGTCAGAAAATTTAATGTATGCAATGCAGAATTGAGAATTTATTCTATATCTATATGTATGTATTTGTTTTTGTTTTATCGGTGAATTCACGTAGAGATTTATTGACAAATTCAAACTCAAAAACTCGAAACAAAACTTCTTACAACTCGGATTCGACTCGGTTTACTTGGCACACTGAAACACAAAAGAACTTGTGTCCCCGGCAACGGCGCCAATTTGATGATGCGTGTTTTTACAGTCGTTTTACGCGCTTATCAAATAACTAAAGCTAACTATAGTATAGCTAACCCTAGGTCATTCTTCTCAAGGACACAGTATGTTCAGTTGTGAATTGGTGTAAAGTAAAGTGGAGTAGGATCTGAGATGTAAAGTATTGACTCCCCTCGGCACTGGCCGAGTAGCTCTCGGCAGAGACTGAGTGGAGATGATCCCAATAGAGACAATCCGGCTTGGTCTCGGCCGAAAGTGCAGAGCACGACGCTTCAGAGATGGACTATCTTTGTCTCGGACTTAGAAAGCAAGAAAAAAAGGGGGTTGGAATGCAAGTAAAGCAGAAGCTAACTATACTCAAATACAATTACGCTACTCCAATAATCAAGTTCTTTCTGGTTCAGTCACTCCAATTACAGTCCTCATCAGCCTCCAGTGTTCTTATGGCAATCGCCAAAGGTTCGTCCCTTACCATACCGAGGATTTACACAATCGCCACCTCATCAGTTGGCAGAAATTAAGTTCAAGCTGATTTTAGATTCTCAATCAACAATCGTCAAGTGGTTACCTACTGAATTAGCTAAACCAGTTCCAATCGGCTTAGTTTAGCATTGTTCCGTTACCAGGTGCAATCGCAACACAGTAATTGGACTTAGATTTCAGGAATGCAATGAAGTGCAGAATTCAGAAAACACTCATAATATTGAAGGCAAAATACAAACACAGGGCCTGGATTCGATGATTCCATCTTCCACGATAATCGCCATGGACGACGGCGATGGTTCACATCAGCTAGCTAAGACGCTGAGGTTCAGGTGCACCAGAGTGCGTTGGTGCTCCAATCGGTCTCCTCTGATAACCTTCGGCCTCTCAGTTCCTAGCCTGCATTTCCTCAATCGAGAGAAACGCCATTAACAGCACTGTGCACCACCGTGAGCGGAGGAGAAGAGAACGAGAGAGTTCGGAACTATGGACGCGGGAAAGTCTGAATGCCAAAAGCCCTTATTCGTTCAGAGTTCTATCTATTTATACAAGAGTTGACACAGCTAACGATGCTAACATAATTACATGTACAATTCCTATTCTACCCTTGATGTGACTTGCGTTGCAAGCTACTCCAGGAAGTGACGTGAGGCTGAGCTGGACCCAAGGTGGTTCTGATTGCTGACGTGGAGTCCCACCTGGATCTACTTGACTGGGCTCCCTGCATGGGTTGAGTCTCGGCCTGGGCTGCTGATGGCGGGCTAAGTTTGGCTGAACCTACAATGAAGAGATAGTAAGCTAAAAACCTTGATTAAGCACAGATTGTGTTTTACTTCAAGTTTAGGCCATTAATCTGGATCTTAGCTAACAGTTATCTTTTAAGCTTCGTGAGTTGTTCAATGGTGCCCTTCTTAGGTCCACTTAAGATGTGCATTTTATGACCCATCACTATTCAAAGGCCGGCCATAATGAATTTCTGGAGTCCCTAGACTCCGAGGATGATCAGAGCAATGTCAGCGACTTGGTGCTTGAAAAAGACCTAAAAAAGTTAATAAACCAAGTCTGCTACCCTAAGCCCTCGGAGAATAGCACAGAGATAAAAATTACCACGATTAAAAAGCCTTCACCTGCACAACTAGCAACCATATTCACGACCGAAATGAAGTTGGCCGAGGAAAGCCGAGTCAACGCAAGAATAAAAGTCAACTCGGCTAAAGATTCAAATACGAGGGCCGACAAGCTCACCGAAACCATTTCGGCCACTAAGGATCAGACCCAAAGCAAAGCAAAGCTCGTTGTTCCACCCGGATCCGAGTTCGAAACTGCACAAGCAGCCAAAGCCGACCTCAATCCACCAAGAACCGAAACCTTCCTATCGAGTCGGCTGCAACTGCATAAGGCCGAGATCATGTCGGCACTTACGATACCGAATCAAGAACTAGCCGGCCAGAAGGATCCGAAACCTATAATTGAGAAATCTCCATCTCTACCACTGATGGGTCATAAAATGCACATCTTAAGTGGACCTAAGAAGGGCACCATTGAACAACTCACGAAGCTTAAAAGATAACTGTTAGCTAAGATCCAGATTAGTGGCCTAAACTTGAAGTAAAACACAATCTATGCTTAATCAAGTTTTTTTTTCCTTGCAGGTTCAGCCAAACTTAGCCCGCTATCAGAAGCCCAGGCCGAGACCCTCTCGGCAAGGCCGAGACTCAACCCATGCAGGGAGCCCAGTCAAGTAGATCCAGGTGGGACTCCACGTCAGCAATCAGAACCACCTTGGGTCCAGCTCAGCTTCACGTCACTACCTGGAGTAGCTTGCAACGCAAGTCACAGCAAGGGCAGAATAGGAATTGTACATGTAATTCTGTTAGCATCGTTAGCTGTGCCCACTCATGTATAAATAGATAGAACTCTGAAACGAATAGGGGCTTTTTGGCATTCAAACTTTCCCACGTCCATAGTTCCGAACTCCCTCGTTCTCTTCTCCTCCGCTCACGATGGAACACAGTGCTATTAATGGCGTTTCTCTCGATTGAGGAAATGCAGGCTGAGAACTGAGAGGCCGAAGGTTATCAGAGGAGACCGATTGGAGCACCAACGCACTCTGGTGGACCTGAACCTCAGCGTCTTGGCTAGTTGTGGTGAATCATCGCCGTCGTCCATGGCGATCGTCGTGGAAGATGGAATCATCGAATCCAGGCCCTGTGTTTGTATTTTTCTTTCAATATTACGAGCATTTTCTGAATTCTGAACTGCATTGCATTCTTGAAATCTAAGTTCAATTACTGTGTTGCGATTGCACCTGGTAACGGAACAATGCCAAACTAAGCCGATTGGAACTGGTTTAGCCAATTCAGTAGGTAATCACTTAACAATTGTTGATTGAGAATCTAAAATCAGCTTGAACTTAATCTCTGCCAACTGATGAGGTGGCGATTGTGTAATTCCTCGGTATGGTAAGGGACGAACCTTTGGCGATTGCCATAAGAACACTGGAGGCTGATGAGGACTGTAATTGGAGTGACTGAACCAGAAAGAACTTGATTATTGGAACCAAACATGAACACAGTAATAGTAATGACGTTAGGAGTAGCGTAATTGTATTTGAGTATAGTTAACTTCTGTTTTACTTGCATTCCAACTCCCCTGTTTACTGCTTTCTAAGTCTGAGACAGAGATAGTCTATCTCTCAGAAGGCCTGTCTGCACTCAACCGACCACTGCCGCTTTGTCTCTATTGGGATCATCTCGACTCGCCTGCCATGAAAGCTACTTTCGGCCAAGGCCGAGTGGAGTCAATACTTTACATCTCAGATCCTACTCCACTTTACTTTACACCAATTCACAACTGAACATACTGTGTCCTTGAAAAGAATGACCTAGGGTTAGCTATACTATAGTTAGCTTTAGTTATTTGATAAGCGCGTAAAACGACTGAAAAATACACATCATCAACCACCTATGGAGCTGAAACCATTGCCTAGCCACTTAAAATATGCCTATTTGGACAGTGAACAACAGCTCCTAGTCATTATTGCAAACAACCTCCTCCCGGAGCAAGAAGATAAGTTGTTGGAAATCCTCAAGCAACACAAGCAGGCAATTAGGTGGAAACTTTCTAACCTTCCAGGCATTAACCCCTCCATCTGCATGCATAGAATACTAATGGAGGAGAACATTAAGCCCATAAGGCAACAGCAACGAAGGCTGAATCCTACCATTCTGGATGTAGTCAAGAAAGAAGTCACGAAGCTACTTGCTGTAGGCATCATCTACCCTATCTCAAACAGCCAATGGGTGAGTCCTGTACAAGTAGTGCCAAAGAAATCTGGGATGACTGTCATGAAAAACCAACAAGACGAGTTGGTATCTACGAGGATTCAGAACAGCTGGCGGGTGTGTATAGATTACAGAAGACTAAATCAGGCAACCCGTAAGGATCACTTCCCTTTGCCTTTTATTGACCAAATGTTGGAGAAAATAGCAGGGAAATCCCATTACTGTTTTCTGGATGGATTCTCAGGATACATGCAAATACACATAGCACCGGAGGATCAACATAACACCACTTTCACATGCCCATTTGGTACCTTTGCGTACACCTGCATGCCATTTGGCCTGTGCAACGCTCCGAGCACATTTCAACGTTGCATGATGAGCATCTTCTCAGATTTGCTACAGGACTGCATGGAGGTGTTTATGGATGACTTCACGGTGTATGCAGAATCATTTGACGCATGCCTGAACAACCTGTCCAAGGTGTTGAAGAGGTGCACTGACACGAACTTGGTTCTCAACTTCGAAAAATGCCATTTCATGGTGACCGAGGGAATAGTGTTGGGACACCTGGTCTCCAACAGAGGCATCGAAGTGGACAAGGCGAAAATAGACATAATCACTTCCCTTCCAAACCCCGCTTCTGTGTGGGAAGTTCGCTCATTCTTGGGACATGCAGGTTTTTATAGAAGGTTCATCAAGGATTTCAGCAAAATGGCTCTGCCTTTGTCCAAACTCCTACAGAAGGATGTGGATTTCAACTTTGACCAGCCCTGCATTGAGGCATTTCAGGAGTTGAAGAACAAACTCACATCCGCACCTATCCTGCAAGCACCAGACTAGGACCTGCCATTTGAGTTAATGTGCGACGCATCCAATTCGGCATTAGGAGCCGTTCTCGGCCAGAGAGCTGGAGTCAGCCAACCAGTCCATGTCATTGCGTATGCGTCTAGAACGATGGACTCGGCCCAACAAAATTACACGACAACTGAGAAGGAGCTTTTGGAAATAGTATTTGCCTTAGATAAATTTCGCTCTTACCTTCTCGGTTCCAAAATAGTCGTATTTTCTGATCACGCCGCTCTCAAATACTTGTTGAGGAAGCCAGATGCTAAGCCGAGACTGATCAGGTGGATGCTTCTCCTCCAAGAATTCGACTTGGAGATCAGAGATAAGAAAGGTGCTGAAAATTCTATAGCAGATCACCTGAGTAGGATTGAAAAGGAAAGCGAACCAATGCCAATCCGAGATGAATTCCCTGATGAACACCTCTTGCATATCAAGATGGCCACACCATGGTTTGCCGACATCTGCAACTTCGTGGCAACATCGAAATACCCACCGGACGCATCTCGGTCATACAAGGAGAAACTCAGAAGTGATGCTAAATATTATGTATGGGACGACCCTTACCTTTGGAGATTATGCAATGATAAGATTATCCGCAGGTGTATCCCTGACACTGAGATCAATTCGGTTCTCCGGTTCTGCCATTCGGCTCCTGGAGGAGGCCACTACGGATCATCTCGGACTGCTAGGAAAGTGCTTGATTGTGGCCTTTATTGGCCATCTATTTTCAAGGACGCTCATCAATTCATCTCCACCTGCGACAGATGCCAGAAAGCAAGGATGGCCTTGAACCAAAGACATGAAATGCCCCAGCAACCCATCTTGTTCTGCGAAGTCTTTGACGTTTGGGGTATAGATTTTATGGGGCTATTCCCAATCTCCAATGGCTATTCATACATCCTGCTTGCCGTTGACTATGTATCAAGATGGGTAGAAGCCATTCCCGCCAGAACCAATGATGCCAAGGTTGTAGTGGACTTTCTTAAGTCCAATATTTTCTACAGGTTTGGTGTCCCCAAAGCGCTCATCAATGACCAGGGAAGTCACTTCTGCAATAGAGCCATGGCCTCCCTTCTTCAGAAATATGGGGTGGCACATAGGATAGCCATAGCATACCACCCCTAGACAAATGGGCATGTTGAGGTGTTTAACAGGGAAATCAAGGATACACTGCAAAAGATGACAAATCCCAGCAGGAAGGACTGGAGCAGACTCCTTGAGGATGTTCTATGGGCACATAGGACTGCATACCGAACATCGATAGGGATGTCCCCCTACCGGATCGTTTTCGGCAAGGCCTGCCACCTTCTTGTGGAACTAGAGCATAAGGCTTACTGGGCAGTCAAGCAATGCAACATGACCTATGACCAGGCAGGAGAGCATAGGAAATTCCAACTTCAAGAATTAGATGAACTTTGCATGGAAGCCTATGAAAACACCAGGATCTACAAGCAAAAAGTAAAAAAGTTTCACAACCAAAATATCCTGAGGAAAGATCTCCATATTGGCCAAAAAGTGCTGCTGTTCAACTCTAGATTAAAGCTCATAGCAGGTAAGCTTCGCTCCAGATGGGATGCACCTTTTGTTATTACTGACATATTTCCCCATGGTGCAGTGCAGCTAAAGGAAGAACAGACCAACCGCACCTTTCAGGTCAATGGGTACCAAGTGAAACCTTTCCTTGAAGGTCCAGCGCCAATTGGAGAGAACACAGAGAACATTTCATTGGCGAAACTGACTCCACCAGAAGGCATAACCTGAGCCAACTCGGCCAACCCCTTCCTTCTTTGTATTGAGGACAATGTCGAAATTAAGTGTGGGAGGGGGGTTCTAACCATCTGAGACTGATCATTCATTTCATATCTGCCCTTCTCTTCTCTAACTTTTTCATTTTGTTTCTTTCATATCTGATATACTGTTTTAAGTTTTTGTTTCATTAGTACCTTCAATTTCTGCTACTTAAGTTTTTGCTTAATAAGAGTCGACCCCAGCCAGAATGATCTCGGCAGCCGGAATGGTCTCGGCTTAGCAGAATTATATGGCCAAAACTAAAAAGAGAAAATTCTCTATTGAGTTTGAGAGTCCGACGAGCCAGCAGAAGCAATCTCCTCATGCCCGAGCAGAAGCTGCCTCTGCCTGAAGGGGACCAAACCTTTGGGTTCTGAGTGGCAAGTGACGGAAATGGGAAGAGGAAGCCTTCAGAGTGAAGGAACAAAAGTAACCAGTGCGAGAATTTGAGCCTTGCAACAGTGATGGCTTACAATCCCGCCATCTCCCTTCTTCTTGAGTGATTTTTGCAAAGAATATTAATTGTGTATGCTATATTTTTCCTTAACTCTCCGGATACAACTGTTTTACACATGCAGGAATGACATGATTTAGGCCATATTTCTTATGAGCTTAGAGCCAAATAAGCTGTCCGAAAATAGGCTGACCCTTTTCACCCCCTTTGGGCCTAAATTGACCATTTTTCTTGCAGCTCACTACAAGCCGAGGCCAGAAAAACCATTATCTTACCTCACCCTCGGGAAGCCGAGGAGCCTTGGAATTGTCTTGGGAGTGAGTCAGAATCAAGTTGGGGAAAGTCTAGGGAGCAGAATTCGGTCAAAAAGCATCTGAAAGCTCAGAAGAAGAGAAAAAGGAAAGGAAATAGAAAAGAAAGAAAAGAAAATACATATAAACAGAAAGCATGCAGCTAAAATAAATAAAGCTAAGCTAAACAAAATCAGCAAGCTGCATGAGTAGAAAAGAAAGAAGGAATACAAAAAGGGCGAGTAATTAAAGATGGCAGGAGACCACGGCAACCGAGGCTGCCCTCATACTGATAAAACTCACTTCCCATTGCTCCTCTCCTCCCCGTGGGTCCTGAAGCTAGTTCTCTTACATCTATCCAACCCATAACCTTAACCTCGCTACAAGCCGAAAAAGTCCTAATGATCATGACTGTTGTGTTTTGCAGGTGTAAAAAGAGAGCTCTGTCAAGATATGGTAACACCAATTCCATGCATTGCTGAGTGTAAACACAATCCAAAAACACTTGAGAGAAGCGAGAGAATTGATCATCTAGTGAGGTTCTACCACTCTGGGGCACTTCTTCCCATGTGTAAAGCATGAAGGCCTCTAAGAACCAAAGGAAGTAGCTCCCTGATGGCATGAGCACTTTGAACCGGGATGAAGAGAGTCCGAATCTGTCTAGTCAAACTTGAGGAAGTCAACAGACGAATATCTCTCACTCAACTGAAATCTCCCTTGTCCAAGCCATTACATTTTGCCCAGGAGTGCAAAAGGCAAAGTGTGGGGGTTTGATGAGTCATAAAATGCACATCTTAAGTGGACCTAAGAAGAGTGCCATTGAGCAACTCATGAACTTAAAAGATGACTGTTAGCTAAGATCCAGATTAATGGCCTAAAATTAGAGTAAAGCACAATCTATGTTAATTCAAGGCTTTAAGCTAACTATCCCTTCATTGCAGGTCCAGCCAAGCTCAGCCCGCCATTGGAAGCCCAGGCCGAGAGCCTTTCAGCCAGGTTGAAGACTCGGCCCATACAGCCAAAAGCACAATCAGGAAGCTTGGCCCAGGTGGCGCTCCACGTCAGCAATACAAGAGCCACCTCGGCGCCAGCTCAAGCGCCACATCATCTCCTGGAGTAGCTTGTAACGCAAGTCACAACAAGGGTAGAATTGGAATTTTACTTGTAATTCTGTTAAGTTAGTTAGCTGTGTCCACCCCTGTATAAATAGGCAGAACTCTGAACGACTAGGGGTCTTTGGCATTCGAACGTTTCCGCGCCCATTTTCCCCAATTTCTCTCGTTTACCCTCTCCTCCACTCACGGTGGTGCACGGTGCTATTAATGGCGTTTCTCTCAATTGAGGAGATGTAGGCTAGGAACTGAGAAGCTGAAGGTTACCAGAGGAAACCGATTAGAGCACCAACGTACTCTGGCAGACCTGAACCTCAGCGTCCTAGCTAGAGGAGGTGAGCCATCGCTGTCGTCCACAGCGATCGTCGTGGAACACGGAATCACCGAATCCAGGCCCTGTGTTTGTATTTCTCTTTCAATATTATGAGTATTTCTGAATTCTGAACTCCATTGCATTCCTAAATCTTAGTTCAATTACTGCGTTGCGATTGCACAAAGTAACGTGAACAATGTTAAACTAAGCCGATTGGAACTGGTTTGGCTAATTCAGTAGATAATCACTTAACGATTGTTGAATGAGAATCTAAAATCAGCTTGAACATAATCCCTGCCAACTGATGAGGTAGCGATTGTGTAAATCCTCGGTATGGCAAGGGACAGATCTTTGGCGATTGCCACAAGAACACTGGAGGTTGATACGGACTGTAATTGGAGTGATTGAACCAGAAAAACCTTGATTATTGGAACTAAACATGAACACAGTAGTAGTGATAGCGTTAGGAGTAGTGTAATTGCATTCGCATCGTAGTTAGATTCAGTTCTGTTCTTAGTCAATCTCTATTGTGACTTCAATTGCATCTCAACCCCCATCATTTACTGCTTCAGGTCTGAGACAGAGATAGTCCGTCTTTGTAGCGTCTGTCTGCTCTGCCGAGAACAACTCGGCCAGTGCCGAAGTGAGTCAGTACTCTGCACCTCGACTTTGTCTTCGTTTACTCCACACCAGAATACACTTAGAACGCACTGTGTCCTTGAGAAGAATGACCTAGGGTTAGCTATACTATAGTTAGCTTTAGTAATTTTGATAAACGCGTAAAACGACTAGAAAAACGCTCATCATCACTTATCACACACCAAGTGCCAAATCCAGACCGAGTTCATCAGCGGAAGCTGAGATCAACCACTGAAACCTTCCCACCACATGTACCAACCAAAGAGCTCAAGCCATTGCCAAGTCACTTAAAGTATGCCTACTTAGATGATAACCAGCAACTCCTAGTGATAATTGCCAACAACCTCCACCAGGAGCAAGAGGAGAAATTGTTGCAAGTCTTAAGGCACCATAAAAAAGCAATGGTGGAAATTATGCGACCTTCTAAGAATAAGCCCCTCCATCTGCATGCATAGAATTTTATTGGAGGAGGAAGCCTGATCGGTAAGGCAATAACAACAAAGACTGAATTTGACCATCCTGGATGTAGTGAAGAAGGAGGTGACGAAGCTACTCTCTACTAGGATCATGTATCCCATTTTGGATAGTAATTCCGATACAAATGGTACCAAAGAAGTCTGGGATGACGGTCACGAAGAATCGACATGACGAGATGGTGCCGACATGGATTCATAACAACTGGCGAGTCTGCATTAATTACAGGAAGCTTAATCAAGCGACTTGCAAGGATCACTTTCCTTTGCCTTTCATAGATCAAGTCCTAGAAAAGCTAGCCAAAAAGTCCCATTATTATTTTCTGGATGGCTACTCTAGGTACATATAAATTCATATCGCACTTGAAGATCAACATAAGACAACCTTCACATGTCCTTTTGGCACATTCGCCTATACCCGAATGTCATTTGGATTATGCAATGCTCCAAGTACATTCCAGAGATGCATGATCAACATCTTCTCGGATTTGTTGGAGGAGTGTATGGAAGTCTTCATGGACAACTTCACAGTTTATGCGGAATCCTTTGACGCGTGTCTGGAGAACCTGTCCCGGGTATTAACAAGATGCATTGAAACGAACTTGGTACTTGATGATGTCTCGTTTATAGTCGTTTCAACGCACTTATCAAATACTAAAGCTAACTATAGTATAGTCAACCCTAGGTCATTTTTCTCAAGGACACAGTGTGCTCAATTGTGATTTAGTGTCAAGTTAAACAATGCAGAATCTGAGATGTGAAGTGTTGACTCTCCTCGGTTGTAGCCGAGTCGTGCTTGGCAGAGACTGAGCAGAGACGGTCTCGGCAGAGATGGTCTCGGCTAAGACTATCCGGCCTGGTCTCGGCTGAGTACAGACAGACGCTACAGAGGCGGATTACCTCTGTCTCAACCAGAAAACAGTAAAGAAAGCAGTAAACGGGGGAGTTGGGATGCGAGTAATGCAGAAAATAAACTAAGACTATGAATGCAGTAAATGTATACTACTGTTACTAATTATCTATTAGTATTATATAACTGTATTCAGATTCAATTCCATTAATCAAGTCTAGTCCAGGTTCCAATCTCCAGTTCATAGTCCATATCAGCCTTTGGTAGTCATATGGCAATCGCCAAAGGTTCGTCCATTGTCATACCGAGGATTTACGCAATCGCTACCTCATCGGTTGACAGGATTAAGTTCAGAGCTGATTTTAGGTTCTCTTTCAACAATCGTTAAGTGATTACCTACTGAATTAGTTAAACCAGTTCCAATCGGCTTAGCTTAACATTGTTCACAGTTCAATTGCAATCGCAGATTCAATCGTGAATTAAAGTAGAGGAAGAGAACAGAGATATGAAATGCAGAATGAAATCGATTAACAGAATCAGAATACAAATACAGTGGTCCTAAGTTCGGATGGTTCCATCTTCCTCAACGATCGCCAAGGTTGATGGTGGTGGTTCACCTCCGTTCGCCTAAGTGCTGAGGATCAGCTCCACCAGAGTGCGTCAGTAGTCTGATCGGTCCCCCTACGGTGAACGTCCAGCTTCCCAGTCTTAGACCTGCACTTCCTCAATCGAGAGAAGTGCCACTGCAGCATCGTGCGCCACCGGGAATGGAAGGATGAGGGTGAGGAGATGGAGTAAAATGAGGTGTATTAGGAGTGAATTCCCCAAAAACAGAGCGTGTAAAAGTGCACAGCTCTTCCTATATATACACGAGCTGTGATATGCTAATCCTAGCGAATCCTAACAGAATTACATTGTGAAAGATCCTATTCTACCCCTATGCGAATCTTCTATCCTGACATGGCAGATCTCCTAGGAGTGACATGGCAGCTGAGCTAACGCTGAGGTGGCCTCCAAGTTGGATAGCTGATGTGGTCAATGTACTTGGGCCACTCACTGGGCTGCTGGGCTACAAGTCAAGGATTGCTTGAGACGATTTGGAGTCGGTCTGGCGGGGACGACTTCATCTCGGTAGGAACTCCCTTGTTGACTTTGGTCAACTCGGCTTGACCTGCAAAAGAAGAAGAGTTACTTTTATTAGCTAAGAAATCTGAATTAGCACAAATTTTGTATTTTCTATATATTTGAGCTCATAAAATGAATCTTAGCTAACAGTTCATTCTTAAGCACAGAATAGTCTTGCAAACCTCCTTCTTAGGTGCCTAAAAGATGTATAAACTGTGACTCATCACACCCCCACACTTACCCTTTTGCACTCCTGGGCAAAATAAAATGAAAATCTTAAGGGGGTTTTTAAAGATAGAAGAGAATTTTTCACTTGGCTTCCTTCAGTTTGACCGAGACAGAGTCGGTACTCATTCACTCTGAGCTTGAGATGCTCTTTCAGTCTGAAATTACTCCTTCTGTGCTCTAGGCAAATTAATGACCTGCAAATCTAGAGAAGACAACCAAGGGTGACAGAGCTTTTATTTGGAAGAGCACTCCCTTACTTCTCTCGTGCTTGGGCTTGTATTTACACTCAACATTCATGGAACTGAAATTACCACACTTTGACAGAGCTCTCTTTTTACACCTGCAAAAACACACAGTTATGATCACTAGGACTTCTTTCCGGTTTGTAGCGAGGCTGGGTCACAGGGTGGATAATATATGGGAAAAACTGGTTCCAGGACCCATGAGGAAGAGAGGAGCAATGGGGAGTGAGTTTAAATCAGTCTGAGGGTAACTCAGGATGCTGCCAATTTCTCCTTCTTGCTGCCACCAGCTCATTTTCTTTTCTTTTTCTTATACAACACATTTATGCAGCTGCTTTCTTTCTTTATTCGCTTTAGCTCAGATTTTCAGCTGCTGCATTCCACTTTTCTTTTTCTTTCTTTCGCTTGCTTTTATTCCTTTATTGCTCTTTGAGCTTGGGAGAGTGTTGAACAACGTTTTGCTTCCTGGAGTTCCTCCACACTTGATCATGACTTACTCCCAAAATAATTCCAAAGCTCCTCTGCTCCCATAGGGTGAGGTTAATTCATGGTTTTTCTGGCCTTGGCTTGTAGTGAGCTGTCAAAAAAAAAATGGTTAGTTAGGCTCAAATGGGGAAACAACAGATACATTTGTTCAGGTAGGCTTTATTTGGCTCAGGGCTCATAAGAAACATGGCCTAGATCATGTCATTCCTGTATGTGAAAACAGTTGTATCCAGAGAGTTGAGGCAAAATGCAGAATATACAGTTATCATGAATGCAAAAATTACACTAAAGAACAAGAAGAGAATGGCAAGATGCGAGCCATCCATATTTATAAGGCTCAAAATCTCACACAGGTTGTATCAGCTCTGACTCAAGGTTTTTCTTTTCAATTTTTCAGTCGATTACTGCCTAGAACACAAAAGTTTCATTCTCTTGAGCTAGAGAATTCTCTTGTCAAAGTTGCAGATATGCTTTCACTGACTTTATTCAAACTTTCAGAAACCAATTCAAAACTCTTTTCATGACATTCTTATTATTGACAATCCACTTGGAATTCTTGTTCAGGAGGGAAAACAAAATTGAGATTTTAAATTCTGAAAAACGAGAGATTGAAAAACCAGAAAAAATGAAATACGCAATGAAAAGAAATAACAAGTAATTTAAACTAGCAGACTTAAAACTAACAGAGAATTAGAACTGGCAGAGTTCAGGATGAAGGGAATGAAAAGAGAAAAAAATTGGAATTCTTGGATCATCCCCCACCCCCACACTTAAAATTTGCATTGTCCTCAATGCAAGGGAGGGTCAATTGGAGCTGTTGGTTCCATCAATGGTATGTCCTCCATTTCCGGAATGATTGACATTGGGCCTTCATGGAATGGCTTAATTTGGTGCCCATTGACCTGGAAGGTGCTGTTGTTGTGTTCGTCTTTTAGCTGTACTGCACCATGGGGAAACACATTAGTGATAACAAAAGGCCCATCCCATCTAGAACGTAGTTTACCTGCAATGAGTTTAAGGCGTGAGTTAAAGGGGAGGACTTTTACGGCCAACTCGGAATTCTTTTCTCAGGATCTGCTGGTCATGGAATCGCTTGATTTTCTGCTTGTAGATCCTGGAGTTTTCATATGCTTCCAAGCGGAGTTCATCTAACTCTTGTAGCTGAAATTTTCTCTGCTCCCCTGCTTGGTCATAGGCCAGATTGCACTTTGCTTAACAGCCCCAGTATGCTCTGTGTTCTAGTTCCACGGGGAAGGTGACAGGCTTTGCCGAAAATAATCCTGTAGGGAGACATCCCTAAAGGTGTCGGTATGCGGTTCTATGTGCCTGAAAAGCATCCTCAAGGAGGCGGCTCCAGTCCTTCCTGCTTTGGGATTGGTCATCTTTTGCAGTGTTTTCTTGATTTCCCTGTTGAACACTTCTGCTTGGCCATTGGTTTGCGGGTGGTAGGCAGTAGCAATTCTGTGTGCTACTCCATATTTTTGAAGAAGGAAGCCATAGCTCTGTTCTGAAGTGACTGCCTTGGTCACTTATGATTGCTTTTGGCACACCAAACCGGCAGAAGATGTTGGACTTCGGAAGTCCACTACTACTCGAGCATCGTTGGTTCTGGTGGCAATGGCTTCTACCCACCTTGATACATAATCTACGGCCAGCAGAATGTATGAATAGCCATTGGAGACTGAGGAATGGTCCCATGAAATCTATTCCCCAAACATCAAAGATTTCACAGAATTGGATGGGTTGTTGGGGCATTTCATGCCCTTACATTCATGGCCATTCACGCTTTTTGGCAGTTCTTGCAGGTGGAGACGAATTCATGCGCGTCTCTGAAGATGGTTGGCCAGTAGAGACCACAATCTAGCACTTTCCGGCAGTCAAGTGGATCCATAATGGCCGCCTCCAGGTGCCGAGTGGCGAAACTGGAGGACCGAATTGAACTCGGCTTCAGGGAATGCACTGCGGATGACTTTGTCACTTTGCACAGTCTCCAAAGGTAGGATCATCCCAAATGTAGTACTTGGCATCGCTTGGATTTTATCCTTGTACAGTAGAGATGCCTCTGGTGGGAACTGAGATGTTGCCACAAAATTACAAATGTCAGCAAACCATGGTGAAGACGTTTTTATGTGCATAAGGTGCTCATCTGGAAATTCATCTCGGATAGGCATCGGTTCACTTTCTTTTTGGATTCTGCTTAGGTGGTCTGCTACAGAGTTCTCCGCACCTCTTTTATCTCTGATTTCAATGTTGAATTCTTGAAGGAGAAGCATCCACCGAATCAGTCTCGGCTTGGCATCCGGTTTCTTCAACAAGTATCTCAAGGCCGCATGATCAGAGAACACAATTATTCTAGTGCCGAGAAGGTATGGGCGGAACTTGTCCAGGCAAACACAATTGCCAATAGTTCCTTCTCGGTTGTTGTGTAATTCCATTTGGGCCGAGTCCATAGTTCGTGATGCATAAGCAATTACCCATATTTGGGAGGCCGACTCGGCTCTTTGGCCGAGAACAGCTCTAATGCCGAGTTGGATGCATCACACATTAATTCGAATGGCAGGTCCCGGTTTGGTGCTTGCAGAATGGGAGGCGGGACGTGAGTCTGGTCTTCAACTCCTGAAATGCTTCGATACAGTGTTGATCAAAGTTGAATTCCACGTCCATACAGTAGCAGCTTGGACAGAGGCAAGGCAAGTTTGCTGAAGTTTTTATGAATCTTCTGTAGAAGCCTGCGTGTCCTAAAAATGAGCGAACCTCCCTCACGTAAGAGGGGTTTGGAAGGGAAGATATGATGTCTATCTTGGCTTTATCTACTTGATGCCTCTATTGGATACCCGGATGACCCAATACTATTCCTTGAGTCACCATGAAGTGACATTTTTCAAAATTGAGCACGAGGTTTGTGTCAATGCATCTTTTCAACACCCTTGACAGATTATTCAGGCATGCATCAAATGAGTCAGCATATACGGTAAAATCATCCATGAAGACCTCCATGCAGTCCTGTAGCAAGTCCGAGAAGATACTCATCATGCAACGTTGGAATGTACTCGGCGCATTGCACAGGCCGAATGGCATGCGTGTATACGCAAAGGTACCAAATGGGCAGGTAAAGGTCGTCTTATGCTGATCTTGGTGCAATATGTATCTGCATGTAGCCTGAGAATCCATCAAGAAAACAGTAATGGGATCTCCCGCCAATTTTTCAAGCATTTGATCAATGAAAGGCAGAGGAAGTGATCCTTGCGAGTTGCTTGGTTTAATCTTCTATAATCAATGCACACTCGCTTGTTGTTCTGAATCCTTGTTGGTACCAGCTCATTCTGCTGGTTTTCGTGACAGTCGGCCCGGACTTCTTTGGCACCACTTGCATTGGGGCTCACCCATTGGCTATCCGAGATGGGGTAGATGATCCCTGCTGCAAGGAGCTTTGTGACTTCTTTCTTAACCACGTCCGGGAGTGTCGGATTCAGTCTTCTTTGCTGCTGCCTTATGGGCTTGATCTCCTCCTCCATTAATATTTTATGCATGCAGATGGAGGGGTTTATGCCAGGAAGGTCAGAAAGTTTCCACCTATTGCCTTCTTATGCTGCCTTAGGACCTCCAACAACTTTTCTTCTTGCTCTTGGTTGAGATTGCTAGCAATAATAACAGGGAGTTTTTGTTCTTTGTCCAAGTAGGCGTATTTTAAAGTGACTCGGCAATGGTTTTAGTTCTATGGGTGGTGGTGGCAATGGAGATTTGTCAATATCTGAATTTGGATCCGACTGGCCGACTTGGTCTTGATTCGGCACCAGGTGTGCCGACATGATTTCGACCTTTGATTGCTTCGCCCGGCTTGACTTCATGGGCTCAATCAGCGTGGGGAGTGGAGTCGGCCTTGGCTTCGAGTTGGCCTTCTCCGAGTCGGATCTGGATGGAACATCGGTGTTTTCCACAGTGTGAGTTGAGTCTTCTTTGGCCGAAATGATCTCGGTGGGTTTGTCGGCCTTGGTTTCTTTGGCCGAGTTGACTATGGCTCCTTCATTGATTTCGGCCTTCTCTGGCCGACTTCGGTTCTTGGCTGAAAAGATTGTTTCCATTTGTGCAAATAAGTATTAGTTAGTTTCGGCAACTTCAGCCTCTTCACTTTCTCCGAGCACTCCGGGTTTGTCCGATTGCATGCTTGGTTCATTGTTTTGAATAATTCGGCTTTGAATTCCAAGTCAGCGATGTCATCATATTCGTCCTCTGAGAATTTGGAGAGGGTATGTACTTCTTTCTTGTCGGCTTCTTCATAGATTCCTAAGCAACTGATAATATCAGTAACTTCAGCAAAATCTTCCATGCTTGCCTGCTTTGTCTAGTTGAAGATATTCTTCAACCGGTTCTTCAATAAGGTCAATGCCAAGGAGGAATGGTCTTGATTGGGGTGCTTCATAGCTTGAAAATATTGAATTGCACCAGAGTGTCACCGAATTCCATTGAGAGAGTCCCAGAGTATACATCAATCTTTGTTCGTGCCGTAATCAAGAATGGTCTTCCCAGAATTAAAGTTGATTCTTTTAAAATTTGTCTCATCCTCCATGTCAAGAACATAAAAGTCAGCTGGAAAAATTAGCTCATTAACTTGGACGAGAACATCCTCAAGAACACCCAGGGGCTGGACAATACTCCTGTTAGCAAGTTGAATGGTCATCCCCTGTTGGTTCTAAATCTCAAATTCAGGGACCTGTAGATTGATGCTTAGGCATGACATTGATTGAGGCTCCCAAATCCAGCATGGCATCGGCAAAAGTGCATTCACCAATGGTGCATGGAACAGAAAAGATTCCAGGATCTCTGCATTTCTTTGGCAGTGTTGCTGTCCCTGTGGTGGAAGTTTCGTTCTTAGTTAAGGCCGACACCACACCTCCAACCTCCACACTTCCTTTTATCTTCTTCCGCTTGTGCACACAGAGTTCCTTGAGGAACTTTGCGTACTTGGGAACTTGCTTGATGGCATCAAGGAGTGGAATGTTGATTTCCACCCTACGGAACATCTTCAGCAACTCGTCATCCGACTCTAGCTTTCTTGCTGAAGTGGGCCGAGATGGAAATGGCAATGGAACAGCTTTTTCTGGCCGAGACTGTAGGTCGGCATTATGCTCTGAGTCGGCTTCTAGTGATCTCGGCATCTGCTGCAGTGTAGGTTGAGGTAGTTCTTTTCCACTTCGGAGAGTGACTACACTGGCGTTACCTCTCGGATTTGGAATGCTTTGAGAGGGGAGATTGCTAGATCCTGCCGACTGAAGTTGGCTCACTGTGTTAGCTAGCTGACCAATTTGCGTTTTGAGGTCTTGGATGGTGGCGGTCATATTTTCCTGAAACTGCATGTTGCTGGAGCTCACAGATTGCTGGAACTCCAGATTATTGGTTGCAAGTTGCTTCATTAGGTCCTCTAGAGATGGAGAGTTGCCTTGAGTAGGCACTCTCTGTTGTTGTTGTTGTTTGAAAAGGTGGTCTTTGGGTATTGCTGAGCCTCGGTTGTTGATAACCTGCTTGCCGCTGATAAGTGTTCGGTGCGGATCCGAATTGTTGGGTTGCATATGGCCCTTGATTCGGTCCTGGCCGAAATGGTTGTCTCCCATGCTGCTGGTTATCAAACGCCCGATTCTGATACGGCTGTTTCCCGTACTGAAATCCACCTATGGCTCCAACATTTTCTGGCTGGTATTCGACTCTCGGTTTCTTGGAGAGTGGGGCACATATTAGTGGGGGTGCTCACGGAAGTACATATGCCACATAATTTTGCTGCCATGGCGGGTTGGTGTTGTCCAATAGCAAGCTGTCTCACCAATGATGTCAACTCGGTCAGCTGATTCTCCAGCCTCGATTGGAAGCTGCACCGATTTCATTCACCATCCAGGATTGATTTCGGCCCTCGATTCCGAACTGCTGTGTATTACCAGCCATGTTGGAAATCAGGTGCCCTTCTGCTGCTGGTGTCTTGTCCATCAAAGCTCCACCACTAGCTGCATCTATCATACTCCCCTGTCCATTAGAGATAGTCCTTCATAGAAATATTGGATCAGCGGCTGTTATTTGATCTGATGATGTGGACAGGTGGCGCAGAGTTTATTAAACCCTCCCAAAGTATTCATGTAATATTTCACCTGTATGCTGCCTTATCCCACATATCTCTTTTCTGATGGTCGCAGTTCTGGATGCCGGAAAGAACTTCTCCAGAATGCACGCTTCATGTCTCCCCTGGGTGTTGAAAAAAAGGGCTGAAGGTACAGCCAATCCTTTGCTGCCCCATCCGGGGAGAATGGGAATGCCTTCATCTTGATATAGTCCTCCGATATCCCCTGCGGCCTCATGGTAGAGCAGACCACATGGAACTCTTTCAGGTGCTTGTGGGGGTCTTCTCCTGCAAGACCATGAAATTTGGGCAACAGGTGTATAAGACCAGATTTCAACTCATATGTTTGAGCTGGCTCCGGCTGTGGGTATTGGATGCACCGGGGTTGATACACCACGTCTAGAGTAGCTAACTCCTTCAACGTCCTATCGTTATTCTCCATTCGTCCTGATTCTGCAAAAGCGTTAGAACTAGACACAAGATTATCAGTACAAAGCTGGTTAGAATTAGCTACAGATTCTATATCAGCACTACTATTTACTACAGTGTTCCTAATTTTTCGTAATCTACGTAAGGTTAATTCTATTTCTGGGTCAAAAACAGTCAATGGATCAGTACTACTCCTAGTCATGCATCATGCAGATTATGCAGAAAAGAAAGATGCAGTAATATATGCAAACAAAATGCTACCTCTAAGTACTACAAAATGGTTTTACACAGAAAAATTATTGATATAGGGCATGCTTTTTATTCAAGATCCAGAAACAACAGAAAAAAAAAACATAGACAAATTCAAAATACTCAAGACTGACTTACACTTCACAGACTCGGGATTCGTCCTTACTTAGCTTGGCACACGAAAACACAAAAGAACTTGTGTCCCCGGCAACGGCGCCAATTTGATGATGTCTCGTTTATAGTCGTTTCAACGCACTTATCAAATACTAAAGCTAACTATAGTATAGTCAACCCTAGGTCATTTTTCTCAAGGACACAGTGTGCTCAATTGTGATTTAGTGTCAAGTTAAACAATGCAGAATCTGAGATGTGAAGTGTTGACTCTCCTCGGTTGTAGCCGAAGTGGGTGCTTGGCGTAGACCGAGCAGAGACGGTCTCGGCAGAGAGATGGTCTCGGCTAAGACTATCCGGCCTGGTCTCGGCTACTGAGTGCAGACAGACGCTACAGAGGCGGATTACCTCTGTCTCAACCAGAAAACAAGAAAGAAAGCAAGTAAACGGGGAGTTGGGATGCGAGTAATAATGCAGAAAATAAACTAAGACTATGAATGCAGTAAATGTATACTACTGTTACTAATTATCTATTAGTATTATATAACTGTATTCAGATTCAATTCCATTAATCAAGTCTAGTCCAGGTTCCAATCTCCAGTTCATAGTCCATATCAGCCTTTGGTAGTCATATGGCAATCGCCAAAGGTTCGTCCATTGTCATACCGAGGATTTATGCAATCGCTACCTCATCAGTTGATGGGATTAAGTTCAAAGCTGATTTTAGGTTCTCTTTCAACAATCGTTAAGTGATTACCTACTGAATTAGTTAAACCAGTTCCAATCGGCTTAGCTTAACATTGTTCACAGTTCAATTGCAATCGCAGATTCAATCGTGAATTAAAGTAGAGGAAGAGAACAGAGATATGAAATGCAGAATGAAATCGATTAACAGAATCAGAATACAAATACAAAGTGGTCCTGAAGTTCGGATGGTTCCATCTTCCTCAACGACGCCAAGGTTGATGGTGGTGGTTCACCTCCGTTCGCCTAAGTGCTGAGGATCAGCTCCACCAGAAGTGCGCCAAGAGTCTGATCGGTCCCTCTGGTGAACGTCCAGCTTCCCAGTCTTAGACCTGCACTTCCTCAATCGAGAGAAGTGCCACTGCAGTACCGTGCGCCACCAGGAATGGAAGGATGAGGGTGAGGAGATGGAGTAAAATGAGGTGTATTAGGAGTGAATTCCCAAAAACAGAACGTGTAAAAAGTGCACAGCTCTTCCTATATATACACGAGCTGTGATATGCTAATCCTAGCGAATCCTAACAGAATTACATTGTGAAAGATCCTATTCTACCCCTATGCGAATCTTCTATCCTGACATGGCAGATCTCCTAGGAGTGACATGGCAGCTGAGCTAACGCTGAGGTGGCCTCCAAGTTGGATAGCTGATGTGGTCAATGTACTTGGGCCACTCTTCGCTGGGCTGCTGGGCTACAAGTCAAGGATTGCCGAGACGATTTGGAGTCGGTCTGGCGGGACGACTTCATCTCGGCCGGAACTCCCTTGTTGACTTTGGTCAACTCGGCTTGACTGCAAAAAAAGAAGAAGAGTTACTTTTATTAGCTAAGAAATCTGAATTAGCACAAATTTGTATTTTCTATATATTTGAGCTCATAAAATGAATCTTAGCTAACAGTTCATTCTTAAGCACAGAATAGTCTTGCAAACCTCCTTCTTAGGTGCCTAAAAGATGTATAAACTGTGACTCATCAGTACTCAACTTTGAAAAATGTCACTTCATGGTTACCGAAGGGAATGTGCTGGGACACCTTGTATTGAGCAGAGGGATCGAAGTCGACAAAGCTGAAGTCAACACCATTACTCCCCTACCTAACCTTGCATCTGTGCGGGATATGTGCTCATACTTGGGACATGTAAGATTTTACAGGCGATTCATTAAAACTTTAGCAAGATCGCCTTGCCTCTAATTGAAGACTAGACTAACATCCATACCAATTCTTCAAGCACCTAATTGGGAGTACCAATTCGAGTTAATGTGTGATGCATCCAACTCGGCACTCGAAGCCATCCTAGGCCAACAAGTTAGAGTCGGCAAGTCGTCACATGTTATAGCTTACGCTTCTCGAACCATGGATCCAACCCAAACAAACTATACAATTACGGAGAAGGAGCTGCTAGAAATTGTATTTTCCTTAGACAAATTTCGTTCATATTTGCTCGATTCCAAAGTTATAGTTTTCTCTTATCATGCCGCATTGAAATTCCTATTGAAGAAGCCGAACGCAAAGCTGAGACTAATTCAGTGGATGCTGCTCCTTCAGGAATTTGACTTGGAAATCAGAGACAAGAAAGGTGCGAAGAATTCGGTAGCAGATCACTTAAGACGAATTGAGAGGGAAATCGACCCAATGCCGATTTGAGATGACTTCCTGGATGAACAACTCTTACAGATAGACAAGAGTCAACCATGGTATGCTGACATATGCAATTTTCTCGTCGCATCTATTTTTCCACCAAGGGCATCCAGAATAGATATGGAAAAGCTCTAAAGCGAAGCTAAATATTATGTATGGGACGATCCATACTTGTGGAGATTTTGCAATGACCAGATAATTCGCAGGTGTATTATGTATCTTGAGATCTAGTCGGTCCTCCACTTCTACCATGCAGTAGTCGGAGGCGGCCATTACGGATCAACCTAGATGGCCCGAAAGGTACTTGAATACGGGTTTTATTGGCCCACAATTTTCCAAGATGCTCACCAATTCTTCTCGACTTGCGAACCATGTCAGCAAACAAGAATGGCCATTGGCCGAAGATAAGAAATGCCCCAACAACCAATTCTATTTTGTGAAGTCTTCAACGTGTAGGGTATTGATTTCATGGTACCATTCCTAATCTCCGAAGGAAACTCTTACATTCTCCTTGTCGTTGACTACTTCTCGAGATGTGTGGAAGCTAAGGCCACCAGGACAAACGACGCGAAAGCTGTTGTGAGTTTCCTGAAATCCAATATCTTTTGCAAATTTGGTGTGCTGAAAGCGCTGATAAGTGACCAAGGAAGTCACTTCTGTAATAAAACAATGTCGACACTCCTATAGAAATATGGGGTTGTTCACCGAGTTGCAACAACATACCACCCCCAAACCAACGACCAAGCGGAAGTATTCAATAGGGAAATAAAGAAATTATTACAAAAGATGGAAAATCCCGGCCAAAGCAACTGGAGCCAACTTCTGGTGGACGCTTTATGGGCTCATAAGATAGCTTATCAGACTCTACTAGGAATGTCTTCCTACCGGATCGTCTTCGGTAAGGCATGTCACTTGTCGGTTGAGATTGAGCACTGTGCTTACTAGACGGTCAAGAAGTGCAACATGGCCTATGACCAAGCTAGCCAAGAAAGGAAACTTCAGTTATAGGAATTGGAGGAGTTGCACTTGGAAGTATACGAGAACTTCCAGATTTACAAGGCAAAGGTAAAACAATTTCATGATAATCAGATCCCGAGGAAGGAATTTAGAGTTGGCTAGAAGGTTCTCTTGTTCCATTCACGATTCAAGCTCATAGCTGGTAAGCTTTGTTCTAGATGGGACAAACTATTTGTTATTACTAATGTTTTTTCCTATGCTATAGTAGAGTTAAAAGACAAGGCTAGCAACAAGATTTTTCAAGTCAATAGGCACCAGCTAAAACATTTTCATGAAGGTCCAATGCTAGTGGTGGACGAGGTGGAGAGCATCTTGCTACATGAATCAGCCATACCAGATGACATAACTTGAAAGACCTTTCCTCACACTGATTCTAGTTCTGCGTTTTCCCTTTCGTTTGTGTTTTCTTTTTGTTTGCTTCTGTTTTACTTATTTCTATTTTCTATTTGAATTTTGTTGTTGTTTTGTTTTTGTTTTCTTCTTTTTTTCCAAGTTTGTTTTTCCCTTTAATTTGATTTTTGTTTTCTAATTGTGAGAAAAATATTTTGCAAAAATTCAAATAGAATTTTTTATGGTGAATAAAACATGAAAAAGTAATACATAATTTTGAATAAGAGGTTTTTCAATTAGATTTGTAAAAAAAAAATTCTTTATCTTTAAAAGATAAGTGATTGAAAAAAAAATTTAAGTTAAAACCATTATTATTAATAGATCAATGTATTCTTATTAACTAAATAATTCCCCCTCACTCTTCTAAATAATTTTTGTGAATACCAGTTGCCATCTCCAATCTTGCTCCGCTTGACTTATGCTTGAGGTTATATATTATTGACCGATACATCGGTTTTCTCATCCCATTTTAATTGTTTGTTTAGCATAAATAATTGCTTTTGTTGTCACTTCCTATTGCCGTGTGTGAGTGGGACATTAGCTCTCCAACGTTCCTTCCCTAATCCTTACCTAAAGTTTGATACGACATTTGCCAAAATTCCAAATATCGGAAAATAGGAAAATCCTAAATGGGCCCAAACAAAGTTTTAATTTCACGCAAACGATGTACTCCGTACCCCACGTAATTTTCATCATTTTCCCACTTTTTTAAAAAAAAATTAACATTATTTATCCAATAACATAAAAGCACGTTGATTCCAGCATGATTCGTTAATAAAACTCTAAGCAATGCTGCGAAAAATAGAGTAGCCTTGAGTAAATTTAGTTAATCATGTTACAAGAAATAAATTGTGAATAAGTGAGTTTAAATTTTTGTAATGTGTTTCATCTATTTTCTATTCTCATCTCTTTATTCTCCTTTTCTCATGTAAGATTTCTCATGAATTTCTTCTTGAAATAAATAAATAATAAGAGAAGGAATTGTAAGACATGACATTCTTTTGAAGTATTTCCTTGTGAAATAAATATACAATTTTGTTTTAGAAAGTGAAAATAATTTAGTTTTTATATCTATTAATTTAGTGACAAATCGGTCATTTCAATGCGAATTTATAAACAAAATTTGGAACTAAATTTATCATAAAACTCATAGAATTGTGAGCTAATAAATTGTTACGATGACAGGTTTAAAAGTTAAATAAGAAAAATTAATTTGTTATAAAGTTGATAGATTTAAAGACTAAAATATATACACATAATATTTAAAGATTAAAATTTATTTTTTTTATTGCATGCAAAAATAGATTATGTATTGACACTGTAAAATAAGTTTAGGTTGTTATCTAATTACAAATCATTTTTTATAAGATAAGTTTGTTGACTTTTATAATAATTACTTAAAGAGAAAATAGATGATGCATTGACATTTTACACTATTATCCAATTTTACACTATAAAATAAACTATCAATATTAAATAAGTTTACATTGTCATCCAATTACAAATCAATTTGTATTGTAAGTTTGTCAACTTTTACGATAATTACTTAAAGAGAAAATAGATTATGCACTGGCGTTGTAAAATAATTCTACATTATCATATAATTTTTCAATGTAAAATAAACTATCAGTATAAAATAAGTTTACATTGTTATCCAATTACAAATCACTTTGTATAGTAAGTTTGTTAACTTTTACAACAATTACTTAAAGAGAAAATAGATGATGCACTAATATTGTAAAATAATTTTATATTGTCATTCAATTTTACAATATAAAATAGACTATGTATAGTATAAAATAAATCTACATTATCATCCAATCATAAATCACTTTATATAGTAAGTTTATTGATTTTTATAATAATTACTTAAAAAGAAAATAAATAATGTGCTAACACTAGAAAATAATTTTATATACTATCATCTAATCACAACACGTCATATATGATAAATTGATTGACTTTTATAATAAATACCTAAAATGTCATTCCATTAAACTCTTACTTTCATACTTTTTTTTATAAAATATACAATATTGAACATAAACTTCCTAATAATGAAAATGAAAATGAGAATGGAAAAAATACACGTTAACTTTATTTTAATTTGGTGTTTCAAACTTATCACTTCGTAAAAACTATTTTGCTATAGACTGACCTAATCCTAAAAGATGTAGTTATTTTTTTATTTTTTATTTTAAGTAAAACCCTTTGAAATTATATTCCCTTTAGCTTGGGTAATTCATTTGCAATTAGGAATAATTTAATCATATCAGGACATTTTTTTCGCCGTAGTTTTCGATTAGTCATGCATCCTGTTCAGTCACGGAAATTTGTAGGGATAAACTTAGTATTATCCAAGTCATTGATGAAGGTTAATGATTTTAAGAAATAAATTAATGATTAGTTTTCAATGCAACAATATAATAGTATTATTATATTTTGGTACAAACAAAAATTAGTCTAGTGAATCATAGTTCATGTAACCGGTGAAAAAATGTTCATATTTAATATTTCATCATATTTTAAATAGAAAATGCTCCAAAGTAGATATTCGGGGAAAATGAAAAAAAAATTGGTTTAATCTATAAATATATTTCAAATTAATGGACATTAAATTAATTTTTGTAATATTTTTACATTTTATTATAATTTTAATATATGAATATTATAAATACAAATTCAAATAAACTTACTAAAATACAACAAAATAGAAATATAAAGTACAAATATAATTTTAATTAATTTTCAATCTTACTTTTTTATAATATATCTTTTCCGGTATAGTTGTTCTAATTAATATATATATATATAATATTTAACTTGGTGCTTTTTGGGTTTATATGCAAAATCAATTTTACACACTAGACTCATGTTTAATTTAGGTATACATTCTTCTTTTTTTCTTCTTTATACTTGTTCTCTTTTGGAAAACTCTCTCTCACTTTTGTTTATTAGGCTCACTCTCTGTTTCTTTTCTCTGTTTCTCCTCCCACCGTGTCCCTTGATTTCCCTGATCCTTCTATTTATAGGCTACGAACCTCCACTTGTATGGCTCGTATTCCCATGAAATCTGTGTCAGAAAAGAGATTTTCCTGATAGGTTACCTTTTCTGACGCGCGACGGTGCCTCCTTCCTATCCTGACTTCTGACCACTGGCATCCTGTCACGTCGACATGGCTTCCTTGATACTCTTCCTGACAACACTATCGGTCTTTCTACCATCGGTCGTCCAACCGGCTGTCAGCTATCTGTTCCTGGTTGGTCGGTCATGGTTAGACGGTACACAGCCCCTTAAGTTTGGTCCTATGCCAAACTTAACTACCTCGGCCGTGACCATGTTCCTTGCTTTTTGGTTGCTAGAAGATGAATCGTTTTTCCTTCCTCAAGTAGCTTATTTGAAACGTTTTTTGAAATTACGTTTTTTCGCGCTCTGGAATGATGGGTCATTAATTACGCATTTTTTCTTTCCCAAGGAAGGCATAATGATTGTTTATCATTAATGCGCCTTAACCGTTTCCCCTCACTTCACCCTTATTTCCTCATTTTTGCGTCATTCTCCTCGTCTTCTTCTTCTTCACTTCACTTTCCAACTCCAGGGTTTTTCTTATCTCCTTCGCCTGACTCACCATTCTTCTCGACCTTCTTCACCTGGTGCCATGGACGCTGATATAAGTACTATTTCTTTCTTTCTTCTCTCTTATTTACTTGTTTTTTCCCTTTATTTTGTCTTTTTCTTTTGTCTTTATTGAGGGTTTTTTCCTTTTCTTTCTTCCTTTCCCCTTTCTCTTTTTGGTTGGGTCTGAAATTGACCCCACCTTCCCTTTGTCGCAAGGGGCCCTTCCCTAGGTGCTGCTGGTTTTTCTCAGGAAAACCGGTCCCCCTCCAGAGTCGATTCGGGGGCCGACTCTTCATCTTCGGATGGTCCTCAGAGTTCGTCGAGCTCTAGGGAGGTCTTTCCATTCGAAATATGGTATAGGGATAACTCTGAGGACGACATTTCAAAGGACCCTTTCTTGTGGGTTGACAAAGAGGTAAAGAGGGCCTTTTCTCAGTATACCCAAGGTAGCCTCCTCCTTGGAATGATGAAGAAGTTTCTTCGGCCCGGTCCTTGGAGGGTGCGGCTTCGTCATTGTCAGCCGGACGAGTCTGTGAACAACCAAGCGTCCTCCGAGGTGACTCCATTCTTTATGTGTACGAGCCAGTTTTTTCCAAATTGGGCTTGAAACTCCCGTTCACATCTTTTGAACAGACAATCCTCAGAGCCCTCAATGTAGCCCCTACCCAACTTCATCCCAACAGTTGGGCCTTCGTTAGGGCCTTCGAACTTTTGTGTGAGGACTTGGGACGAGCTCCTTCCTTGGGGGTCTTCTTTTGGTTTTTTCGAGTTAAAAAAGCGCATAAGGTAGGATGGATGTCCCTGAGCAGTCGTCCCAACCGAAAACTTCTGAAGCCCTTTCTAGAGAGCTTCAAAATTTTTAAGGATAAGTTCTTCAAGGTTTGTCCGGGCAAATCTGGTCCGAGTCTCATGGTCGACCCGTTAGGGACGCCCTTTTTTCCTTTCTATTGGACTCCCCAACAGGCCATGTCCATTACTATAGTCCGGAAGGACTTGGAATAGTGGGAGGACGAGTTCATATCCGAACTTGAAACTCTTCCGTGCTTATTCTACTCCGAGCTTATCAGAGGATCAGGTCGGCCTCCTTTTTTCCTCGGTCTTAGGACATTATTTATTTTTCTCTTTTCTAACAGTTGATCTCGTTCTTTGTAGGTTTTTCAGTAAAACTTTTGAAAGACTTGAAGAAGAATATGTCTTCGACCGCCGAGGAGGGGACGAGTGTTGCTGCTGAGGTTCCTCAGGCCGCCGTACCTCTTCAAGAGATTCCTGCTGATCCTTCTCCTCTTTCGGCGGGTTCTGAGGCTGTAGCGGATTGGTCGGCGGAAGGTCCAGAGGGTGAGGAGGATATCATTAGAAGGCCCTCCAAACGTCTTCGTCCTGAAGAAGAAGTTGAGCCCTAAGTCGAGTTAGGTCGGCCGTCTCACTCTGTGTGGGCTAGATCAAAGTTTATTTCTGAGGCCGTGGACCAGAATGTGTTAACTCCTTCTGAGGGTTCTCTAGTCAAGTGTTTAGGCATTTCAGGGACTTTGGATGCTATTCAACGCTTGGCTGGTTGTTCAGCCATCCTTGCTCGGGCGGCCGAAGTTGAATTTGGTCCGATGGCTGACCGACTAACTCAAGTGGATAAGGAGAGACAAGTTTGGGATCAGACTCGCGCTGAGTATGATGACCAACTTGACTTGCTGAAGAAGTCCATGGCTGCCCTTCAGGAGGAGTTACGACTCTCCGATGATCAACATGCTCGTGATCGGGACGAGTGGGCTTCGAGGCAGGACGCTCTTGTTGCTGACACAGAGTGTGCTAAAGCTAAGTTATCCTCTTTGGAATCTGATGTGGCCGTTCTTCAGTCCAAGGTTGCTTCTCAAGTAGATGAAATGAAGATTAAAGATGCAACTATTTCTCAGTAGGAAGTGGCTATGGTGAAACAGTACGAGTATGGTTTTAACAATGCTCTTGCTCAACCTAAGATTATTCACCCAGGTCTGGATCTTTCGGGAACCGATCCTTATAAGGAAATTGTTGACGGTCAAATTGTTGATGTACCTTAATTCTTGTTTTCTTTTTATGTAACGCTTTCCTACACTTTCAATGAAATTCTTACCTTTGTTTGGACGATTTTTGCTCTGAATCTTATCGTAGTGTTTTGATCGGTCGCTTCCTTTGAATCGAATAAAAATCTTCCTACGTTATTAGGCGGATTTATTTGACCGTATTCTAGGATTACTTAGTTAACAAACGGATCGCGTATTATAACAACCAAGAGATAAATCGTGGTTTTGATAAGAATCTGCCTAAGTTGTCAAGTAGATTAAATTGTTTTTATCAAATCTGTTATAGTGTCCCATTCGTACCTTTGGACTGGTTTTCCGTTGTCGACATTTTAAATTCCGAGTCGCGCCCCCGGACTAGTCTTTTACGACCGGCCGTTATCGGGCTTTTAAGTTCCGAGTCGCGCCCCCGGACTAGTCTTTTACGACCGACCGTTATCGGGCTTTTAAGTTCCGTGTCGCGCCCCTGGACTAGTCTTTTATGACCGACCGTTGTCGGGCTTTTAAAAGGCAAATAAGTGGATGATTCTGGCAGTAGAAAGTGTTTTCATTCTAATTGTAATACATGCGTAGAGAAGCGGCGTTCCATGTTTGTGGTAGTACTTTTTTCTCCAGGCTTTCTAACTTGTAAGCCCCCTGTCCTGTCTCGTCGATTACTCTGTACGGTCCTTCCCAAAATGGTGTTAGCTTGTTTTTGTTGGCCGTCATGGTGATTTTCTTTAAGACCAAGTCCCCTGTTTTGAACTTCCTTGGGATCACCTTCTGATTGTATTTTCTTGCTGCTCTTGCTTTTATGGCATATTCTTTGACGTGGGCTATCTCTCTGGCCTCCTGGACTAGGTCTAAGTTGGCTCTTAGCTCTTCCTCGTTTCTGCTTGGTTCGAACAAGGCCGTCCTGGGGGAAGGTTCTCCAATTTCGAATGAAATCATGGCTTCTGTTCCAAATGTAAGGCAGAAAGGGGTTTCGTTTGTTGTGGAATGTGGGGTGGTATGATAGGACCATAAAACCTGAGGTAGTTCTTCCGCCCATCTTCCCTTTGCTTCTTCTAGCCTTTTTCGTAGTCCCCTTAGGATGACTTTGTTGGCTGCCTCTACTTGTCCGTTGGACTGGGGGTGTTCGACCGAGGTGAAGACTTGCTTTATTTTCAACCCCTTGTAGAAGTCGGCCGTTCCCTTTGAAGCAAACTGCGTACCATTGTCGGAGACGATCTCGACAGGTATACCGAACCTGCATATTATCTTTTCCAATAGAATCTTTTGACTTTTTCGGCCGTGATTGTCGCGACCGGCTCTGCTTCCACCCATTTCGTAAAGTAATCTACTGCCACGATTAGGAATCTTACTTGCCCTGGAGCGGGAGGAAAAGGTCCCAAGATATCCCACCCCCATTTGAAGAAAGGCCAAGGCGACGTTATATGGTGTAGGTTTTCTAGGGGTGCTTTATGTCCCTTAGCGAATCTTTGGCACTTGTAGCACTTCTTCACGTAGTCCATACAATCCCTCTTCATCGTTGGCCAATAATATCCTGCCCTGGCTATCTTACTTGCCAGTGCCCTTCCTCCAATATGAGTACCACAGGCTCCTTCATGTACTTCTTTTAAGACGTAGGACGATTCTTCTTCTTCTAAGCATCTGAGGAGGGGGAAAGAAAAACCCCTCCTGTATAGTTGTTGGCCCAGAACGGTGTACTTGGCTGCTTCTTTCGCTATTTTTAGCGCTTTTTCTGGATCTTCTGGGGTGGCTCCCTTTTGGAGGTAATCAAGGATTGGTGTCATCCACGTGGCCTCCTTATCCCTATGTTCAGAATCTCCGGCCGTTCTATGGCGGGCGTGTTTAATTTTTTGTGTATTACTGTTTTTTGTTGCCCCCTTCTCTGAGTGCTGGCCAACTTGGTTAATAGGTCGGCCCTTTCGTTCTGCTCTCTGGGGACGTGCAAAAGGGTGAACTTGTCAAACGAGGAGGCTGTAGAGGTCGCTCGATCGCGATATTTTGCAAGCTGAGGATCTTTTGCCTGATAGTCCCCATTGACTTACCCTATGACGAGCTTGGAATCGCTTTTGACTGTGAGTTTTCTTACCCCGACTTCCTAGGCCAGCTTCATTCTTGCTAAAAGCGCTTCGGTACTCGCCTGATTGTTGCTAGCTTTAAATTCGAAGTGTAAAGACTGTTCGATAAATGCTTCGGCCGGTCCTTCCAAGATGACTCTGGCGCCACTCCCCGTGTGATTAGATCAACCGTCCACCGAAAGGAACCATTCTCCCTCTTCGTCTTCATCCGCCGCTGGTGTCATTTCGACAAGGAAGTCTGCCATGGCCTGAGCTTTGACATGGCCCCTGCTCTCAAAAGTGATGTCGAACTCTGATAATTGTATACTCCAAGCCACCATCCGTCCGCCCAGGTTAGGTTTTCCTAGAACTTGTTGGATCGGCAAATCTGTTCGTACGACTATCCCAAAGTTCTGAAAGTAAGGTCTTAACCTTCGGGAAGTTGTTACTAGGGCCAGAGCTACCTTACCTATCTTTGGGTATCGAGTCTTTGGTTCTTGTAAAACCTTACTTATGAAATACACCGGTCGTTGTTCCCCTTCTCGTTCCTGTATCAAAACAGAGCTAATGGCTTTCTCGGAGGCGGAAAGGTAAAGGTGAAGAGGGGTACCTGGTGTTGGCCATGTCAAAATGGGGGGCGCCGATAGTGTCATTTTCAAATGCTTGAAGGCTTCCTCGCATTCATTTGTCCATGTAAACCTTCCCTTTTTTAGTGCCCCAAAGATTGGTAGGGCTGTTTCGGCCGACCGAGGATAAAACGGGATAAGGGCGGCCACTTTTCCCATAAGCTATTAGACCTCTTTGACGTTCTGGGGGCTTCTCATGTTGATTATGGCCTGGCATTTGTCAGGATTGGCTTCGATCCCTCTTTCGGTTAACATGAATCCCAAGAATTTGTCTGCTCTTACTCCAAAAGAACATTTTTCGGGGTTGAGTCTCAGCTGATTCTTCCTCAATATAGTGAATACTCGTTCGAGCGTGTGGTAGTGTGTTTCTGCTTTGGACGACTTTACCACCATGTCGTCCACATACACCTCCATATCTTTCCCTATTATTTCTTTGAAAACCTTATCCATCAGACGTTTGTAGGTAGCCCCGACGTTTTTTAATCCGAAGGGCATGACCTTATAACAGAAAGCCCCTGCCTCTATTATGAAAGCGGTTTTTTCTTCGTCGGCCGGGTGCATTTGGATTTGATTGTACCCTGAATAGGCATCCATAAAGCTCAAGAGGGCATGTTCGGAGACCTCATCCACCAACTGGTTGATATTTGGCAAGGGGTACGGGTCCTTTGGACAGGCTTTATTGAGGTCGGTATAGTCTGTGCACATTCTCCACCGGCCGTTTGCTTTTTTCACCATGACCACATTAGCCAACCAAGTGGGGTACTGGACTTCTCTCACGAAACCGGCCGCCAGCAGTTTTCCAACTTCCTCCTTGATGGCTTTTCTTTTTTCTTCTCCTTGTCTTCTCTTCTTTTGTGCCACCGGTTTTGACCCTAGGCTGACCGACAAGTGATGGCACATAAATCGGGGATCGATACCTGGCATATCTCTTGCTGTCCATGCGAAGACATCAGCATTTCTTCATAGCGTTGGGATGAGCTGACCTTCTTCCTTTTCATCCAGTGTTGTACCAATGCTAGTTTTTTGACTGGCCGAGAACCCGATCTGTACTTCTTTGAGGTCCCCCACTGGGTGAGGCCTCTTTTCTTCAGAAAAGTATCGCGGGTCGAGGTCTATATCTAGGACATTTACTTCTGCTTCTTTGGCCGTCAGTTCTATTTTCAAGCTATCCTCGTAACATTTTCTGGCCGTGGTTATGTCGGCCCAAATTGTAGCTATAGTTTGACCGACTGGGAATTTCATGCACAGATGATGAATGGAGACAACAGCTCCCAACCTGTTTAAGGCCGACCGTCCCATAATGATATTATAAGAGGCTTCGCTGTCCACTACTGTATATGTTACAGGGATTGTCCTTGCTCCATTCTTGTCCCCAAATGTCGTTTCTATTTCGACCGTCCCTTTTATGGGAACGCGTTCTCCAGCGAACCCGTAGAGGACACCTTCGCACTTGGTTAAGTCTCTTACTCCTAGTTTCTGGGCCGTCGTCCAATAAAGGATGTTGGCCGAGCTCCCCTGGTCTATCAATACCCTTTCAATTTTATATTCTCTCGCCACGACTGATATGACCATAGGTTCGTCACATCCCGTCTCCTCCCTTCTACAATCTTCATTTGTAAAGGTAATGACCAGCCTCGGTGTCTGTTTTCCCAACGGGGTGAAGTTTGCTCCTATTAACACGGTCTGGACTTCGTTTCTTAGCTGGTCTGGTCTTAGAGGACGTACCCGTGCCCCCAGCAATGGTCGAGATAACTCCTTTGTGTGGGACCGGGCTATTTTGCCTTGATCGACTTCGCCTCCTATCTGGTCCTTCCTCTCTTCGTGTCCATTGCCTTCGTGTGCTGACGTATTGGTTCAGTCTTCCCTCTTGGATGAGCCGCTCTATTTGGGTTTTCAGGGTCCAGCAGGCTTCTGTGGAATGTCCTGTGGTGCGATGAAAGTCGCACCATTCGGTTTGGTTGTTGCCCAAGTATTTTTCCATCCGATCTGGGGGGAAGCGTAGTAGCCTCGTATGGCACATTTCCCTTAGTATCTGGGCTCTCTTCTCGTTCAACGGGGTGAAGTGCTTGTCTTTGTGTGCTGTCTCCACTCGTCTTGACGTCTCAGTCCTTTGTATAGCTACTCGTCCCTCGTTCTTCCTGGTTTGTAGATGCTCCTCTGCCATTCGTTCGGTTTGATCCTCCTCTACTTCTATATGTTTCTCAGCCCTTGCTCTGATTTCGGCCATGCTACTTGGTCACTTTAGGGCCAATGAGTCACTAAATGGACTTGCTCTTAACCCCTTTTGGAAGGCCTTTATGAAGAACTTCGGGTCAGGGTCATTTACTCGTACAGTCGCATTATTGAATCGGGCCAGGTAGCTTTTTAAGCTTTCTTCTTTCGCTTGCCTTATATCAAACAGGTCGGCCACTTCCAGTTGCTTTGTTTTGTTGGCTACGAACTGGGAAGTGAAGGTGCTAGCCAGATCATTGAACGTTCGGATCGTTCTAGCTGGCAATGTAGCCATCCACTGCATGGCTACGCCTCTCAGCGTTCCTGGGAATAGTTTGCAACTCAGCTTGTCGTCTCCCCCACTTATATACATTTGCGTTTGGAAGGCTTGCAAATGGACGTGGGGAGTCCTGGGACCCATCAAAAGGTTCGACCATAATTTCCCTGAAATTCGGGGGAACCCGCGTTTCATCGATCTCTTGGCTTAATGGTTGTCCCCAGAAAATTTGAGGGGAGGCCTCTATCTGGGTGGAGGCCTCTCCTCTTTGGGTCCCCTTGATGATCTCCAATTGTCGCTGAAGTTCCTCTGCTCTTTCTTGGGCTCTTCTGAGGGCCTCCTGGTGTCTTTCTTCCGCCAATCTGAATCTTTTTTCAGCTTCTTCACTCTGGCGGGACTGTTCATCGCTACGGGCTTGCAGTGAGGCTACGGTGTGAAGCAACCTTTGGAGTGCGTCTTATTCCCCCCCATTGGTGGAGCTAGCTTGATTTCTGGTTACAGGCATTTTGATTGATCTTCTCAGGTTGATACTCAGATTTTGCAGGTGGGAATAAAGAATTTATCGGCCCCACGGTGGGTGCCAATGTTCTGTTTGGAAAACTCTCCCTTACTTTTGTTTATTAGGCTCACTCTTTGTTTCTTTTCTCTGTTTCTCCTCCCACCGTGTCCCTTGATTTCCCTGATCCTTCTATTTATAGGCTACGAACCCCCACTTGCATGGCTCGTATTCCCATGAAATCTGTATCAGAAAAGAGATCTTCCTGATAGATTACCTTTTCTGACGCGTGACGGCGCCTCCTTCCTATCCTGACTTCTGACCACTGGCATCCTGTCACGTCGACATGGCTTCCTTGATACTCTTCCTGACAACACGGTCGGTCTTTCTACCATCGGTCGTCTAACCGGCCGTCAACTATCTATTCCTGGTTGGTCGGTCATGGCCAGACGGTACAATACTCATAGATAAATGTGAAGTATTTGTTATTGAAAATAATAATAATTTTTTTTTTGAATACTGTAAATTCATCAACAATAAATATTCTCTTTTTATTTCATGCTTAAAATTGGAATTCAAATTCCAAATATCTTAATTAAGAAATAGAAATAACTATTCATTGCATCAATCAATGTGTGTGACAGTGCATTCTAATCATGTTGAATGGTATAAAATAAATTCTACCAAAAATCTAAAATATACATCGTGTGCAATAGATTTTTTGCATTATCAACAATTTTTATCACAATGTTCCCTTTATATATAATACTAGTGCCCAACCCGTGCTATGCACGGATATGACTGCATGTAATTTATATATTGTATCTAAAATTCTGAGTGTAATTTATAATTATGCATTTCCACCATTTTTTTTTATAATTGTGCTTATAGATTATATGAAAAATAATTGATGCATTTTGATTAAACCAACTGTTTTTAAGGTATATTTTTTAAATTGATTTTAAAATGTTCCAAAATTTGATTTCTGCATCAATGGGCATAATAATATTGAACGATTTTGGAAATTATAAGGAGCATAACATTGGCTAATCCAACACAGGATAGCCAAATTAAATTTGATAATTTATTAAATTACATAAGAATAACATGAAGTACAAAATTAAAATTTACAATTTAGTATTGTTGAAGTTTTGATTTAAAATATAATCGGAATGAAGTTAAACTTAGCAAGTTGTTGTCTTTTTTCTTTTTGTTTTATCTAGTAGCTATTTTAATTAAAGCTACATGTTTAGACGATAAAAGAGTGCTAATGTAATGGGTGTAGGTAAATTAACATGTAATTAAACGTTAGCATTATATAAAATTCGAAGTATAATGAACAAAATATAGTCGAAAGGAATGAATATAATATAAAATAGTGTCAAATTTTTTTGAAATACTTCTTTATATACAATATTTTTTATCATAGAAATTGGGTCACCCTCATCATCCAATATCAACATCTTAAGTTTTTATCTACATTTCATTCTAAAAGTTGCAACATACAGTTAACCATGACAGAAAATAGGTTTAGGCAGAAATACGCTGACATGAAACAAAGCTTGTTTGTCCTTGACTTTTATTTATAGTCATTGCAAAGCACACACATAAAAGAAGTTGAAATTTTATTGGAGTTCTATGGTCAAACATAATTAAATTCATCTTATGAATATAAACTTTGTGTCCTAATTGAGTTCCAATTATGACCTTTGCACCAATAATATTAACGCTTAATTTCTCGGCAACGAATCGTGTTCCATTACACAAGCCAATATATATATATTTCTTATGAGAATAACTGGAACACCTTTTTTCAATACCAATTTATGGTCTGGAAGTCCTAAACCAGGAAATGACACAGAAAATAAAAGCAGAAATAAAAGCATATAGGTAACTGAAAGGAAAAGAAAATGAGGATAAAAAAAGAGAAAGCTAAAACTACAACAAAAATTAAGATGGAGTCGGCATGGAGTTTAATCACAGAAGAAATTTAAGTCACAAATTTCAACTCAACAAGTCTTGAATGGCCATACAATCCCCCCACACTTGAATGTTGCATTGTCCCTAATGCATGGCATAAATTCAAAGGGGTTCATGTGACTGGCTTAAGGTGTGTCATCTAGTGGAGCTAGTTCCATTAATGAAATGGTCTCTATGTCGCCTGTTGGTGGTATTGGACCTTCATAAAAAAGTTTGATTTTGTGCCCATTGACCTGGAAGGCGCTGTTGGTGTGTTCATCTTTTAATTCTACTGCACCATAAGGAAAAACATTAGTGATAACAAAAGGTCCATCCCATCTAGAATGGAGCTTACCTGCTATGAGCTTTAGGCGTGAATTGAATAACAACACTTTCGGGTCGACTCAAAATTCTTTCCTCAAGATCTGTTGGTCATGAAATTTCTTGACTTTCTACTTGTAAATCCTGGAATTCTCGTATGCTTCCAAGTGGAGTTCATCTAGTTCTTGCAGTTGGAATTTCCTCTACTTTCCAACTTGGTCATAGGTCAGATTGCATTGTTTGACACCCTAGTAAGCTTTGTGTTCTAGCTCCATAAGAAGATGACATGCTTTACCAAAGACAATCCGGTAGGGAGACATCCCTAATGGAGTCCGGTATGCAGTTTTGTGTGCCCAAAGAGCGTCCTCAAGGAGTCGGATCCAGTCTTTCCTGCTGGGGTTGGTCATCTTTTGCAGCGTTTTCTTTATTTCCCTGTTGAAAACTTCAGCTTGGCTGTTTGTCTGGGGTGATATGCTATTGCAGTTCTATGCACCACCCCATACTTGTGGAGTAAAGAGGACATGGCTCTATTACAGAAGTGACTCCCTTGGTCACTTATGAGCGCTTTTGGTACACCAAACCGACAGAAGATATTGGATTTTAGAAAATCTACTATGAGTTTGGCATCATTGGTCTTGGTGGCTATGGCCTCTACCCATCTTGACACATAATCTACAACCAGCAAAATATAAGAGTACCCACTAGAGAGTGGGAACGGCCCCATGAAGTCAATACCCTACACATCAAAGACTTCACAAAACAAGATGGGTTGCTGGGGCATCTCATGCCTTCTGCTAATGGCCATTCCAACTTTTTGACATTTTTCGTAGGTGGAGACTAGTTGATAAGCGTCTCTAAAAATGGACAGCCAGTAAAACCCACAATCCAGCACTTCCCTAGCATTCCGAGTACATCCATAGTGACCGCCTCCAGGTGCTGCATGGCAAAACTAGAGAACCGAATTGATCTCGGTGTCAACAATGCAGCTGCGAATGACATGGTCACTACAAAGTCTCCATAGGTAAGGATCATCCCATGTGTAGTACTTGCCATCACTCTGGAGTTTTTCCTTGTAAAGTTGAGATGCCTCAAGCGAAAATTAAGATGTTGCCACATATTTGCAGATGTCGACAAACCATGGTGTAGACTTTTTGATGTGCAACAGCTACTCATCTAGGAATTTATCTCAGATAGGCATTGGTTCGCTTTCTCTTCCAATCCTGCTTAAGTGATAAGCTATAGAATTCTCAGCACCTTTCTTGTCTCTGATCTCTATGTTGAATTCTTGAAGAAGAAGCATCCACCAAATCAGTCTCGGCTTGGCATCAGGCTTCTTCAACAAGTACCTCAAGGTAGCATGGTCAGAGAACACAACAATTCTTGAGCTGAGAAGGTATGAACGGAATTTGTCCAAGGCAAATACAATTGCCAATAGTTCCTTCTCAGTTGTTGTGTAGTTTTGCTGTGACACTCGTCTACCCTGAATACTTAGATTAAAATAATAATGTAAATGAAAAGGAAGACAAGGTAATAGTTAAAACATAAGAAACACAATTCATATTAAGGATAAAAGGTTCATATGGTCATTAAACAAGTAGGTATAAAGTTTTCGAGAAGATTTTAAATCGAAATATTATAATTGAAAATAAAGTCATTATCATATTCAAAACAAGCTCTTTAAACAACAAAAAACATAGAACAACTATTCTAAATTCTAAAGCCCCGATGTCACACTAATCAAAGCAAGACCCTACCCCTTCAAAACTCAGCACCATGAGTACCCAATTACTAACAGTTATCAAATACTCATATATCAATCACACGTTCCATCACATTCAAAATCAATCACATTCCATTCATGTTTACAAAATGCACATGCTCGCACAAGGCATATGCTCATCACCACACCTAAGTGTCTCGATTCGGAACTCCACACCATGGGCGAACCTCCTCAATCCCCTTAGTTATCATTAATGATGGTCACACCGTTAAACACACTACATGGCCGGTGTGTCGAACAGTTAAACACCACCTATGGCCCGTGCGAAGACATTCTACACAACCGTTAAACACCACCTATGGCTGGCATGCAGCATGGTTAAACACCACCTATAGCCCATGCATATGAATGACCCCCATCATTAGTCCACCCTGTTAAACACCACTTTTGGCCAGAGTCCCCTGTTAAACATCACATATGGCCAGGGTATTATAGCAACGTTTGGGCTTCTCATGCATCTCATGCATCTCATGTCCATGCTCAATGCATTCTCATTCTCATGATTCATACATCATTCACACAGTTCATAATCATGCCAAAATCATATCAATTTAGCCATCATTACCATAAATCATTTATAAGAACGCACAGAAATGCACATAAAACACCATCGAATTCCACCCAATTTTACCATTACAAACAAGAGTCCCAAATGGAACCTCAACCATGAATAACCATGAACAACCACGAGAATCAAGTAATTAAGACAATTAACCATACAATTTCAAATGAAAATCACATTAAGGCAAAACGTTAATCAAAGAATTTAACAATTATTAATAAGGGCCTGAGGGAAGACCCTACTGCTCTTTCTTATGTAATTGAAACCCAAATAGTGAGATAGAACTAACATCTCTGCATACTTGGAGGCATAATGAAGAAAACATGTTCATCAAAGTCATTCTTCTTGTTCCTTTGGGATTCCCTCTAGAGGTTTTCCTTCACACTAAAGGCAACCAGTTACATTATCAATTAAGTCAACCAAAACCATGGTACACATTGACAGATCTTTTCTACTAATTAAAACATTTTTAGAACATAATAACCAAACAAATTTGAGAATTTAGATCCTAAAAGGATTAGGGATTGCCCTTACAACTCGTACACCCCCACGTTCACATATAACTGAACTCATCTCTCCCCGTACCTTAGATGCGAAGAATAGTGATGATCTAATACAACTCTAGGATGATCTAAACACCCTAGCCCCTCCTCCTTGCAGATCTGCGTTCTCTCTCCTCTAGGTTTGGCTGTTTGATGCGCAAAACACGAATTGGGATAAACTAATTATCCCTTGTCTAATATTCTAACTGGGTCAGGTCAACCCTGACCAGCCCGTCAGCCCCCATTAATTCAATTAATTAAATTAATAAATGAAAATAATTCAGATTAATGCCTCATCAGTTTATAAAACTATTAACTTCTCTATTAAAATAAAATTAAATGTAAATATTTAAGTACTAAATTAATTTTCTGCCATTATTAAGAATAATAATGATAATAATAATAATAATAATAATAATAATAATAATAATAACATTTCAGCTTCAAAATGCAATTATTTAAAAAAATAATTTCCTATAGTAATTAATAATTAAAATAAAATTGATAATAATAATAATGCAATTTATTTCTAAAAATAATTAAATAAATTTTAGGATGTTACAATTCTCCCCTCCTAAAAGAAAATTCGCCCTCGAATTTACATAGAGTAAGTATTTTCCGTACCCTTGCAATTGCCCTCCCCTTACTCATTTAGTGTTTCTAATGACAGTCCTTACTCAATTTGCGTTGGCTAAAATAATCATCTCACCTCTCTAAACCAATTAACCTTAAATCTTTCACAACTTCTAGTATCAATTCTCATACCTAGTCTTCTTTTAACCTTCAAACAAGCTAGTTCGATTACTTGCCAGAGTAACAAATGTACGTCTAGAGTTGGAACATGTGCAATTATTGTGTACATGGCATAGGTGAAGTAATAGAATGAACCCAATCCAATTAGATTTCTCAAGTTTAACAAAATCTCTCCCCCAAGTTCTAAAATAACTCTAGGATTTCAACCTGTCAACCAAATAGGTGCTCACACTTATCTACTCTTCCTATGATTTAAGCTGCCAAAACATCTTCCAAAGATCCTGTCCTCTAACCACACGAAAGGATGCGAAAGGATTTCCTATTTACGACATATTTTACTGTCTTGATTCTACCTAGTGATGACTTCCTAAAACATTGGTCATTTGGAAATTCCAATCACCTCATCTATTTTAGGTTCCACTTCTACTAGCTGAATTTCCACTTAGTGTTTCTACTTCATTGAGAATATCGAGTTAAAATCATGCAAGTGGTGTCTTTGAATCTTAACAGTAGCCATTACTGCTACTACCTCCAAGCTAGGGGTTACATAATTTGTCTTACAACTCCCAGTTGTCTATGAGATTAAAATACATCCTCACTGTCTAGTAACACACTCTTCTCAATAGCTAAGGTCAGGTATTACTAAGGTTGGCATGCTATCTAATGCTTCTCCAAGACATTAGAAACTAATTCCAAATTATCAATCCACTTAAACCTTGCTCCCTTCCTATATTCTTGAGTTAAAGATTATACTAACTTAAGGAATACGTCTAGGAATTCACCATGGTATTTGTCCAATCTCAGGAAAATTTATAATCTTACTCACTAATGCAAGGTTTTTAACTTAAGAGAAACTCCTACCTTAAAAGGTCGACTATTGGGTTCTCACACTAAAGATCGCATAACTTAAAGAACCCACATCTTCCATTTAATTTTTATTAAACAACTATACCATCACTTATCTCCAATAGTACGGACTAGTATCCTTAGATGCTACTCAAGCTTCTCTCAAACTAAACAATCATTAACAAAATCTGCTATGTCTCTTTCCATTTAGGCCATCAAAATATCCCCTTAAGTTCTTGATACATCAAAGTTACTTCAGGATGGAAATTAAGCCTACAACTATAACCTTCCTCAAAATCAAATGCCAAAGTATAGGTTTACTAGGCACACATATCTGATTTCCAAGTCTTATTATTCTATATACACCCAAGGTGAACTCTTTCCCACTATTCTGTTCTATGGCTACATGTCTAGCAACCAAAAATGAATCCTCCAACTGAGCTTCTCTAATCTCCCTCAACTAATCATTACTTACCCGAATCATTCCTAATCTTACACTACTAGGGGTCATCACATAAGCCAAACTCAAATCCATGAACTGGGTAAAAAAGGTCCATCTCTCTAATTGTTAAGGAAGATATAGGAAGAGATTTTCTACTTAAAGCTTCTGTTACAACATTAGCCTTACCTGGATGGTAACTCAACTCAAAATCATAGTCCTTAAGAAATTTGAACCATCTCCTTTGCCTCGTATTCAATTCCTTCTGATCGAATAAATATTTAAGGTTCTTATAATCACTAAAGACCTCAAACTTAGAACCATACAGATAATGTCTCCAAATCTTAAGAATGAACATTACAGCCGCCAACTCAAGATCATGGGTAGGGTAATTCCTCTTGGGGATTTTCAATTGCCTGGAAGAATAAGCTACCACTCTACCCTCTTGCATCAGCACTCCACCTATACACATCCTAGAAGTATCACAATATACTACAAGAGGTTTACTAAGATCCGGCAAAACTACAACTGGTGCTCTAGTTAAATTCTCCTTAAGGGTTTGGAAACTATGTTCACACTTACAATTCCATACAAAAGCAACCCCCTTCCTGGTCAACTCAATTAAAGAAAATGCTATCTTAGAGAATCCCTCTATAAACCTCCTATAACATCCAGCCAACCCAAGGAAACTCCTAATCTCACTCACTGACTTGGGGTCTCCCACTTAAGAACGGCTTCTCCCTTAGAAGGGTAAATACCTATACCTCCCCTAGAAATCTCATGACCTAGGAAACTCACCTCTTCTATAACATCCTAAAATTTATTTTATTATTTTTAGAAATAAATTTCATTATTATTATTATCAATTTTATTTTAATTATTAATTACTACAAGAAATTATTTTATTAAATAATTGCATTTTGAAACTGAAATGTTATTATTATTGTTATTATTCTTAATGATGACATAAAATTTATTTAGTATTTAAATATTTACATTTAATTTTATTTTAATAGAGGAGCTGATGGTTTTATAAACTGATGAGGCATTAATCTGAATTATTTTCATTTATTAACTTAATTAATCGAATTAACGGGGAGGCTGACGGGCAGGTCGGGGTTGACCCGACCCAGCTAGAATATTAGACAAGGGTTAATTAGTTTACCCTAATTGGTGTTTTGCACGTCAGACAACTAAACCTAGAGGAGAGAGAACACATACCTGCAAGGAGGAGGAGCTAGGGTGTTCAGATTGTCCTGGAGCCGCATCAGATCCTCGCTGTTCTTCGCATCTAAGGTACGGGGGAGATGGGTTCGGTTATATGTGAATGCGAGGGTGTACGGGTAGTGAGGGCAATCCCTAAGTCCCTCTAGGATCTAAATTCTCAAATTTGTTTGGTTATTATGTTCTAAAAATGTTTTAATTGGTAGAAAAGATTCGTCAATGTGAATTGTGGTTTTGGTTTACTTAATTGATAATGCAATCAGTTACCTTTAGTGTGAAGGAAAACCTCTAGAGGGAATCCCAAAGGAACAAGAAGAATGACTTTGATGAACATGTTTTCTTCATTATGCTTCCAAGTATGCAGAAATATCAGTATCTCACTATTTGAGTTTCATTTACATAGGAAAGAGCAGTAGGGTCTTCCCTAGGGCCCTTATTAATAATTCTTATTGTATGGTTTCTTGTGGCATTTGAAGGGGGGTTAAATTCTTGGATTAACGTTTTGCCTTAATGTGATTTTCGTTTGAAATTGTATGGTTAATTGTCTTAATTACTTAATTCTCGTGGTTGTTCAAGGTTATTCATGGTTGAGGTTCAATTTGGGACTCTTGTGTGTAATGGTGAAATTTGGTGGAATTTAAGGGTGTTTTATGTGCTTTTCTGTGTGTTCTTATAAATGATTTATGGTAATGATGGCTAAATTGATATGATTTTGGTACGATTATGGACTCTGAATGATGTATGAATCATGAGAATGAGAATGTGGATAAGAATGCATTGAGCATGGACATGAGATGCATGAGATGCCAGACGTGGCTATAATATCCTGGCCATATGTGGTGTTTAACAGGGTGGACTAATGATGGGGGACATTCATATGCATGGACCATAGGTGGTGTTTAACCATGCTACACACCAGCCATAGGTGGTGTTTAACGATTGTGTAGAATGTCTTCGCACGGGCCATAGGTGGTGTTTAACTGTGCGACACATTGGCCATACCGGGTGTTTAAAGGTGTGGCCAACATTAGTGATAACTAAGGGGATTGAGGAGGTTCTCCGATGGTGTGGATTTCTGAATCAAGACTCTTAGGTGTGATGATGAGCATATGCATTGTGCTAGCATGTGCATTTTGTAAACATGAATGAAATGTGATTGATTTTGAATGCGATGAAACGTGTGATTGATATATGAGTAATTGTTAACTATTATTAATTGGGTATGGTAATGGATGGGATTTGGGGTACTATCTGCATTTGTATATGATTGAATGCTATTTCTCACTATACTCTCTTGTGGTTTTCTTTTAGGTAATGTTGAGGGCACTCGTTTTGCCGAGTTTTGAAGAGGCGGGGTCTTGCTCTTATTTGTATGACATTGGGGCTTTGGATTTAGAATAGTGGTTCATTGTCTTTTCATACGTACTTTTGCATCTTAAATATTTGAAAATGATGGGCATATCAATAACTCACTAAATGTATATAGAAATTAAAGTGATTTATATATTTGAAATATGTGTCAAACACATGAATGACGTGTTTAGATCAACATTAATAATTTATGTGATAATTTTTTTTATGTGTACTTAATGTTCGAACATGATAATGACCATGTGAACCTTTTATCCTTAATACAAATTGAGTTTCCTTGGTTTTATTTATTACCTTGTCTTCCTTTTTACTTACTTGATTATTTTTAATTTAAGTATTCGGGGTAGAAGGGTGTCACATCCTCTAACCAAAAGTCACACTTAGATAACTTAGCATACAATTGTTTATCCCTAAGAACATGAAGTACAACCTTTAAGTGTTCCTCATGCTCCTCTCTAGTGTTGGAGTAAACTAGTATGTCATCCATAAAGATAACTACAAATTTATCCAAGTAGGGATGAAAAATTTTGTTCGTGCAATCCATAAAAATAGTAGGGGCACTAGTCACACCAAAAGGCATTACCAAATACTCGTAATGTCCATATCTAGTCTTAAAAGCAGTCTTAGGTATACCTTCCTCCTTAACTCAAATCTGGTGATAACCCGACCTAAGATCCATCTTACTAAACATGCATATCCCTACCAACTGGTCCATAAGGTCATCTATCCTGGGCAATGGATACTTATTCTTAGTAGTTACCTTATTCGATTGTCGGTAGTCTATGCACAACCTCATGCTTCCATCCTTCTTCTTTACTAATAGTGTGGTGCTCCCCAAGGTAATACACTAGGTCTTACAAATTTCTTTTCCAACAAATCCTCTAATTTTGTTTCTTAAATTCATCCAATTCTAAGGGTGACATCCTGTAGGGTGCAGCTAAAATAGGTCCCGTCCCCGACACTAAGTCTATAGAAAACTCTATCTCTCTTTCAGGCGGTAACCTAGACATATCCTCAGAAAACACATCAGAGAAAACAACCTTTTTCTTTTTCATCCGTAATTTACTTTTATTCCGATTCAGTAGTAGTATTGAATCAATTTATAAAATCATACTTTTTCTGTGAATCTTTTTCTATGGTATGAATTTAAGAAACTTCATACTCAGTTTCTTAATTATAATAAAATTAAAAATTACATAAAAAATAAGGTTTAAAAAGTTTTAATATTATTGTGATAAGGATTTTGAAGTTATACATCAAATAAGTGTGAGAATTTTGAAGTTATACATCAAATAAGTGTGAGAATTTTCAAGTTATACATCAAATAAGTGTGAGAATTTTCAAGTTATACATTACGTGAAGATGGTGTATAAATAAGATTTAGAAAGAGAAAAAACATAAATAACGCCTATAATATTTTTAAACCTTGCAGTGTCTACAATCATAATCCACACTTTAAATTCTAATTTATCTCTTGATTTGATGGATAAACTTCTGTCAAACACTTCTATGTGTAAAATTCTCCAACTTTCTCAGGTCAATTTTTTTTTTCTCTTGACCCCTCTAATTGCAAAACTAAATCATTCAATCCAATAGCTTATTTACCATAGAAACACGAGATTTCTCCACGAGAAACACGATTCCCTTTCAAAACCCTAGTTTACCAAAATCAAACTCATAGAAGTAATTCAACAAATATGAGTGCACAAATTAAGAAAAAGAACAAAAAATTGAAGTTCGAACTCAAAATCCCTCACGGAACGTAGGTGGATTGTTCCTTTGGAACAAAGTAAACCAGTCCACCTCTTGGCGTTGGTTTAAATTACCAACAGCCTAAGCCATAGCTATCAAGGTATCAGCAATAGCACAATCGTTTCTACCTCCTCTAGACATTACTTTTCTTATTCACAGAAAAGTAGAGCAGTCAAAATAGAACAAATCAATCAAGACAATCATCACATCCAATCAATATCACAATTCAGCACAACACAAGCATAATAAACACATAACTCATGGCCGATGAATCGACCTGCTTTGATACCACTAAATGTTACACCCTTCTACCCTGAATACTTAGATTAAAATAATAATGTAAATAAAAAGGAAGACAAGGTAATAGTTAAAACCAAAGAAACACAATTCGTATTAAGGATAAAAGGTTCACATGGTCATTAAACAAGTAGGTATAAAGTTTTTGAGAAGATTTTAAATCTAAATATTATAATTGAAAATAAAGTCATTATCATCTTCAAAACAAGATCCTACCCCTTCAAAACTCGACACCATGAAAGCCCTCAATATTACCTAAAAGAAAATCACAACAGAGTACAGTGAGAAATAGCATTCAATCATATATAAATGCAGACAAGGTAATAGTTAAAACCAAAGAAACACAATTCGTATTAAGGATTAGAGGTTCACATGGTCATTAAACAAGTAGGTATAAAGTTTTTGAGAAGATTTTAAATCTAAATATTATAATTGAAAATAAAGTCATTATCATCTTCAAAACAAGATCCTACCCCTTCAAAACTCGGCACCATGAAAGCCCTCAATATTACCTAAAAGAAAACCACAACAGAGTACGGTGAGAAATAGCATTCAATCATATATAAATGCAGATAGTACCCCAAATCTCACCCATTACCATACCCAATAACTAACATTTATCAAATACTCATATATCAATCACACGTTCCATCGCATTCAAATTCAATCACATTTAATTCATGTTTACAAAATGCACATCTCGCACAATGCATATGCTCATCACCACACCTAAGTGTCTCGATTCGAAACTTCACACCATGGGCAAACCTCCTCAATCCCCTTAGTTATCACTAATGATGGTCACACTGTTAAACACCCCATATGGCCGGTGTGCCGCATAGTTAAACACCACCTATGGCCCATGCAAAGACATTTTACACAACCGTTAAACACCATCTATGGCCGGTGTGTAGCATGGTTAAATATCACCTATGGCCCATGCATATGAATGTCCCCCATCATTAGTCCACCCTGTTAAACACCACTTTTGGTCAGGATCCCCTATTAAACACCACATATGGCTAGGGTATTATAGCCATGTCTGGCTGTTCATGCATCTCATGCATCTCATGCCCATGCTCAATGCATTCTCATCCACATTCTCATTCTCATGATTCATACATCATTCACACAGTCCATAATCATGCCAAAATCATATCAATTTAGCCATCATTACCATAAATCATTTATAAGAAACACACATAAAACACCATTGAAATCCATCCAATTTCACCATTACACACAAGAGTCCCAAATGGAACCTCAACCATGAATAACCATGAACAACCACGAAAATCAAGTAATTAAGACGATTAACCATACAATTTCAAACGAAAATCACATTAAGGAAAAACGTTAATCAAAGAATTTAATCCCCTTCATGCCACAAGACACCGACCCTACTGCTCTTTCTTATGTAATTGAAACCCAAATAGTGAGATAGAATTGACATCTCTGCATACTTGGAAGCATAATGAAGAAAACATGTTCACCAAAGTCATTCTTCTTGTTCCTTTGGGATTCCCTCTAGAGGTTTTCCTTCATACTAAAGGCAATTGATTACATAATCAATTAAGTCAACCAAAACCATGTTACACATTGACGGATCTTTTCTATCGATTAAAACATTTTTAGAACATAATAACCAAACAAATTTGAGAATTTAGATCCTAGAGGAACTTAGGGATTGCCCTCACCACCCGTACACCCTGCATTCACATATAACCGAACCCATCTCCCCCATACCTTAGATGTGAAGAACAGTTATTATCTGATGCAGCTCTGGTATGATCTAAACACCTTAGCCCCTCCTTCTTACAGATCTGCGTTCTCTCTCCTCTAGGTTTGGCCGTCTAACGCGCAAAACACAAATTGGGGTAAACTGATTACTCCCTGTCTAATATTCTAACTAGGTCGGCTCAACCTTGACTCGCCCGTTTGCCCCTGATTAATTCAATTAATTAAATTAATAGATGAAAATAATTCAGATTAATGCCTCATCAGTTTATAAAACCATTAACTCATCTATTAAAATAAAATTAAATGTAAATATTTAAGTACTAAATTAATTTTCTGCCATCATTAAGAATAATAATAATAATAATAATAATAATAATATTTCAGCTTCAAAATGCAATTATTTAATAAAATAATTTCTTGCAATAATTAATAATTAAAATAAAATTGATAATAATAATAATGAAATTTATTTCTAAAAATAATTAAATAAATTTTAGGATGTTACATTTGCTGGGCCGGATCTAGGGTCCGAGATGCACAAGCAATCACATGCATTGGTAGGCCGGCTCCAGCTCTTTGGCCGAGAACAGCTCCTAGTGCCGAATTGGTTGCATCACACATTAATTCAAATGGCAGGTCCCAGTTTGGTGCTTGCTGAATGGGCGCGGATGTAAGTCTGTTCTTCAACTCCTGAAATGCTTCAATACAAGGCTGGTCAAAATTAAAGTAAACATCCTTTTGTAGCAATGTGGACAATGGCAGGGCGAGTTTACTGAAGTTCTTGATGAATCTTCTATAGAAGCCTGCACGTCCCAAGAAGGAACGAACTTCCCTCATAGAAGTGGGGTTTGGAAGGGAGGATATGGTGTCAATTTTTGACTTATACACTTCAATACCTCTGTTGGATACTAGATGACCCAACACTATTCCCTCAGTTACCATGAAATGACATTTTTCAAAGTTCAGCAGGAGATTTGTGTCAATTTATCTCCTCAACACCTTGGATAGATTTTTTTGGCATGCATCAAATGAATCAGCATATACCGTGAAGTCGTCCATGAACACCTTCATGCAGTCCTGTAGTGAATCCGAGAATATGCTGGGCATACAAAGCTGAAATGTACTCGGAGCATTACACAGGCCAAATGGCATGCGACTGTATGCAAAAGTGCCAAATGGGCAGGTGAAGGTAGTCTTGTGCTGATCTTCAGGTGCAATGTGAGTCTGCATGTATCCTAAGAATCCGTCCAAAAACCAGTAGTGGGATTTTCCTACTAATTTTTCCAGGACTTGATCAATGAAAGGCAAAGGAAAATGATCCTTGCGAGTAGCCTAGTTTAGTCTTCTATAATCAATGTAGACTCGCCAACTATTCTGAATCTGTGTTGGTACCAACTCATCTTGCTGGTTTTTTATGATAGTCATCCCGGATTTCTTTGGTACAATTTACACAGGGCTCACCCATTGGCTGTCTGAAATGGATAGATGATCCTTGCAGCAAGAAGCTTAGTGACTTCCTTCTTGACTACATCCAGGATTGCAGATTCAATCTTCTTTGTTGTTACCTTATGGGCTTGAATTCCTCCTCCATTAAGATTCAGTGCATGTAGATGGAGGGGTTTATGCTAGGAAGGTCAGAAAGCTTCCACCGAATTTCCTTCTTATGTTTCCTAAGGATATTCAGCAACCTGTCTTCTTGCTCTTGGTGGAGATTGTTGGCAATGATAACTGGGAATTGATGTTCATTATCTAGGTAAGCATATTTCAGGTGATTTGACAATGGTTTTAATTCCAGGGGTGGTGGCGGAGATGAAGAATTTTCACGAACAATTTTCAGATCTGATTGGGCAGTTTGAGTTGAACTTGGCACCAGTTGTGCCGACGTGATTTCAGCCTTTGGCTGCTGTGGCCGACTTCTTTCAGTATCTTCAATTTTTGTCGTGTTGGAGTCGGTTTTAGGTCTTTGTGCATCCTTGAGGACAGATTCGGATGGAACAGTGAGTTTAGTTCTTGCTCGCTTCTGGTCTTCATTGGCCGAGATGGTCTCGGCAAGCATGTCGGCCTTGTCTCTCGACTGTTCGGCCGAGTTGACTCTTGTCTTTTCTTCGTCTTGACCTCTTTTGGCCAACTCAATTTCGGCCGTGAATATTGTTGCCAGTTGTGCAGAGAAGGGCTTTTTAGTTTCGGCAACTTTGACTTCTGCATTTTTGCACAATCCAGGTTTTCATGATTACACACTTGGTCTATTACTTCAAGCAATTCTGCTTTGAAATCCAAGTCGGCAATGTCATCATGCTAATCTTCGGAGTTGGAAAGATTATATACTTCTTCATAGTCAGCCTTTGTTGTGGACCCAAGGCAATTGATCACATTAGTATCTCCAGCAAAATTTTCATTATCTTCACTGCTGCTGTCTAATTGAAGATATTTTTCAACCAATTCATCAATCAAATCAATGCCAAAGAGAGAATAGTCTTCGGTGGTGTGCTTCATAGCTTCGAAAATGTTGAACTGCACCAAGGTGTCACCAAATTCCATCGAGAGTGTCCCAACATGCACGTCGATCTTTGTTTTGGCTGTCATCAGGAACAATCTCCCAAGAATTAAGGTTGATCCCTTCCCAGATGTCTCATCCTCCATGTGTAGCACATAAAAATCACCTAAAAAGATCAGCTCATTAACTTGGACAAGGACATCCTCGAGAGCACCCAAAGGTTGGACAATGCTTCTATTTGCAAGTTGGATTGTCATCCCTGTAGGTTCCAGATCACCAAAGTTCAGGGCTTTGTAGATTAACATTGGCATGACATTAATTGAGGCTCCCAGGTCCAGTATGGCATCAGCAAAGGTACATTCGCCAATGGTGCATGGGACCGAAAAGATTCTGGGATCTCTACATTTCTTTGGTAAGTAAGGCTTGTGCACCTACAGTAGATTCTTCATTTTTGGTCAACACTGACACTATACCTCATGCTTCCACACTCCCTTTCATCTTCTTCCTCTTGTGTACATACAATTCCTTGAGGAATTTTGCATTCTTAGGAATCTACTTGATGGCATCAAAAAGTGGGATGTTGATTTCCACCTTGCATAACATCTTCAGCAGCTCTTAATTGGATTTAGGCTTCCTTGATGAGATGGTCCGAGTTGCAAACGAAACTGGGATTTTTTTCTCTAGCCGAGACTACGAGTTGGCATCCGATTCGAAGTTGGCTTCAGTTGATCTCGGCAAATGCTGTGCTGGTAGAGGTAGTTCTTTTCCACTTCTCAATGTAACTGCACTTGCGTTCCCTCTCAGATTCAGAATTGTTTGAGAAGGAAGGTTGCTAGATCCAGCCGATTGTAATTAGCTCATAGTGTTGGCTAACTGTCCTATCTGCGTCTTGAGGTCTTGGATGGTGGCGGTCATATTCTATTGGAACTGCATGTTGTTGGAGCTCACAGATTGTTGGAACTCCAGGTTGCTAGCAGCTAGCTACTTCATCAAGTCTTCCATAGATGGAGAATTTCCTTGAGGTGGCGATCTTTGTTGCTGCTGTTGTTGGAAAGGTGGTGCTTGATATTGCGGGGTCGACTGTTGATAACCTACTGGTCCTTGAGGTACATTTGGCACGAATCTGAATTGTTAAGCTACATATGGCCCTTGACTCGGCCCTGGCCGAAATGGTTGTCTTCCATACTTCTGATTAGCAAGTGGCCAACTCTGATACGTTTGCTTCCTGTACTGGTATCCACCTATTGCTCCAACGCTCTCTGGCTTTTTTGACTCAGGTTCTTGAAGCGTGGGACACATATCAGTGGGGTGCTCCACGGAAGTACAAATGCCACATACTTTTGCTGCCAGGGTGGGTTGATTTTGTCCAACAACAAGTTGTCTTACCAGCGATGTTAACTCGGTCAGCTGATTTTCCAAACTCTAATTGGAAGCTGCGTCGATTTCACTCACCAACCGGGATGGACTCGGCCCTCTGACTCCAAATTGTTGCGTGTTGCTTGCCATGTTGTTGATCAGCTACCATGCTGCTGCTGGTGTCTTATCCATCAATGCTCCTTCGCTGGCTGCATCAATCATGCTTCTGTCCATCATTAAGAGTCCCTCATAGAAGTACTAGATCAACAGCTATTTGCTGATTTGATGGTGGGGACAGGTGGCATGGAGATTATTAAATCTCTCCCAATATTCATGCAGGGTCTCTCCTGTATGCTGCCTGATCCCACATATTTCCTTCCGGATGGACGCAATTCTGGATGCCAGAAAGAACTTCTCTAGAAAGATGAGCTTCATGTCTCCCCAGGTGTTGAAAAGATGCATTTCATGTCTCCCTAGGTGTTGAAAAGCGAGAATGGGAATGCCTTCATCTTGATATAGTCTTCCGGGATCCCCTACGGTCTCATTATGGAACAAACCACGTGGAATTCTTTCAAGTGCTTGTAAGGGTCTTCTCCTGCAAGACCATGAAATTTTGGCAGCAAATGAATAAGACCAAATTTTAATTCAAATGTTTGAGCTGGCTCCAACTGTGGATATTGGATGCACTAAGGGTGATACACCACATCTGGTGTACCCAACTCCTTCAAGGTTCTGTCATTGTTCTCCATCTGCTCCAACTCTGCAAAATTGTTAGTGCTACTGTACTCAATAGAATCAGAAGTGTTAGTAACAGGACTACTATTGTCAGAACTAGAAACAGAGTTAGAACTACCACTTACTACTATATTCCTAGCTTTTCTTAGTCTATGTAAAGTTATTTCTATTTCGGGATCTAAAGCATACAAAGAATCAATGCTACTCCTAGTCATGCATTATAAAAATCATGCAAACAAGATTAGAGTTAAATTAATAGTTACTCAAATGCTGCTGTTAGAAAATGCAAGTCGATTATGTAATGCAAAGTACAATGAACAATAAAAGGGGAAGTGTGCTACAGTCTACAAATAACTATGCTAGACTAAATGCATTGTATGGTTTTTGTTTTTTTTTTTTTTGGCAGTGAATTCACACAAAGATATAACACAAAATTGGCATGCTCTTTTATTACAGGATCCAAATGAAACACACACAGACCTTAAAACTGACTTGATGACTCGACTGACACAGCAAACTACAGACTCGAGATTCAGCTATTACTCAAGTTTTGGCACACAAAGACAAGAACTTGTGTCCCTGGCAACGACGCCAATTTGATAAGAGAGTTTTTTATTCGTATTCTGTTTATCAAATAAACTAAAGCTAACAATAGAATAGTCAAACCTAGGTCAAATTTCTTAAGGACACAGTGTGCTTAATTGTAATTTTATGCGAAAACCGAAGTAAAACTAAACTCTTGAGTGTAGAGTGCCGACTCGCTCTCAACAGAGACTGGTCTGATATGGACTCGACAAAGCCTTATCCGACATGGTCTCGGCTAAGTGCGAACGGACGCTACAGAGTCGGACTGACTCTGTCTCAAACTAAAAGGCAAGAAACAGGGGGATTTGGATGCGAGTAAAGTAAAATGCAATTGAGCTAAAATGCGAATAAAGCTAAACTAATTACTCTACTGCTACTGCTACTACTATATTTGTATTTCGGTCTAAGAATCAAGTCCATTCTGGTTCAGTCACTCAGCCCATAATCCTTATCAACCTTTAATGTTCTTATGATGATCGCCAAACATTCGTCCATTGCCATACCGAGGATTTACACAATCGCTACCTCATCAGTTGGTAAAGATTAAGTCCAGAGTTGATTTTAGGTTCTCAATTAGGTTCTCTTGTTGATTACCTACTGAATTAGTTAAACCAGTTCCGATCGGCTTAGCTTAACATTGTTCACATTACTTTGTGCAATAGCGATATAGCAAGTGAATTAGATTTCAAGAGTGCAACAGAGATCAAAAATCAGAAAACACTTATATTATTGGAAACAAAATACAAGGGAGATTTTCAAAGATAGAAAAGAATTTTTTTCGATTTGGCTTCCTTAAGTTCAACTGAGATAGAGTCGGCACTCATTCACCCTGAGATTAAGATACTCAAACAATTTGAAAACTACTTCTCCCGTGTTCAAGACGAATTCATGACCTGCAACAGCAAAAGGTAGTCAAGAGTGATGAGCTCTCGCTTAAGCAAGTATTCTCTCAGCCTCTCAAGTGTTTAGGTTTGTATTTACACTCAACATTGCATGAAACTAGAATTCCTTTACTTTGACAAGGCTTTCCTTCTACTCCTGCAAAAGCACAAGCAGTCATGATCACTAGGACTTCTTTTTCGGCTTGTAATGAGGCTAGGGTTAAAGGTAGGATATAAGAATGGAAAGTGGGTCTAGTAACCGTAGGGAAGAGAATAGCAATGGGGAGTGAGTTTTCATCAGTATGAGGGACATTCCAGGATACTATGACTTCTTTATTCTTCAAGCTTGCTTCTTTCCCCCTTTTTTTTTGTCATTGATGCCTTGAAACTTTTTATAGGTTTAACATTTTTGGCTGCTTCTTTATTTTTCTTTGATTTTTCTACATTTGTTTTTTTCTTTTCTTTTTTCTTTTTTGGGCTTTTAACATACACTGTCCTTGGTGCCTCCCCCCATACTTGATCGTGACTTACTCCTAATACACTTCCAAAGCTCCTCTACTCCCTAAGGTTGAGGGCAATCATGGTTTTTCCGGCCTTGGCTTGTAATGAGCTATCTCAAAAGAATGGTTATTCAGGCTCAAGGGGGTGAACAAGGTACATAATTTTATTTTTCAGGTGGGTTTTATCTGGCTCGGGGCTCATAAGAAACATGGCCTACATTATGTCATTCCTGCATGCGACAACAATTGTATCTAGAAAGTCAAGGCAAAATGTAGAATACACAGTTAATCATGAATGCAAAAATCACACCAGAAAAGAGAGAATGACAAGATACAAGCCATCAATATTTACCAAGGCTCAATTTCTCACACGGGTTATTTTGCTCTACCATAGAAGATTTTCCTTTTCAGTTTCTAGTCAATCACAGACTAGAACACAAAAGTTTCGTTCCCTTCAAGCTAGAGAATTCTAATTTCAGAGTTGCAGAATTACTTCCTACTGCTTCCTTTCAAACTTCCAAAAGTCAATTCAAAATTCTTTTCAAAGCATTTTTTCGACAATCCACTTCAGAATTCAAAAGAATTCCTCTCTGGCCGAAGTCACTCCAGATCCGGCCAAGATGGCACAGAACCGAGATGGACTCGGCTTTGACAGCTTTTATTGAAAACAAAATGGAAATGACTGCAATTAATATTGAAATTAGGACAGAACTTCAGAACAGAAATAGCGAATAGAAAATTTAAACAAAACAAAAATTTGAGCCCAACAGATATCAGACGAAACAACAGAATTCAGATTTCTGCAGTCTCAGATGGTCAACATAGTGGTCCCCCCGTGCTTGAATTCTGCATTGTCCTCAATGCCTGTTGGGGCTGGTAGGGTAGGCTCAGGTTGTCCCATCTGGTGGAGCTGGTTCAATCAAAGAAATGGTCTCCATGTCACCTACAATTGGTGTTGGACCTTCATAGAATGGCTTGATTTGATGCCCATTGACCTTAAAGGTGTTGTTACTTTGTTCATCTTTTAATTGTACTGCACCATAAGGAAATACGTTAGTGATAACAAAAGGTCCATCCTATCTAGAACGAAGCTTACCTGCTATGAGCTTTAGTCGTGAATTGAATAGCAGCACTTTCTGGTCGACTTGGAAGTCTTTCCTCAGGATCTGTTGGTCATGGAATTTCTTGACTTTCTGCTTATAGATCCTGGAATTCTCATATGCTTCCAAGCAGAGTTCATCTAACTCTTACAACTGGAATTTTCTCCACAGGAAGGTGGCAGGTTTTACCGAAGAAAATCTGATAGGGGGACATCCCTAGCGGTATTCGGTATGTTGTTCTGTGTGCCTAAAGAGTGTCCTCAAGGAGTCGACTTTAGTCTTTCCTACTTGGATTGGTCATCTTTTGTAGCATTTTCTTAATTTTCCTATTGAAAACCTCTGCTTGGCCATTTGTCTTGGGGTGATATGCTGTGGCAACTCTATGCACCACCCCATACTTGTGGAGAAAAGAGTCCATGGCTCTATTGCAGAAGTGACTACCTTGGTCACTTATGAGCGCTTTTGGCACAGCAAACCGGCAGAAAATGTTGGACTTCAGAAAGTCCACAACTACTTTTGCATCATTGGTCTTGGTGGCAATGGCTTCTACCCATCTTGAAACGTAGTCAACGACCAACAGAATATATGAGTAGCCATTGGAGACTGGGAATGGCCCCATGAAATCAATACCCCAAACATCAAAAACTTCACAAAACAAGATGGGTTGCTGGGGCATTTCATGCCTTCTATTCATGGCCATTCCAACTTTTTGGCATTTGTTGCAGGTGGAGATGAACTGATAAGTGTCTTTGAAAATAGTGGGCCAATAGAGCCCACAATCAAGCACTTTTCTGGCAGTCCAAGTTGATCCATAGTGGCCGCCTCTAGGTGTTGAGTGGCAGAATTGGAGGACTGAATTGATCTTGGTGTCAAGAATGCACCTACGAATGACTTTATCACTATAGAGTCTCCAAAGGTAGGGATCATCCCATATGTAGTATTTGGCATCACTTTGGAGTTTTTCCTTGTATAGACGGGATGCCCCTGGTGGAAATTGAGATGTTGGCACAAAGTTGTAGATATCTACAAACCATGGTGTAGGCATATTGATAAGCAACAATTGCTCGTCTGGGAATTGGTCTTTGATAGGCAATTGTTCGCTTCTTCTTTCAATCTTGCTTAAGTGGTCAGCTACAGAATTCTCAACACCTTTCTTATCTCTGATCTCTATGTTGAATTCTTGAAGGAGAAGGATCCATCGAATCAATCTTGGTTTGGCATCAGGCTTTTTCAACAAGTATCTTAAGGCAGCATGATTAGAGAACATAATTATTCTTGAGCCGAGAAGGTATGAGCGAAAATTGTCCAAGGCAAAAATGATTGCCAAAAGTTCCTTCTCAATTGTTGTGTAGTTTTGCTGGGTCGGGTCCATGGTACGAGATGCATAGGCAATTACATGCACAGGTTGGCTGACTCCAGCTCTTTGGCCGAGAACAACTCCTAATGCTGAATTGGATGCATAACACATCAGCTTAAATGGAAGGTCCCAGTTTGGTGCTTGTAGAATAGGGGCAGATGTGAGTTGGTGTTTCAAGCTCCTGGAATGCTTCGATACAAGGCTGGTCAAATTTGAATTCCACATCCTTTTGTAGCAGCTTGGTCAGTGGCAGGGCAGGCTTGCTAAAGCTCTTGATGAACCTTCTGTAAAAGCCTACATGTCCTAGGAAAGAACGAACTTCCAGCACAAAAGTAAGGTTTGGAAGGAAGGATATGATATCTATCTTTGATTTGTCCACTTCAATGCCTCTGTTGGATACTAAGTGACCCAACACTATTCCCTTAGTTACCATGAAATGACACTTTTCGAAATTTAGCACAAAATTTGTGTCAATACATCTCTTCAGCACCTTGGATAAGTTGCTCAGGCATGCTTCAAATGAATCAACATACACGACAAAGTCATCCATGAATACCTCCATGCAATCCTATAGTAAGTCCGAGAAGATGCTAATCATACAACGCTGGAACGTACTCGGAGCATTACATAGTCCAAATGGCATGCAGGTGTACGCAAAGGTGCCAAATGGGCAGGTGAAGGTAGTCTTGTATTGATCTTCAAGTGCAATATGAATCTGCATGTACCCTAAGAAGCCATCCAAAAAGAAGTAATGGGATTTCCCTGATAACTTTTCCAAGACTTGATCAATGAAGGGCAACAGAAAGTGATCCTTGCGAGTTGCCTGGTTTAATCTTCTATAGTCAATGCAGACTTGCCATCTATTTTGAATCCTTGTTGGCACCAACTCATCCTGTTGGTTTTTCGTGACAATCATTCCAGATTTCTTTGGTAGAACTTGCATAGGGCTCACCCATTGGCTATCCGAGATGGGGTAGATGATCCTTACAGCAAGAAGTTTGGTGACTTCCTTTTTGACCACATCCAGGATTGTCGGATTCCGTCTTCTTTGTTGTTTCCTTATGGGCTTGATTTCCTCCTCCATTAATATTCTATGCATGCAGATAAAGGGGTTTATGCTAGGAAGGTCTGAAAGTTTTCACCAAATTGCCTTCTTATGCTACCTTAGGACATTCAACAACTTATCTTCTTACTCCTAACAGAGGTTATTGGCAATAATAACTGAGAGTTTTTGGCAATGGCTTTAGTTCCATGGGTGGTGGTGTAGATGAAGAATTTTCCCTTAATTACTTTGGATCCGTCTGGCCGATTTGAATTGGACTTGGCACCAAGTGTGCCGACATGACTTCGGCCTTTGGCTGCTTAGGCCAACTCCTCTTGGTGGGTTCAATTCTTGTCGAGTTGGAATCGACATTGGCTTCTTGTGTAGCTTCGGAGTCGGATTCGGATGGAACAGGGGCTTCAGCTCTTGTTTGCTTCTAGTCTTCATTGGTCGACTTCGTTTTAGCAAGCGTGTCGGCCTTGTCGTTTGGCTTTTCGGCCGAGTTGACTTTTGCCTTCGTTTCGTCTTGACGTCCTTTGGCCGACTTGATTCTGGTCGTAAAGATGGTTTCCAGTTGTGCGGTGAAGGGCTTTTTAGTCTCGACAACCTCAACTTTTGCATTATTTGTGCACTTTGGGTTCTCTAGGTTGCAGATTTGGTCTAATAATTCAGCCAATTCAACTTCAAACTCCAAGTCGGCAATGTCATTATGGTTGTCCTTAGAATTGGGAAGATCTTGTACTTCCATATAGTCGGCCTCTTTTGTTATTAGCCCTATACAGTTGATCAAATTAGTGCTTCTCGCAAAATCTTCTATGTCTTCACTATAGCCGTTCAATTGAAAATATTCTTCAACTAGTTCTTCAATCACATCAATGCCAAAGAGGGAATGGTCTTCAGTGAGGTGCTTCATGGCTTCAAAGATATTGAACTGTACCAGGGTGTCATTGAATTCTATTGAGAGCGTCCTGACATGCATATCAATCTTTGTTCTCGCTATCATAAGGAATGGTCTCCCCAAAATTAAGGTTGATTCCTTCTTGGATGTCTCATCCTCCATATCTATCACATAAAAATCAGTTGGAAATATTAGCTCATTAACTTGGACAATAACATCTTCGAGAATGCCTAGGGGTTGGACGATGCTTCTGTTTGTAAGTTGAATGGTCATCCTTGTGGGTTCAAGATCACCAAAATTCAGGGCCTTGTAGATTGATGTAGGCATGACACTAATTGAGGCCCCCAGGTCCAACATGGCGTTGGCAAAAGTGCAATCGCCAATGGTGCATGGAACTGAAAAGATTCTAGGATCTCTACATTTCTTTGGTAGTGTATGGGCTCCCTTAGTGAAGTTTTCATTTTTAGTTAGCATTGACACTACACCTCCAATTTCCCTGCCCCCTTTCATCTTTTTCCTTTTGTGTGTGCATAATTCCTTAAGGAATTTTGCATATTTAGGAATTTGTTTAATAGCATTAAGGAGTGGGATGTTGATTTCCACTTTTCGAAACATCTTCAGCAGTTCTTCATCTGACTCTGGCTTCCTCACCGAGATGGTCCGAGTTGGGAACGACACTGGGACAGTTTTGTCTTGCTGGGACTGCGAGTCGACAAATGGTTCGGAGTCGACAAATGGTTTGGAGTCGACAAATGGTTCAGATTTGACCTCAGCTGATCTCGGCAACTGCTACGATGCAGGTTGAGGTAATTCTTTTCCACTTCTCAAGGTGACTGCACTGTCATTTCTTCTAGGATTTGGAATGGTTTGAGAAGGAAGGCTGCTTGATCCGACCGACTGTAATTGGCTCACAGTATTGGCTAACTATCCTATTTGTGTCTTGAGGTCTTAGATGGTGGTGGTCATATTCTGCTAGAAATGCATGTTGCTAGAGCTCATAGATTGCTGGTAGCTAGCTACTTCATTAGATCCTCCAGAGATGGGGAATTGTCTTGAGGCGACATTCTCTATTGCTACTGTTGTTGGAAAGGTGGCGCTTGATATTGCGAAGTTGGCTGCTGATACCATGCTTGTCTCTGATATGAATTCGGTGTGGATTAGAATTGTTGAGTTGCTTAAGGCTTTTGATTCGGTCCTGGCCGAAATGGTTGTGTTCCATGCTACTAATTATCAAATGGCCGACTCTAATATGGCTGCTTCCCGTACTGAAATCCACCTATGGCTCCAATGTTCTCTGGTTCGTCCGACTCTGTTTCTTGTAGCGTGGGGCACATATCAGTGGGGTGTTCCACAAAAGTACAAATGCCACATACTTTTGCTAGCATGGAAGGTTAGTGTTGTCCAATAGCGAGCTGTCTCACCAATGATGTCAATTCGGTCAGCTGATTTTCGAACCTCTGATTGGACGCTATGCTGATTTCACTCACAAGTTGGGATGGACTCAACCCTCTAACTACAAATTGCTATGTGTTGCTTGCCATGTTGGAAATCAAGTGCCTTGCTGCTGGTGGTGTCTTATCCATCAATGCTCCTCCGCTGGTTGCATCAATCATGCTTCTATCCATCATTAAGAGTCCTTCGTAGAAATATTGGATCAACAACTGTTCGCTGACCTGATGGTGTGGACAGGTGGCGTAGAGTTTATTAAATCTCTCCTATTATTCATGCAGGGTCTCTCCCGTATGCTGCCTGATCCCACATATTTCTTTCTGAATAGACGTAGTTCTGGATGCCGGAAAGAATTTTTCCAAGAAGATGCACTTCATGCGTCCCCAAGTATTAAAAAGTGCTGGCTGAAGGTAGAGCCAATCCTTTGCATCTCCACCTAGGGAGAATGGAAATGCTTTCAACTTGATGTAGTTTTCCGAAATCCCCTATGGCCTCATTGTGGAACAAACAACGTGGAATTGTTTTAGATGCTTGTGGGGGTCTTCTCCTGCAAGTCCGTGAAATCTTGGTAGCAAATGAATAAGACCAGACTTTAATTCATAAGTTTGAGCTGGCTCCAACTGTGGGTATTGGATGCACCATGGTTGATACACCACATCTGGTGTAGCCAACTCCTTCAGAGTTCTATCATTGTTCTCCATCTGTCTTGGTCCTGCAAAAATGTTAGAACTAGCAACAAAATTATCAGTAGAAAATTGGTTAGAGTCAACAACAGAATCAGAACTACTACTATTATTTACTACTAGATTCCTAGCCTTCCTTAATCTACGTAAGGTTCTTTCTATTTCTAGGTCAAGAGCATATAAAGGGTCAATAAACTAGAATTAGAATTGAATTAGTACTTCATTGGTGTCTGCATTGTACCAATCATACAGAAAAATTAGAATTGAATTAGTACTTACATAAACACTAAACTACAACTATCAGTCAATTACCTAATAAAATTGTAGGAATGCAATGCAGAAACAAATATTTTGTTGTTTTTTTTTGGCAATGAATTCACGTAGAAAAATTAACAAAAACTCAGCATGATTTATTACTCCAATAGGAAATAGACATAAACAACTTCAAAGACTTAATAGACTCACTTAACAGACTCGGGATTCGACTTCACTTAGTTTGGCACACAAAGACACAAAGGAACTTATGTCCCCGACAACGATGCCAATTTGATAAGAGCATTTTTAGTCGTCTCAACGTGCATCAAATAACTAAAGCTAACTATAGCATAGTTAACCCTAGGTCGAATTTTCTCAAAGACATAGTGTGCTCAATTGTGAATTAGTGTGAAACGAAATGATGTAGAATTGAAAGTGCAGAGTGTTGACTCATCAGTGTTAGACCGTGGAAGTAGTAAAGAAATTGAGGGTTTGTATGCGAGAATAACAGAAAGTAAACTAAGGATATGAATGTAGAAAGAGTATACTATTGTTATGAATGTTACTATTCTTATTATCACTATATTACTGTGTTCACGCTTGGTCCCATTAGTCAAAGTCCAGTCCGGTTTCATTACTCTAGTCCCCAATCCATATCAGCCTTGGGAATTCATATGACAATCGCCAAAGGTCTGTCTGTTACCATACCAAAGAATTACGCAATTGCTACCTCATCAGTTGGCAGGGATTAGGTTTAGAGCTGATTTTAGGTTCTCAATTAACATTCATTAGTTGATTACCTATTGAATTAGTTAAACCAATTCCAATTGGCTTAGCTTAACATTGTTCACGTTTTAAATCCAATCGCGATTCAAATTGTGAATTAAGGAAGAGAAGAAAGACAGAGTTCAAAAATGCAGAGTGAATTTGATTAATGGAAACAGAGTATAAACGAGTGGTCTGAATTTGGGTGACTCCATCTTCAAAGACGATCGCCATGGTTGATGGTGGTGGTTCACCTCTGATAGCGTGAACGCTGAGGATCAGATCCACCAGAGTGCGTTGGTAATCCCAATTTGTCCCCTCTGACAGACTTCGACTTCCCAGTCTGAGGATTGTGCTCCTTCGATGGAGAGAACACCAATGTTGTATCGTGCACCACCGTGAACAAAGATGAGAGTGAGGTAATGGATACAAATGGATATGCGTAGAGTATGAATTCAAAGATCCTTAAAAAGTGCACAGTTCCTCCTATATATACAAGAGCGGAGTACACTAACTACGAATCCTAACAGAATTACAAATTGAATTCCTATTCTACCATTGCGTAACTTGCGCTGCAAGCTTCTCCAGAAGTGACGTGGCAACTGAGCTGTAGCTGAGGTGGCCTCTAAGTTGGGTAGCTGACATGGAAAGTGCCATTGGGCCACTCCTCATTGGGCTGCCTTTCATTGGGCTACGAGGCTTGGCCTGGCCGAGACGGAGTCGGTTTCGACTAAGACGGCTCTCTTGCCCGTGGTGGACTCAGCTCAATTCTGCAGAAGAGGAGAAGAAAGCTTTTTATTAGCTAAGAACTTCAAGTTAACACAGATTTGTATTTTCTCTATTTTTAGGTCCTTAATGTGAATCTTAGATAACAATTAATCCTTAAGCACAAAATAATCCCGCAACACTCTACTTAGGTCCATAAAAGATGTATAATTTGTGACTCATCAATCCTCCATACTTGAAAAATCACTCCCTATTGCTTCTCTCTTCCCTATGGTTAGAAAACTTACTTCACCACCCTGTATCCTACCCTTTAACCCTAGCCACGCTACAAGCCAAGAAGAAAGTCCTTTTGATCATAACTGCATATGTTTTTGAAGATGTGGAAGGAGAGGCCAGTGAAGGTTTTGTAGTACTAGTTGCATGGGATGTTGAGTGTATATACAAACTCAAACACTTGAGAGACTAAGAGAATATTTTCCCGACAGAGATCTCTGTCACTCTTGGTCAGCCTTCAATGTTTGCAGGTCACTTATTTTCCTTAGATGTGGAAAAAGTATTTTTCATAGATTGTTTGAATATTTCAATCCTGGGGTGAATGAGTGTTGACTCTATTTTATCTAAGCTTAAGAAGTTCATTTGAAAATTCTTTTTCTCTTTTAAAAATCTCCCTTGATGATTAAAATCTGATTTTGCCCAGGAGTGCAAAAGTGTAAGTGTTGGGGTTTGATAAGTCATATTTTATACACCTTATAGGGACTTAAGATGGATGTTTTTGAGATTATTTGGTGCTTAAGAATTGAGTCTTAGGTAAGATTCATATTATGGACCTAGAAATAGAGAAAGTATAAATCTATGCTAAATTAAGGGTCTTAGCTAATAAAAGATTCATTCGTTTTTGAAGGACAAATGCAGATGATCGTGGCCCATCAAGAGAGTCTCTGTCCAGGAGAACCGTCCTAGCCACACCGATTCCTTCTTGGACCAATCGACTAAGCAATCTAGCAGCCTAGATGGAGCGGCCCAATCATGCAGCCCACTCAGGCGATCCAGCCTAGCGCCCAATTTAGCTCCATCTAGCTTAACTGCCATGTCATCACAATAGTAGATTAGGGAATTCAATCTATAAATTTGTTAGGTCGTTAGGATTAGCATGCGTCGCAAGGTCCAACTCATGTATATATATGAACATTGGGCACATTTTAAAGGTGGTTGAATTCATACCTAAATTCCATATGTCACACACTCCATCTTCTCGCTTAGACCTCCATCATCACGACGGTACGTGATACTTCATTGGGGTCTCTCTTGATTGAGAAGGTGCAAGTTAAGGACTGAGAGGCCGAAGGTTGTTAGAGGGGACCGCTTGGCTTGCCATCGCACTCTAGTGGACCTGATCCTCAGCGTCTTGGTTATCGACGGTAAACCATCATGGTCCTTCCATGGTGATCATTGTGGAAGGAAGATTTATTGAATTCACACCTTGTGTTTGTACTTTGTTTCTAATAATACCAACGTTAGACTAGGCCGACAGGAACCAGTTTAACAACTTCAGTAGGTAATCAATTAGAGAACATAAAATCAACTTCGTGGTTAATCCCTGCCAACTAATGAGGTAGCGATTATGTAAATCCTTGGTATGGCAGTGGACAAATGTTTGGCGATTGTCATAAGAAGAATCTCAGGTTGATTTGGATGCATAATCTTGAGTGAAAGGAATGGAACCGTCTTTATTTTCTGCAACCAAAACCCCTATTTCTTGCTTTTCAGTTCGAGACTGTGTCTAGTCCAACTCTATTACATCTGTCCAAGACTGAGTTTAGTCCGACTCCTTTGCGTCCAACTCTACACTTAGCCGAGACCATGTCGGATTCGTCATTGCCGAGACCGATTGGATCAGTCTTTGCTGAGAGCGAGTCGGCATTCTACACTTGAGTGTTTTTGCATTACTCTAGTTTTCACATTAAGTCATAATCGAGCACACTATTTCCTTGAGAGAATTCGACCTAGGTTTGATTATGCAATAATTAGCTTTATTTTATTTGATGCGCGTAAGATGACTAAATACGAGCTTATCAGTCATCAAAAATCGGCAAGACGAGATGGTGCTAGCTAGGATTCAGAACAGCTGGTGAGTATGCAAGTACTAAAAAATTAGTGTTAAAAAAATTAGCAAGTAAATCCTATTTTTACTTTTTGGATGGTTTTTTAGGTTATATGTAGATTCACATAGCACCTGTGGATCAACACAAGACTACTTTCACATGTCCGTTCGGAACGTTCGCATATACAAGGATGTCGTTCGGACTCTACAATGCTCCGAGCAGTTTCTAGAGATGCATGATCAGCATCTTCTCGGACCTCTAAGAGGACTGCATGGAGGTTTTCATGGATGACTTCACAGTCTATGCTGAATCATTGGAAGCTTACCTAGACAACCTTTGAAGGGTATTACATAGGTGTATAGATAGTAACTTAGTCTTAAATTTTGAGAAATGTCATTTTATGGTTACTAAAGGTATCATTCTGGGACACCTCATTTTAGCTAGAGGTATCGAAGTCGATAAGGCTAAAATAGATGCTATTTCTTCTCTGCCTAACCCCACCTCTATATGGGAGGTTTGTTCATTTCTAGGTCATGCAGATTTTTACAAGCGATTCATTAAAGATTTCAGCAAGATCACCCTACCACTGTCCAAGTTGCTGGAGAAGGATGCCGACTTCGTCTTCGACCAGCCTAGTGTGGAAGCATTTTAGGAGTTGAAGAGAAGACTCATGTCTGCGCCCATCCTCCAAGCACCAAACTAGGCACTTCTGTTCGAGCTAATGTGTGACGCCTCTAACTCCATGCTAGGTGCCGTCCTAGGACAGCAAGTCGACAAGTAGCCGCACGTGATTGCTTACGCATCTTGAACAATGGATGTAGCCCAAGTCAACTACATAACCCCGAAAAGGAGCTTTTGGAAATAGTATTGCTTTTGGAAATAGTATTTGCCTTATACAAGTTTAGGTCATATTTACTTGGCTCTAAAATTGTAGTTTTTTCTAATCATGTAGCACTGAAGTACCACTTGAAGAAGTCGAACGCAAAGCCAAGACTGATCCAGTGGATGCTGCTTCTTTAAGAGTTCGACGTAAAGATTAGGGACAAGAAAGGTGCAAAGAATGCTGAGGAAGACCACTTGAGCCGGTTGGAGAGAGAAGTTGAGCTGATACCAAATCGAGACGAGTTCCTAGATGAGTAGATTCTACAAACGACTCATGCATCACCATGGTATGCAAACATCTCCAACTACCTCATCGCATTTACATATTCGTGAGGAGCATCCCGAGCGTGTAAACAGAGACTTGAAAGTGATGTGAAGTACTATATCTGGGTGACCCGTACCTGTGGAGGCTATGCAATGATCAAATTTTGCACAGGTGCATTCTGGAGATCGAGACCCAGTCAGTCCTCCACTTTTGCCATTCAGAAACTGGAGGGGGCCATTATGGATCTGCTTGGATAGCTTATAAGGTCTTACACTATGGGCTTTACTAGCCCACAATTTTCTAAGATGCACACGCGTTCGCCTCAACCTACAAGCAATGCCACAAAGTCGAAAATGATATAAGCCGAAGGAATTAAATGCCCTAGTAGCTAACTATATTTTATGAAATCTTTGATGTATGGGGTATTGACTTTATGGGACCATTCCCCGTCTCCTAGGGAAACTCTTACATTTTGCTAGGCATTGACTATGTCTCAAGATGGGTAGAGGCTAGGGCCACCAAAGTCAATGATGCTAAGACTTTTGTAGAATTTTTTAAATCTAACATCTTTTGCAGGTTTGGTGTGCCGAAGGTACTTATTAGTGACCAAGGGAGTAACTTCTACAACCGCGCCATGGCCACGCTACTCAAGAAGTATGGAGTGGTGCACCGAGTCGCCACTACATATCATCCTCAAACCAACGGCTAGGCTGAAGTCTTCAATAGGAAAATCAAGAAGTTACTATAGAAGATGGCAAACCCCAGCCGGAATGATTGGAGTCGCCTCTTGGAGGATGCTTTATGGGCACATAGAATAGCTTATACTTGTAGTATTTGTAGTTCTATGCTTTGAACAAAGGTGGTCTATTTATAACATGTCCTTTTTCCCCATAGTGCTTTGTAAGATCTTTTCCCATACATTGTTAGGTTCTCAACCCCTAAAGGATGAACTCTAATACTAATTGAAAAATGAGGACACAAGAAATGAGGGGTTGAATTGTGTTTCTAATTTAAAAGAACTTTTTGAAACCATTTGGTAAATATAAGTTCAAAATGTGAGTTTTTAGAACAAACCATCCAAAGCGTACAAATATAAAACAAAGGAAGGGATAGTGACGCATATATGGAAAGCTACCCTCAAGATGACAAGGTTTGAGGAAGCTACCCTTGCACTTGGAGGCCCTATGACTAGGGGTAGGCTCAAAAAGATCCAAGAGAAGGTGTGATAGAGCATTTTTGAGGCACCTAATAGTGACTTATGTTGGATATATTTGATATTATTTTCTGGTTAATAATCACACATTGGTTAAGTCTTGGGTCATTGAGCTTAATTGAGGATAGTTGTTAATCTTTTCTTATTTTCGGACTTAATTTTCACTAAGATTGCTATCTTGTGCAAGCCATATCTAGAGATACAGACCTCCAAATTAGACAATCTTGGTATCCCTAGAAAGCTAAGACAAAGATATACAACTTCTCTCTTTATAGTTTGACCCAGTTCGACCATTTTAAGTACAAAATATGGACGTGAAGTCACTGCCTTTGCACCACTCTAGTTGGACTTTTCCTTGTAAATTAGTAGGCTTGCTAGGCTGCTAAAGCTTCTATCCAAGTCTATTCTCCTTAGAATTTTCCAGCATGTAATCATTAGAAGTTTTAGTTAGGAAGTTAAGGAGTTAGTTGGTTAGAAACTTGTTGGAGACTCTTGGTTTTGGGGAGTTGAAAGGTGTTTCTTTAGAAGAAGTTTCCCATTTTTTACATAGATTTTCTTTGCTACATTTTCTGTTTTAATTTTCTCTGCATCCTCTCTGTTTTTTTTTCTTCTTTGAGTGTTGCTAAGTCTTCTATGACAATGAACATAAAAGGCTAACTTCGTTATCAATTCAAAATTCAGGATTGCAACCGGTTTGAGCTCTTAATTCTTTATTTTCCTAATGCAATTAGTACTGTTATGTTTTCCAATTCTCAATTTGTTTTCATGATTATGATCACGCTAAGTTTTGGACTATATTTCCAGTAGGTAGTTGATTGATAGCCTAAAAATCAGCTAATATGATCTTGAATCAATGTTAATTAGGCACTGCGATAGTGATCTCAATATACATGGACAAATGTTAGATGATTATCCAAAGAAACTTAGGTTGGTTGATATGAAATTGCATCTTTCTTTAGAAGAACCATGATAACGGTTTGCATGATTGAATTCTTGAGTTGGTGTCCATTAATTCGTTTCCAAATCAATTCTATTTTGTCAAATTATTCTACGTAATTTTCTATTCTGCATTTCTTGTTCTACACTAAACCCTTATTCCAGTTTTTGTTCTAATTTTTGTTCTAGTTTCTAATACACATGATTAGGCGTGATAGGATTGTGTCCTTTTGAAGATCGACCTAGGTTGGCCCCTACACTATAAAAATTAAGGAAAATCTAGTAATTTAATAGTGTGTCGACAACATTATCAAGGTGCTCCAAAAATTGACTATGCTTAAGGATCAATAGAAGGCATCCTGCGTACCTAACTTGTATAATTTTTCCAACTACCAAGGTGGTATTGTTTAGGACTGGAATGACCTTATTTCCCTTGTATTTTCATACTACTTTGAGTACATTTTTAGTAGGATAGTTTAGCCTTGGGCCAAAGACCATTTTAGGACCGTTTTCCATAGCTAGTTTCCCATTGCAAATTTAGGTAACATCTTCCATAGCCAAATTGGTCTCTAAACCAAGGATTTCCATCACAACTTCCATCCCTAACATGCCTTGCCAAATCAAATATGTCTGAAGCTACAAACCTCTAAATTGGGAACAATTGGTGTCTCTAGAAAGATAAGAAGAAGATATACAACTTTCTTTTTCATATCTCAATCCATTTCACACGTCTTAAGCTCTAAAAATGCATTCGAAAATAATGTCATGTAAGAGCCAAGAAGAAGGCCAAGGAGGTTTGAATTTTAGGCCACTTAGCTTGAGTTTGGGTTTGTTGGGCCTTAGGCCTCAGTTAAGTAACTTAATTGGGATTAGGAGATGCTAATTAGGATTAAGGAAGGTCTATATAAGCCTCCAGTGTAATTAGTGTAAAGACTTTTGGATAAAATTGAATTTGTGCCTTAGCACTTTGAGAGCATTTTCTCTTTACTCTTGTCTTGTACAAGAAAATCAATTCTTATCAAGTTTCCATGATGCTTGTGACAAATCTCTATAATTCTTATATAATTCCTAGAAATTAGTGGCAAATTAGTGGCAAATCATCTCTTCCTTAATCCGTTTTATCCTTTTTATTCTCTCATTTTTTGGTTCATGCTTGCAATAACTAATTTCTAGATTCTACTTCAACTAGGTCTTGGTTGTGGATCCTAGGATTGCATAAGATAGAAATATCAACACGAGTTATTTTATCTTGATTCACTCTTCCGTAAGAGCTACATCTATTCCCTTCAAAATAAAGGATTTTCTACTAAATCAACAAGATTTACAACCAAATATTCTTAAACCTCTTCAGGTCACTATAACAATCACCGTGATTATAGGTAACCCAAGTATTCTTTATCACTTAGCCTACTTATATACTATTGATAATGTTGTCAAAACACTATCAAAATCACTTGATTTCCCTTAATTTTGTAGTATATGGACTAACCTAGGTTGAATCTCTCGAGGGCACAATCATACAATGCTTAACCTTGTTGAACAGAAACCAATTTGAATGCAAAAATGAAGGTTTGTATGTAAAATAGAATTATGCAGAAAACAAAATAGAATTGAAAACAAAATTATGTAACATCAATCAAAGGATCCAATCATATAGCTTATTATCACGGTTCTAATAAAGAAGCAAATTCATATCAACCTAAGATTCATTAAATAATCATCTAAAATTCATCCATATAGATTAAGATTACAATCGCAGTCCCTAATTAGTATGGATTCAAGCACATATTTGGTTGATTTTAGGTGATCAATCGATTATCTAACCTTGATTGGGTTGGGATTAATCAATCCTAACTTAACACAATCCAAAATCTCACACGAAATCATAATCATGAAAATGGATTAAGAATTGGAAAGAAAAGAAAGACATAACACAATTTGCATAATAAAGAATTTAAAAACTCAAACCTAACCACAATCTTGGAACCTTAAATTGATAAGATAGCTTAGCCTTCCATGACAATATTCATAGAAAACTCAACACAAAACACAAATAAACCTTAGAAGAGGAGAGAGAAGAGAGAATAGAGAGGAAACTTGTGATCCAAGAAATCGCTAAAATCCAAATGTGTAAAATCTAAAAATGTCTCCCCTAACACTACTAACAAATTACTATTTATTACATGCTCTAAATGCCAAGGAAGGTGGTATGTGCCAAAGGAATTCATAGCCCAAAGGCCCACCAACCAAGGTCCCAAAATTGGGCCAGAATATATAAAGAAAGGCCCAACATAGTGGGTATAGAGGCTGCAACTTCACATGGACTTTTGACACTAAAGACGATTGAACTGGGTTACACCTAAAAGAGAGAAGTTGTAGATCTTTGTCTTAGCTTTCCATAACTATCAAGATTGTCCAATTTGAAGGTCTGTAGATCAAGATATGACCTGCACAAGATATAAACATCATAATGAAAATTAAGTCTGAAAATAAGTCAAGATTAGCAACTAAAAAATGTCCAACATACTAGGTGAGCATACAATTTTTCAGAACAAAGAAAAAACTGTTTACACAAAGAATATACAATTTAATATTAAAGTTATAAAACTTAAAAACTCATTTACAAGATTTTCAAAAACGTCATCCAAAGGTTTTGAAGATAGTATATCACTTGCTTTCTTTAGTTTCTTCTCCAAACTTCATAGAAGAATATATATATATATAGATACATACACACATGGAGAGAGAAATATCTTTGTATTAAATATCGAAAATACTCTTTCTACAAAATTGCTTCTGACTTTTGTCTTCTTCTAAGGATAGAGAAAAGGTGTAGTATAGTAGAAAAATCTATTTTTCCTTTTCTTAAAATGTTCTTCATTTTTTAGAGCAGAAATACATTCTACTTGTTCCTATTCTTGTAGAAACCTTTATTTGAATTGTTTCTTCAGAGCTTAAAAAGGGAAGGCATCATTCTCTTAAAAACATAGCACAATAATATTGAACATATAAGAAGAAATAAATGTTCAAAAATGTTCCTAATAAAATGTATATGTTTTTTTTAGATGATACAAAATATCAAATATATAAGTTAAAACACAAATTATAAGATATTATCAATGCTTAAAAGATTTTGTTCCTTTTACGTGTTTGGACGAAGTCCTTCATTAGACAACATAGTCTGATAGATGATGTTGTTAAACTTTGCTTCAAATGAATCCTTTTGGATGTATATATTTTTTGTTTATGTTATGATGATATGTTATGCTTCTAAAAAAACTAAGTACTTAAACAAAAGATCAGTCATGACTCTTTAGTCATAATGTTGATTATCATCAAAACATAAGAGGTTTTGGGTCATATCTTTCTTGCTCTAACAATATTAAAATCAAACACATTATTTTATTGATCATTCTGCTCATAATACTAGATATGGTGAGTATTAACCCTACATTGTGAATTTTTTTAGTATACTAATAGTATAATTCACATACATGAATATTCCTTGTATATTAAGATCAAACAAACATAATATTTTTTATGACTATTCCAGTTAAAGTAACTAAGATGGTCGTCAAAAGTCAAACATGGTCCAGATGGTTGAATATTCCAACAGCACCGCTCAAAGCATATATTTCCATCCCTATCTTTTATGTAAATATCAAAGTACATTTGAGGAGAATTTTCCCATTTAAAGGAACGATAGAATTGTGTTCCCTATCATCCTACTCCAAAATTTCCATACATATATTTGATTAAAAGGAAGAACATGCACTCCAAGATCTGCAGATTTACAATGAAGAGTTAGAGTAAGACGTTCTTTCAGTTTGTTAGTGATAGTCGCATGTGTTTTTGAAAATAAACCGGCTCTAAGAACATTGCTCATTGATAGCAACGTGAGCACGAATAATAGGATGTTTTTTTTTGCAAAGAGACATTGCAAAATCTGATAGTCCTTTCTAGGACTATGAATTCGTTATATATATAGGCTCGACATAATTTGGGTGTGTGCAGCAAGGAACATGTTTGACTTATGGGATTGGGAATTTTAAATCCAATATTATTGTAACTAACATTTGGTCGGTCCAATGTCACAGGCCTAGTTATATGTCAACATGCATTTCCAATGGTCCAATGTACAAACCTAATAATGGAATTACCTAGTTATTTAATAAAACTTATTACACTATATTAAATATATATGTGTGTACTATTTCATTATTATTATATATGATATATGTTACGGTCGGCCTTATGACGGTCGGCCATATCGCGGCCAGAGACCAAGGACGAGCGTATGCGTCCTTCCACGGGCTGTCTCGAGACGTCAAGTGGAGAGGCCACTCAGTTAGGTGATGTGACTACCCGGATCAATCAGCATTAATTATGCCTTGTGTAAGTGGCTCTAATGATGATCTATGACTTCACCTGTGGGATGGGACAGGAGTGGTTGAGCCTAATGTATAAAAGGCTGAGAGAGAGTTGTAAAGGGATTCGGATTTAAAAACAGAACATTAGCGCGCCAGGTAGGGGGTGGGTAAAACTAATCCTACCATTTCAAGGAACGGAGAGGAGGAAAGAGGAGGACATGCCGGTGACCAGAAATCAAGCTAGCTCGACCAACGAAGGGGAGGAGGATATGCTGCAAAGACTGCTACGAACGGCAGCCCAGTTACAAGCTCGAAGCGAAGAGCACTCTAGGCTGAGCGCCGAAGCGGAAAACAGACACAGACTGGCAGAAGAGCGACACGCAGAGGCGATGAGGATGGCAGAACAGAGAGAGGAGGAGCTTAGGAGACAAATAGCGAGCATGCGAGCCAAAAACGAGCAGGAGCCAGAGGGAAGAGGCGAACACGCGGCACCGCCCTTGTGGAAGCAGCCTTTTTGCGAAGAGATAGATGAGGTGTGAATCCCACCCCATTTCAGGGAGATACTGGTGGATCCCTTTGACGGAACACAGGATCCCCATGCACACATACAGGCGTTCCAGACCCAAATGTACATAAGCGGGGGCGACGATAGGCTGAGTTGCAAATTGTTCCCAGGAACATTGAGAGAAGTAGCATTGCAATGGATAATGAACCTGCCACCTAGGTCGATAGGTACGTTCAATGACCTGGCAAGTGTGTTTCTGTCGCAGTTCGCGGCCAACAAACCAAAACGTCTGGAGGTAGCAGACTTATTCGACATCAAGCAAGCCGGAGGGGAAAGCTTGAAGAATTACATGGCTCGTTTTAACGACGCCACAGTGAGGGTCAATGACCCCGATCAAAAGTTCTTCGTCAAGGCCTTCTAGAAGGGATTAAGAGTAGGTCCCTTCAGTGATGCTTTAGCCCTCCAAAAGCCCATAAGAATGGAAGAAATCCGCCTTAGGGCGGAGAAGCATATTGAGATGGAGGAGAACCGTTTTGAAAAGAGGGAGGCCCAACAAGGCAGTAGAGATGGTCGGCCGAGACCGATGAACAAGCAGAGACCGCTGCTTATAGGCGGACGGGACCCCCCTGTAGGTATAAGGAAAAAACTGAACAAGAAGCTCATCAAAAGTTCACCCCGTTGAGAGAGAAGAAGACCCACATCCTGAGGGAAATCTGCCACGCCAGGCTGCTGAGCTTCCCTCAGGCGGCAGGGGGAAAACAACTAGGGAAGAATAGGAAAGAGTGGTGCGACTTTCATAGGGCGGTCGGCCATTCGACCGAGGAGTGTTGGACTCTCGGAGCTCAGATAGAGGGACTGGTTCAGCAGGGAAAGTTAGATCACTATGTGTGGAGAGAAGGGGGAGGAAAAAGAAACAACAGAAGTGGAGGATCGAGCAGAGAGGGACGAAGGGAGGAAAGGATGAACAGGGAGGATAGAGGGCGATCTAAATCACCTCGGGCGGCAAACTACCGTGGAACCATCGCAACCATCTCAGGCGGTGAAGAAAGACAGGACGACCTTCAGAACTACCAAAGAAAGGGGCAGAGCTACCAGTCCTACCAAATCCTGACAGGGGCAAATCTCACTCCCCTAGGAGACAGGAGGGAAGGAGGCACAATCAGTTTCAAGGAAGAGGACCGGAGGAGCGAGCAAGCTGGTGATGAGCCGATGGTAATATCGGTAGCAGCGGAGGGCTTCAAAGTAGAAAGAGTACTCATTGATCAGGGGAGCTCGGCCAACATTTTATATGGGTCGACTTGTAGGAAGTTGGGCCTTTTTGATCTGAAGGAGGCGTCAGGGTGCTTGTATGGTTTTTCAGGGGAGAAAGATAGATAAAGGGCACTGAGTAGAGATCGAAACCACCCGGAGAAGGCAAGCGTCTGAGGAGGATCGGTATTATACATAGTGATAGAAGTAGAAGCTTCCTATAACATCATCATAGGCCGGCCGGCCTGAATCGATTGAAAGCGGTGGTATCAACCTACCACCTATGTATGAAATACCCAGACGACAAGGGAGTGGGAGCCATATGGGCGGATTCGGCGTTGCTAGGAGATGTTATCGGGACAGCTTGAGAGTAGGGGAGAGAGAAGGTCGGCCGTGAACACGTTGAGCTTGGAACTAGATCCAAGGTGCCACGAGGAGCGGGAAAGACCACTGCTGCCCGGTAGAAAAGCTCAAAGAAATACAAATAGGTTGGCAGGAAAGTCAGAAGACGAGAGTGGGTACCACCATGACGAAAGAACAAGAAGCTGAGTTAGTACAGTGCTTGAGGCAGAACAACGACGTATTTGCATGGTCACCCCAGGATATGCCAGGAATAGACCCAAAGTTCATGAGTCACCAACTGTCGATAGTTGACGGATCACGGCCGGTCATGCAGAAAAAAAGGAAGCAGGGGGAAGAAAAAAGGAGGGCCATTAAGGAGGAGACAGATAAATTGTTAAGCGCCGGGTTCGTACGGGAGGTCAAATACCCTTAGTGGTTGGCCAATGTGGTCATGGTGCGCAAAGCCAGTGGGAAATGGAGGATGTGTACAGATTACACAGACTTGAACAAGGTATGCCCAAAAGACCCATACCCTCTTCCTAACATAGATAGACTGGTTGACAATGTGTCAGGCTACGAGTTTCTGAGCTTCATGGATGCGTACTCCGGGTATAATCAAATAAGGATGCACCCAGACGATGAGGAGAAGACGGCCTTCATTACAGATAACGGAGCTTTCTGCTACAAGGTAATGCCGTTCGGATTGAAGAACGCGGGGGCCACCTATCAGAGATTGATGGACGAAATCTTTAAAGAGGTCATCGGACGAGACATAGAAGTATATGTAGATGACATGGTAGCCAAGTCAGAAGGAGGCCAAGTCATTGAGGCGCTGAAAGCGGGTATTCGAATTCGAGATACCATCAGCTCAGGTTGAACCCTGAAAAATGCTCGTTTGGGGTACAGGCGGGAAGATTCTTGGGATATGTGCTCACAGAAAGAGGAATTGAAGCAAACTCGGATAAGTGCAGGGCAGTCATAAGCATGAGAAGCCCCAAAAGCGTAAAAAAAAGTTCAGCAACTGATGGGGAAAATAGTCGCCTTGTCATGCTTCATATCCGGGATCTACGATATAAGCGGCCCGGTGTTAGAGACAACTGAAGAAGGGAGGAACTTCACCTGGCCCCAGAGTGTGAGGAGGCTTTCTTGCGGCTAGAAAGCCATGTTAGCTACCCTCCCATCTTGATAAGACCAGAGATAGGTCGGCCATTGCATCTGTATATATCGGTTCAAATCATGATCAGCTCCGAATCTTGGTGCGGGAGAAGGAAAAAGAACAGCGGCCAGTGTACTTCTTAGTAAGACGTTGCAGGGACCTGAAAAGAGGTATCAGAAGATCGAGAAAGGAGCGCTGGCCTTGGTGATAGCCTCACGTAGGCTTCGCCCTTATTTCCAAAGCTTTAGCATCATAGTCCGAACGGACATGCCCATCCAGCAAATACTGAGGAAGCCAGACCTAGCAGGAAGAATGGTGGCCTGGAGCGTACAACTGTCCGAGTTCGACATATCTTTCGAAAGGAGGGGACCCATCAAAGCGCAGGCGCTGGCCGACTTCATAACAGAACTCACGGTGGAGCAACGACGGCCAGTGGAGAAGCTTGCTATAGAACGATAGGAGGTGAACGAAGAGTGGTATCTGTCAGTTGATGGGTCATCTAATCAGGCGGGAAGTGGAGCTGGGGTGATTTTGGAAGGACCAAATGGAGTACTCGTAGAACAGAGCTTACACTTCAACTTCAAGGCAAGCAACAACCAAGTCGAATATGAAGCACTCCTGGCGGGCATGAAATTGGCCCTGGAGATAGAGGCCAAAAAATTAATTGCGAAGAGCGACTCCAAACTAATAACAGGGCAGGTGAACGGGGAGTACCAAGCCAAAGATCCAAAATTGGCTAAGTACAAAGAAAGAGCAAGGGAAATGGCAGCCTCATTCGAAAGCTTCAAACTCTTGCACGTACCCAGAGACCAGAATGAAAGAGCGGACCTACTAGCTAAGTTGGCCAGCACCAGAAGAGGGTTACAACTGTCGGTCATACATGAAAATATAAACACCCCGACCATTGAGAAGCCTGAAGTCCACTGTAATGAGGAAAGGATAACGTGGACGGATCCAATAGTAGAATATCTGAAGGAAGGAAGGTTGCCAGATGATCCAGTCGAGGCTAGTAGGATACGAAAGGAAGCACCAAGGTACGCACTAGTGGAAGGGCGGTTGTACCGCCGAGGTTTCTCTTCTCCTTTACTAAGATGCATAGATTGTGGAGAAGCTGAGTATGTGATCAAAGAGGTACATGAAGGGGTTTGTGGAACTCACGTTGGGGGAAGGGCGCTAGCTGGAAAGATAAGCGAGGCGGGCTATTACTGGCCTCCCTGAAAGCAGTGCATGGACTATGTGAAGAGATGTGACACTTGCCAAAGATTTGCCAGCACCCACCAAGCTCCAGCGGAACAGATGCATGCAGTGACTTCCCCATGGCCCTTCCATAAGTGGGGGATAGATATCCTGGGACCATTCCCCTTGGCACCAGGGCAACTTAAATTCCTGATGATAGCGATAGACTACTTTACCAAGTGGGTGGAGGCGGAACCAATGGCAGCAATAACGGCAGAAAGGGTGAAACGGTTTGTATGAAAGAAAATTATATGTCGGTTCGGCCTACCAGCTGAAATAGTCTCGGATAATGGCACTCAATTCGCATCCTCAGCGACGGCTAAGTTTTGCCAAGAACTGCACATCAGACAATCCTTCACCTCGGTCGAACACCCGCAAGCAAACGGTCAGGCAGAAGCAGCCAATAAAGTTATCCTAAGAGGCTTGCGAAGAAGGCTAGAAGAAGCAAAAGGAAGGTGGGCAGAGGAGCTCCCACAAGTCTTATGGTCATATCATACGACCCCGCACTCCACAACAGGAGAGACGCCGTTCCGCTTGACATACGGGTCAAAGGCGGTCATACCAGTCGAGATAGGGGAGCCGTCTCCCAGGACGGCGTTATTTGACCCAGCCGCCAATGAGGACGAGTTGAGAGCAAACCTAGATCTCCTGCAAGAAACAAGAGAGATAGCACATATAAAGGAATACGCAGTCAAAGCAAAGGTAGCGAGGAGGTACAACAGAAAGATGATGCCCAGAGATTTTCAAGAAGGAGACCTGGTATTAAGAAGGATAACCATGACGGCAGAAAAAAATAAACTGACACCTAAGTGGGAAGGACCATTCAGAATAGCGGAGAAGGTAGGAAGAGGAGCTTATCGGCTAGAGCATCTGGAGGGCCGAAGAATACCACGCACCTGGAACGCTGGCAACTTGAGGAGGTATTTTAGTTAAAAGACGCAGTAAGTACGAATATGTAATGCATATATACGTGAACCTGTTTTGTACATTGTTAATTAATGTTGCGATGTGAGGCGTAATGCCATGACGGCAAGGCGAGATTCAAAACTAGATAAAGCTACAAACCCAAAACGGGCGGTCCAGGAGGCCGACCCGGGGTCATTCGTCTGCGAACTAGATAAAGCTACAAACCCAAAACGGGCGGTCCGGGAGGCCGAGGCAGAGGTCATTCGTCTGCGACCTAGATAAAGCTACAAACCCAAAACGGGCGGTCCAGGAGGCCGACCCGGGGTCATTCGTCTGCGACCTAGATAAAGCTACAAACCCAAAAGCAGGCGGTCGGGGGCCGAGGCAGGGGTCATTCGTCTGCGAACTAGATAAAGCTACAAACCCAAAACGGGCGGTCCAAGAGGCCGACCCGGGGTCATTCGTCTGCGAACTAGATAAAGCTACAAACCCAAAACGGGCGGTCCAGGAGGCCGACCCGGGGTCATTCGTCTGCGACTAGGTAAAGCTACGAACCCAAAACGGGCGGTTTGGGAGGCCGACCCGGGGTCTTGCACCTACAAATTGAAACTAAAACGACAAATTCAAAGCGGCCAACCCTAAGGGACCCAAGGAAGAAAATCGCGAATAAACGAAGCCAACGACCCAATCAACCATTGAGTGGGGGCAACCACCCACACGAAGAAACGACAAAACTAAAATAGAGAACGCGGATCCTAGCTCCAAAAGATGGGACTAGTATAAAATGAGCGTAACAACAGTAAAGAGAAACGACAAGCGCAAAAGCCCAATACGCAAAAATCGCGAATAAAAGGAAAGCGCACAATATAGTAAAAGGCGAAAGAATAGTTCGCTGTGTACTCAACACAAGGCGAATAAATTCAACTTTGGCAAAAACCGGCCAAACCAAATTTAGGCGAATGTCAACCGAATTACAATAAAAGAAATTACAAGTAAAAGAAAACACAAATTCAGAGTCTATTCAGCAGCAGGAGAGTCAGGAGGAGAAGGAGCTAGGACCAGTTGGCCGTTGATAAGATCTTTAAAAGGATCAGCCTCGGAGACATCGATATCAGGATGAAGAAATTGAACTTGTCCCAGGGCTTTAGCAAACCCTGCTTCAAACTGCTCAACTATGTCTCCACCCATTTTTGTCACGGTCCCCTCTTGCTCTTCGATTCTCTGATTTTGAGCCTCGATGGTTTGCTTCAGGAGTCGGATGGCCTCGTCGCGAGATTGGACATCTTCTGAGGCTCGCTTCAAAGAGGATTCGACAGATGCTAACTCTTCGCGCAAACTCTGAAGAGAGGACCCCAAGCCTTCATTTTCCTTTTGCAACACCTCGACCCTTGAGTTGGCATAACCAACAGCGGTATTCAGCTCAAAATTAGCAGAGGTCAGGTCCTTGTTTTTAGCAACGGTCCTCCGGAGGTCCTCCTCGAGACTAGTAGTGGCCGACCGATATGAGTTGATCTTGATTTCAGCTTCAGTACAAGCCTTAGAGGCGTTAAGGAAGTCGGCCTCGAACTTGGCGGCACGTCTCTCATAAGACCTGCAATGGGATTCCAACTTCCCAAACTCCTTCTCAGCAGCCCTGGCGAAGATTAAGGCATAGGCAGCATGCTGCTGCACTATCTTGCAAGTGCCCGCCACCCCAAGCTCCTTAACTTGGTTGTTCTTAGAAGGACCAAGACCTTGGTCCACGGCCTGACCCAGAAGCGGTGGCGGCCCCCTGGTTGAAGAAGAAGGAACCCCTGACAAAAGGGAATCCCATTGGAAACCAGGAGATGCATGAGGTTCCCCGTCTACTTCTGCCCCAACAACGGCAGGATTTTCTATCACGCGGCGTTTGAGAGGCCGTTCTTCTTCAACTTCTTGAACCCCTTGAGTGTCCAAAGCGGCCTGAGCATCTGAAGCCGGCTCGTCGAACCTCAGAGGAGAACCACTTACAACCTCCTCGGCCTCGGCACCGGCCGGCTCGTGAGGAGCCTCCTGTACAACCACGAGTGAGGCAGTGTCAGAACCTGCTTCAGTAGTCGCCTGTTGAGAGGAAGGCTCGGCGGCCGCAATAGGCTCAGCAGAAGTGGTAGATTCTTTTTCTTTTTCAGCCCTCTCGGCCACCTTCCTCTTCAATTCGCGAAGAACTTTCGAAGAGTAATCTGCCAACAGAAGAAACACTTGTTAGTAAAGAACAAAAAACAAGGATGAAAACTAAATAGGCTAATTACTAACCATCGCCCTTGATGATTTTTGCACTGGGCAACAATGGGAGTTCGCCTAACTCCTTAGCAAAAACCTTCTCCCAGCTGTCAAGGTCGTCCAGGTTGACCGTAATGGAGACGGCAGGTTGGTGTGTCCAGTATAAAGGAAAGAATGGACGGCCGGCCCTATCCACCAACAGATTAGGGCCAACATCACCTGGGGTAACCTTGAAGAATTCGGTCTTGAACTTCTTATAGCTAGCCAAGAAAGGCTGAAATAACTTGCGCTTAGGACGGCTGCATAGTGACGTCCAACCCACCTTCTCCGTCTTCTTCACAGTGTAGAACCAGAAGAAAACGCCCAATGATGGGGCTTTTCCCAGGTCCTCGCAGAGAAGCTCGAAAGCCCTAACATAAGCCCAGCTATTAGGGTGAAGTTGAGTGGGGGCAACGTTCAAGGCTTGGAGCACAACCCGTTCGAAGTGGCTAAATGGTAGCCGGATACCCAGTTTGGAATGGAGGGTGTCATATAGGTAGAAGAAGGGTTTTTCTTCGGTCGGCGAACTAATGTTGACGGACTCCCCAGTACGGCAAGGAGAAACACGAACAGACCAGGGCCCCTTTTGGCATATAGCTTTGGCCATACCGAGAAGAGAACTTCGAGCAGTTCAAATTTGAGTGAACGTCTTCTTCACCTCATCGTCCACCCATGCATAGGGCTCATCGGTCAGGGAGTCGCGAGAATCATCTCTATACCAAATCTCGAAAGGGTAGGTAATATACGAACTAGAGCTAGAGGGAGAAGGTTCGCCTCCTGGGGCTTCGGGTCTCCCACGGGGAATGGACTCAGCGGGAGACTGGTCTCCTTGAGCGGAGGTGCCAAGTGCATCCTCGAAGAGGTTCCCTGGATGGATGAGAGCAAGGGTCAAGAATGGACCCGGCTAAGCAAACTTGAACGAAAAAAACAAGGGAAGCCAAAAATGCGAGAGTAAACAGAGAATAGAGGGAGAAATCAAGAAGAAGTTACCTGAGGGTGCCATGGCGAGCAAGGGAAAAAGGCGAAGAAAACTGGAGTAAGTGCGTAGGTAGACAAGAGAGACGAAGGAGAGAGCTGAAGAAAGTAATCGAAAGGAGATAGCAGAAAGTGAAGTTTGGAGCAACGGAAGAAGGGGAAAGGAGGAGACGCCCGGGAACACAAGCATACGATGATTATGGTAATTAATGCAGGTGACACGCGAAGACTCGAAAGAAGATATCCAACGGCGCTTACTAGAAAACCCAAGAGTCACCCGCGAAAGGAGCGAGCTGACCATAGGCCGAACCCATGTTGCAAACATGAGTCCTTACTATGTTTGCAAGGGGCTATGTTTTCGGCCTTATGACGGTCGGCCATATCTCGGCAGAGACCAGGACGGCAGTATCGTCCTTCCCTTACTGTCTCGAGACATCAAGTGGAGAGGCCACTCAGTTAGGTGATGTGACTACCCGGATCAATCAGCATTAATTATGCCTTGTGTAAGTGGCTCTAATGATGATCTATGACGTCACCTGTGGGATGGGACAGGAGTGGTTGAGCCTAATGTATAAAAGGCTGGGAGAGAGTTGTAAAGGGATTCGGATTTAAAAACAGAACAATATATTTATTACAGTACGTTAAATATATTATTCTTATTTATTATTATTATTATATATGATATATTTATTACTATACATTAAATATGTTATTTTATTATTATATGTAATATATTTATGTACCTAGACGCTGCTACTACCAGATATCGAAATTTTATTTCCGTAACCGTGTCCAGAGCAAGGAGAGGAGAGAGATGTATTATGTTCGAAGATCGTTACACACAAGAAAAAATAAACGCATACATAAGGAAACCTCGTTACATATATTTGGTTAGTTAATAAACACTAATTATAATTTTAGTCATTTTATGGTTTAAAAAAATTTTGATTTTTTCAAAAAAATAATTATTTTCGATTTTAAGACAAATATTAAACTATATTTTAATTGATTCAAGACATGAAACTTACCTCATTATATTTATTTACATGAAAGCTATAGAAATAAATTAATGTTAGAAGTAAAAAAAACATAAACAAGATAAAAATCATGTAAAAAGTGCATTCCATGAACAACAAAGAAATTGAAAATTTTCATATCAAATTCTTTTCGAGATACTTATAACATTCACCTTTTAAATGATTTTTACTATGTTTATAGTTCTTTTTATTTCGAACTTCAATTTAATCTTATAGTTTTCATATAAAAGAATCTAATTGAATAAGTTTGGTGTCTTAAATCAGTCTATTAATAAATAGTAATTTTATTCAAAAATAAAAAATAATTATTTTTTCACAAGAACAACATTAACTCAAACTCCAAAATTAAAAGACTGAAATGATTTTTTAAAAAATAAAAGACCAAAACAATTTTTTACTAAAATATAAAAGGATTAAAGTTATAATTTAGTCTTAAATAAAATTTATTACACTACATTATATATATTATCTTTATCATTATTATATATTATATATTTATTACAGTACATTAAATATATTTTTTTATTATTATATATGGTATATTTATTGTGCATTAAGTGTATTATTTATTATTACTTTTATATATTTATTACACTACATATATAATATTATTATATATGATATTTATGTATCACAGATAGTACTACCAGATCCTGGAATTGTGTCCCTTAACCATGTGGAGAGGAGAGATTCACGCTGTTAAAAGATATTAAAATATGGAAAAAAGCACATACACAAGGAAGCAGTTGTTACATACACTTGCTTATCTAATAAAACTTATTACACTACATTATATATTATTTTATCATTATTATATATGATGTATTTATTTTAGTACATTAAATATATTATTCAATATTTTATATGATATATTTTTGCTGTATATTAAATAGATTTTATTATTATTATTATTATTATTATTATTATTATTATTATTATTATTATATATTTATGTACTTTGTACACTACTACGAGATATCAGAATTGTGTTCTTGTAACTGTGTAAGAGTAAGGAGAGAGAGACATACATGAAGTTCAAAGATCTTAAATCACGGAAAAAAGCATCTATACAACGAAGGGGTTGTAAAATTCCTAGTTATTTAATAAAACTTATTACACTACATTATATATATTATTTTATTATTATTATTATGACATATTTATTATATTATATTAAATATATTATTTTATTATTATTATATATGGTATATTTATTAATGTACATTAAGTATATATTATTATTATTATATTTATGTATCATGGACACCATTGGGAGATACCAAGATTGTGTTCTCGTAGCCGTATCAAAGATCAAGGAGAGGAGAGAGATGTATGATGATCAAATATCTTAAATGATGGAAAAAAGACACGGACACAAGGAAGCAGTTGTGACCCAGACCTAGTTATTTAATAAAACTTATTACGGTACATTATATGTATTATTTTATTATATATGATATATTTATTTATTATATATATAATGTAATTGGGGCCATGACGGTGAATAAAGAATCATTGGGTCAATTTATCTAAAAGAAGTTATTATGCTTTGAGCCAAAACGGCAGAAGCCTAATCATGGTGACTATTCGTGGTCCATAATGGTGGTATACAATTTGGGCCTGGGTGGGAAAGTCCAATTTCGATATGTCATGTGGGAAGGGGCGGCACTTGGGCCAATCCAAAATCAATGCAAGAGGTAATTGGGCCAATTGTTGTTAGGCGTCTTACATAGCTGCCATGAAACTCCGCCAAAGCCTAAAGCACAAAAAGAAACAAAGACAAAAGGAATAAAATCAGAATAATTGGGTATAGTAGGAAAAATCAACGACGGAGGATTACAAATTAGCTAAAGGGTGAGTTAGTGGAGCAGGGAATAGTAGATGAATGATAGAAGGAAGCATGTCACTATGTTCCCTCCCATGCACCTTGAGTAGAAATGACCAGCATAGGGATTTGTGTGCTCTCTCCTGGGTCGTTATTTCGGGAGCAAGTGGAAAATGTGGGAAACACGCGCACTACAAAAGAAAAATGGTCACCACCCCATTAATGAAAAATCTGTCGCATTAAATGAAAAATCCCTTCTGAGTGCACCAGAGCATTAAATATGTCTAGGGGAGAGCCACCGCATTAATGACTAAGGTCCTCAATAAGATATAGGGCACCACATGCAAGCCTATAAAAAGCCCCTCAAAAAAAAAAAGGAGGAGAAAATTTTTCCACTACTTAAGACTTAGAACTCAAACTTAAGGAAGGTCCTTACATTAAGGAACTCACAAGAAAGAAAGAAGACTCCTAAAAGAGAGAAGGAACTCCTCCATTTAGGAAGTCCTGATAAAAAAGGATAGGTCTCCTAAGAGGAAAAGAGTTCTCCAAAAAAAGAGTGTGTCCTCAACATTCTAGAAGGAAGAGAAAAGAAATAAAGTCAGTCGCCATAAGGAAAGAAACCAACAAAGAAGGATAACAATCAAAGGAATAACTCAAACAAAGCACTAGAAGAAGGAAGAGTTATAGTGCTAGGGTTCATTTGAAAGACAACTACTGGATACTAGGTAAGCATGATTATAGTCTTTAATAAATGCATGCAAGTCCATGCACACCTTTGTAAAAGATTTAAACTAAAAAAGACAACATCAAATCAGGACTAGAATTTAAGACTCAACCATCCATGTGATTTAGGACCATGCAAGGTTGAGAATTCATATTCTCTGACCCTATCTCAATTCCCCATCTGCTAATCATGCATTCATCCAACCTCAATTTAGTATGCCATCCTCGTCGACTACGCTAGCCAACACCAAGTGCTTATGACCTCTAGGCCGAAAGGTTCTCGGCCCCCCTATTTTCGTATAGACGGTTTGGCCGACATGTGACTGACCATCCATTTTCTAATATGATTTTGGGTCCTTTTCCTTATGTCTTGTAAACACTCGCATAGAGTCTTAGCATGGCTAAGAGGCGATCCCCTGTACCTATGAGCCCAACCAACCTCGTCTTTGGGAGACCACAAATGACGTTTGGTCCCATCCAAATCTTCAGAACCTACTCTAAACCATTAATTACCATCAACACCTTTAGGTGCCAATGGGAAGCCCATCGTTGCTCAACTATCCTCCTTTCAACTATCTACAGATAGCTCATATTCAAAACAACCATAGTCAGGTGCCAATGGGAAACCTACCTATGCTCAAACCATTCCGGGGAACTCAATAACTCCCCTCCCTTCCAACCTTTTAGGCACCAATGGATAGCCAATCTTCACATAAACCATTGTTGGATGTCAATGGATAGTCCTCCTTATCAAAAACACATCCCAAGCCTCGGCCAGAACTACGTAAAAACTTTGACTTCTCCATTGCTTTGGGAGATATATAGAGCGAGAGGCAACTCTTGTCAAGTTATTCCCTCACAAAAAACAAAAAAATCCTTCCTCACTCACCATGCATTGCAAACAGAAAGCCATAGAAAGGAGGCCATATCATGATCCATGCATTTGGTTAGGGTAATTGTCTTTCGGCAGATGTATGAGATGTTTCACTCCCATGCGTAATCAACTCCTAGACCCATGCTCTAGTCCCAGACTCGCCTTATCCATTTCGAAGGTTTCCTTGAGTTTTCCATAAAATGTCGGTGGTGACTCCCCCTATCCCTGTTTCTCCTTCGAGGGGAATCAGGGTTCCATCCATTCCAAGCCATCACTAATGCAGTCGTTGGGCAGGTTACGACAGATGGTGACTCAACTAGGGAACATTTTAAGAGTCGAGCCTTATATAACCTAATGCATAGAACTAATGACTCCTTTTTTGTGGTTCTCTGTTTTTTCATTTCCTCCTTCTATTTTTGTAAAGTTACATTTTTACGTTCTATATAATCATCATGTGCTGAATGACATTTTGAACACTAGGGTAGATGACATTGTGTACATATATTGTGATCCAATTTTGCAGCATAGTCTGACTTCATAGTTCACACATCACTTTTACACTTTTGCACACACGTGTGAGGTCCTATACCCAGACCAGAGTGCAACTTAGGGAGTGTGAGGCTAGTAGTGATAGCCATCTAGCGATTCCTTCCTATTTGGGCACATGAAAGTCTCAGCCAGGATGTGACCCATTTCGCGAATATCCACATCTAGGATGCACTTCCTATTTGTGGAAAATTCAAGAACTAGGTACTTAGCTCTGGTGGCCTAAAATGGTGAGATATTGAGATAGAACCCCAAAACCCTATAATGATCACTATGTCACTTTAGAGCCGATAGGTAGGATCGTAATCTTTTCACAAAGTTGAGAAGTTCGGATCATGCAACGAAATCACATTCCCATTTATCATCAAGGCATATGGATCATATCCCAGACCTTCACCTGCATAGCAACTCAACCCACCTTATCCATGCATACATTGTGAAGTTTTGGTTTTAATCATAAGAAATTTCCTTTTTTTAGAAAGATGGACTCCAGATTAAGCAAAAAAATGGTTGACACCCTACCTATCAAGGTAAAGGTCATGGAATAGCAAACCCTCAAACAACTAGTTGAACACCCAACAAATGGACCATATGATGCAGATTCTTTGAAGTTTGGAAGCTAGAATGCACCTTAAACCAATCATTCCTCGGCCTACCTCTAACCAAAATATCTATCCGTACGACATGCCTCCATATTTTAAGGAAGAACCCTAATATCTGGCTAATGAGAATATACAAGGTGAAACATCTCATAATCCGCAATCCGGTGCTACGCAAAGGCCAGAAGCCAACCTGGAAAACCTACAAGTGTGTAAGGTTGCAGAAGCTGACAACTTGGCTAATAGCCAAATTCCAACAGTGGTGGTACACACAGGATGACAAGGAGATGTATAGGCTCAAGAAAGGTTACAATTCTTAGAAGAAAGGTTGAGGGCCATCGAAGGCGTGGGGAGATATAATTTCAAAGCAGTAAACCTTTATCTAGTGCCCGATATTGTCATCCCTCATAAATTCAAAGTTCCAGACTTTGATAAATATAAGGGAAACATGTGTCCTAGGAATCATTTGATTTCTTATTGCCGAAAAATGATGGCACACATGCAAGACGACAAGCTACTCAACCATTTATTTCAGGAGAGTCTTATCGGAGCTACATACAACTGGTACTTGAACTTAGAAAAGGGGAAAATTAAAACTTGGGCGGATTTAGCCAAAGCCTTCTTACAATAATATAAATATAACGAAGAACTGACACTAGACTGAAGCATGAACAAGAAAGCATCAGAAACGTTAAAAGAATACGCCCAGCAATGGAGGGAAGTGGCAATGCACGTGCAACCCCCCCTGTCCGAGAAGGAAATGGTAACCATGTTTATCAACACGCTGCAATCGCCTTTCTATGGAAATATGGTTGGGAGCACATCCACCAAATTTTCTAACTTGGTTTTCATAGGAGAATGGATAGAGTTGGGAATAAGGAATGGGAGAATCAACCACGTGGCCTCCAGGACCATGCTAGCCAAGAAAGCCGTCAAAAAAGGGGAAGCGAACATTGTTACCACCGATAGGACAAGCAATGGGACACCCCAGAAAACCTTTGGCTTCCAACCTGTCTTTCAATCAAAAGCTCCTGCACGACTACACCACAAATAAGAGACCAAAGCACACATTCCAATAATGCCCAGAAAAGAAATCCCAGAGTGTTAATGCCCATTCCCATATCCTACTCCAAACTACTACAACATTTATTGAGGGAATCCCTCATAGCCATGGTGCATTTAAAACCCATGTTGCCCCCATATCCAAAGAGCTACAACCTAAATGCTAAATGTGACTATCATGTTGGGGTAGTGGGGCACTCCACTAAAAGATGTTGGGCCCTAAAACACAAAGTACAAGACCTAATTGACATCGGGTGGCTTCACTTTAAGGAGGACGGTCCCAATATCAATAACAATCCACTACAAGAACATAGACATGTCCCCGTAAATGCCATCATGGAAGAAGACAGATTGACGTGACCTAAATCGCGCCAGGGGCGATTAGAAAATAAAATTGAAATAAGAAGAGCTAGATTGAAATTGGAAGCCGAATCCATCCTCGGGACGGAACCAGTTGTACTGAGTCGGTGTCGGCTTGGGCAACCCAAGAGGGCTGACCAAACCTGATCTGGCCCTGATAGAAGTTGCCACTGACATTTCAAAGGTACGTTGGAAACCAAGAATCGATAAGGCAAGTATGTGGAACATGGAGTATGGGTGATAGAGACCCAACCAACAAAGTCAAAGATAATTTGCGTGACATTGGAGGTCGCATGACTAGGCCCAAAACCTAAATAATGAAGCAATCGTGACCAGGCCTAAGTTTGGGAATTACGGAAAGTTTAGAGCAAAGTGAATTAGTGACTGCACCAAAATGGGTAACTTTATTACAAGTTGATGAAGATTGGAGCCCATATTGAAGAACATATATAAAGCCCAAAGTCATTGTCATGTAATTTGGACTGAGTAGTTAATTAGGATTTATTTACATGTATTTTCACATAAATCACTTTTTGATAGTTGGTAGAAAAAGGGAAAGCTGGATAGTTGGTGGAAAAATAGGAAGGTCATTAATGATGGAAATAAAAGGTTAGTGGGGAGATCTAGTGGATGGGATTTTATGTCAATTAAGGTATTAATGGACATTAAATCCATGAGATTTTATGCCAATTAAAATATTAATGGGCATTGATTTCAGGGTTGTCTAGTTAAGCCTATAAATAAACTCTTATAACCATCCAGCAGGAGAGAATTTATAATTTGAATAAAATTTGTGTTTCTTTGTGAGCACTTTCCTTTGCTCTTAGGTTAAAGAACTTTTATAGTGTTGGTTCTACCGGTAGGTCGCGGTTAGGGCTGCACTTCTGATAACTTTGGTTCTAATGGCAGGTCGCAGCTAGGGTCAAGTTCCTCCTTTTGCCTGCTTTCAAGACGGTTCCTTGTAAGATCGTGTCACTGGGTAAGGAGTCGGTTACATGTGGGGATGACATGTCATCCACCCATCTACCATCAAGTAGTTACCCTATGAATTACATGAGCTAAATAACCTTTACTTTTGCTACTTTTTGAAGAATGGCTTAGGGGATATGTGTGTACAGGGTTGGGGGTGTTTTGGATGCATAACTTGACAAGTGTGTGCCTCTTGCTCCTACGTACCTCTCCTAGCTTAGAGGAATCAAAGTTCACGTAGTTCTTGATGCATGGGATGAATGCAGAGACGACCATTCCATTAGGCGTCCATACTCGAATGACCTATGCAAGCGGACTTTCCATTGGGCATCCTTGGGGATTGAGGGAGGGGGAACTATCCATTAGGCGTTCATCTTCTAATAGGCTTTTGGACTAAAGTCTAGACTATCCATTAGACATCCTGACTTCGGATAATTGGTATCCTTTAGGCCGAACTGAGAGTGCCTCGATACTAGATGCGAAAGTTGACTTGGAGTCGGATGTGGTGTGTTGTAGAATGATGTATAGAGAGGAACCGAGACTCACTCAGTTCCAGACCAAGGCGGGCTACATGTCTGCCATCTGGTGTGTTACTTTGAATAGCTAATGTGAGAGTGTGTTCTCTGCAGTGTTATTGCCAATGTAAGGTTAGAGGAAGACTTACCTGGTCTCTAGAGGGGCAAGTAGCACGCTTGCCTTGCACTTGAGTTCTACAACTCAGCAACGAATTTCCTTGGTGGCTCAGCTTGCACTCAGCTTCTTGGTTCTCACTATACAATTGTGCAGCACTTCGGCCTTCTCTCAATTCGCACTCACAATCTCGGCTTTTCAAGATTCTTCTTCCTTTTTTCGATCCTGTACTTTTCATTGTGAGGCGTTTTATAACGTTTGGCAGTTTCCCCGGACACCTATCAAATCATGCCATGTGAGGGCCACCCTAACCTTCTTATCCAAGTCGTTTGCCACAACGATCCCCAGGTTGATTCTCATTGGGTCCCACGTCCAGTCGTGGCATGTTCCCCCTGGATTCGTGGTGTGTTCTTTGGAGAATGGCTGACTTGACACATTCTATTGTTGTGATTGGTGAGGATTTTCACTCTGTTAGAGTGGTGGGGTCCTTGTCCCCTTGACATGGCTTCATTGAGGGCTTTGTGAGGTGGTGTCTCTTTTGCTGAAGTGGCTAACTCTACTTGATTTTCTACTAACCTAGCTGACTCTGTCAATGCTGAACTAGAGCTGCTGGACCCTTTTTAGGCTATGTCTAGTTAACTAGGCCGTCTTTAGCGCCTTGTCTGAGTTCGAGCCGTTTTGGGCCCTATACTGATCTAGCTCATTCTCTTTTGTTGGGTCCAATCTGCGTCTTCTTTTCTTAAGCAAACTCAGATTTGAGACTCCTCTATTGCTGGGCCGAATCTAGGCTTATCTAGATTAGGCTGATAGATTTGGGGTCCTATAATTGTGCCCTCTTTATTCGTAGTTTCTTAGGGGAGACTTTGGTGTTTCCTTGGGTGATCAGGAATAAAGACTCCTTTTCTCGAATGGCCCCCCTAGATCTTTTGCCATCTAGTTGTCTATGTGTCAAGCCGACTCTATGGTGAGGAGAGTCGAGTCACGGGGGAGGACCAAACTGATGACTTGGAAGTTCGGCTTGGAAGATGGCCGACTTAGTGGGGAGTAAGGTCGACTTGGTGGGAATGTCGACTCACTAGGGGGTTGACTCATAGTGGCTAACTCGTTGGGGATGCGAGGATGACTTGGTGGATAACTGTCTTGGTGACGTGGTTGTTGAGGAGCCAAAGGTCGCTTGTGGGAACAACGCGTCTTTAAGTTATGTGACGTGGTTGCTGGGAGTCAAAGGTCGCGTGTGAGAATGACGTGGTTCTTTGAATGCATTTTGTTGTTTTCCCATCAATGCGCCCCCCTTCATTAATGACGTTTGTGATTGCACTGTTTCGGGGTTTCACACCTGCCTCGTTCCTAGCTTCTTCGACATACCTCCTTCAGGTATAAATAGAAGGGCTACAACCTTAGGGCTTCTATTCTACACATCTCACTTCCTCAACAGCCAAGCCTTCTATGTCCTTTGCCTTCTGCACCTCCACCCTCTCCTCGAGTCTTCTCCCTCACTTTGACGACCATGTCTGGTCTAGATTCCAAACGTAAGTCCCCTATCCTAGTCTCTTCCTCTTCTCAATCTTCTTCTTCATCTTTCTCTTCTTTTAAGTTTGGGGCTCTGGCAGTAGTGCTAGAGTCCGTCGTCCTAGCCCAATTCCAACCTCGTGTTGAAGAACACTACGAGGAATGGGTGAGTAAGGATGTCCTTGCTCACGCCTCCAACGTGTCCCGTTTCGATGTGGACACGTTAATATCCAAGGGCACCTAGGTGCACAAGTCTGCCATTGGCAAGTTTGTCATGGTAAGGCCCTTCGAGGATGAGCACATTTGCCATGCTACTCTAGAAGACGAAGATGACTTCATCTTCATGTATGAAACCCTTTTCATAGACGTAGGCATCTCCCTTCCTTTTGACTACTTCGCCGCTAACGCCTTTAGGACGTTGGGGGTCGCCCCTCCTAACTCCATCCAAACAGCTAGGCTATTGACAAGGCCTTTAGAGTAGTTTGCCTAGCCCTTTCCATTCCTCCCACGACCCTTCTTTTCACCTTTTACTCTGTTCAACTCAATCAGAACATTGGCTAGGTCTCTCTAACCCCACTTCCACGCATGAATATATTTCGTCCTTACACTACTTCTTACAAAGGGTTCAAGACCCAGTATGTCAAGGTCTTGCCTATCAAGGATGTGTCCTTCTCTATAGATGATCATTCCATTCCCTTATATTGGAGGCTTCCTAATAAGGTGAAGGGGCTAACTTAAGGGTAGCTTCAGGCCGATGATAGGGCAAGTTGGATCCTTCTCAACCAGCTTCCCCAAGGCGTCAGCTGTAGGGAGATCGTGCGGCTTCATTTGTTGGAAACCATCTTCAGTATTTGAAGAGTAAGTTTTGTATTTTAGGGTTTCTAGATCGACTCGGCCTGGTGCCGAAAGACTAACTTGGTATTTTTTGCTTTGTGGGTATTTTTGCCAAGTTAGGCTATGACTTAGGTGCATTGATGAAGAAAGCCAGAGGGTTCGTGTTGGGGAAGCTCGAGAATGCTTTTTTGCTTTGCAGGTATTTTTGCCAAGTTAGGCTATGACTTAGGTGCATTGATGAAGAAAGCCACAGGGATCGTGGCGGGGAAGCTGGAGAATGCTGAGGCTAATGTTGCCATGGCCGAGCAATCTTGACAGCCCCTTCTACAAAACAGACCAAGATCACCTTCAAGTCGATGCCGCCTCCACCCACTCCTACTGAAATCGCGAATGCGAAGAGTAAGCCAGCCCCCTCCACTATAGAAGCTACTATCAAGAAGGGAAAGGCAGTGGAGGGGTCCTCAATGCCAAGTGCCCCCAAGCCGATGCTAGCTCTTGCTTCTACCACCTCCCCTTCTTCTCAAACCACTACCGCTGCTACTATGAAGCCAACTACCACCGTTGTTGTGAACACAAGTGTCGTTGTTGCCTCCACCCCTTCGCTTGTGGTTATTACACCTGTAGGGCTGACCGTGGGTGCAATTAAGTTGCTATAAGGGGGCTTCCAAGTTACATGGCTTCCCTTGGAGCGAGTTCTTTATGGGACTCGCGGTTGGACACTGCCACATTACAAAAAGGGGTTGAGGTAAGTCCCCATGACCAGAAGCTTCTACTATCCACTGGTGTTGAAAGTTCATTAGATACGGTGGTGGCCTATTATGCTCGCATGAATGCCATTGTCAAAGTCCTGAAGCCAGTTCTTTGAAAGTTTGATCAGTTGGTACTGGAGGAGTCATTGGCACGGCATGAAGTTGCAAGGTTGTTGAATGATAATAATAAGCTAAGGAAGGCCAACCAGCAGTACCATGAGGATAATTTGAAGATTAAGGCGGACCATCTGAAGGTCAAGGCAGACCTTACTTCCTCCCAAGCTGAAGTTGTCGATCTCAAGGCAGAAGTGTCAATTGTGAAGATGGCCATGGGTGCCATCCAACGGTCTTCTAATGCCATGACCCCTGACTTGAGTACGGGCAATAAACTTAAGGATGTGGAGGCTACCTCTATTTCTGATAAGGTGACTCTGCAGGCCTTGAAGGATGAGCTGAAGAAAACATGTGATAAACAGAGCGTTGTAAAGTCTAAGGCCAAAGCTGCTGAGTTGGCCCTGGAGGCAACAAAGGAAGAACTAAAAAGAGCTGAAGCTGAAGTCATGGCCACCAAGGCAGAGTTGGATGCTTTTGAAACCCATGCATTGGGCTGCCTTGACGAATTGGAAAGTGCCATTGTGGTTGAACATCACAATGGCTTCACTAAAGCTTTAAGGAAGGAGGCTTTGCTGGTGCCGAAAACAAACTTCAGCAAATGCCTCGTGGACCAAGATTTGAAGGATGGGAAACTTGTCTCCATCCTTCCTTCTGATTAGTTGATGTGTTTTTTGAATGATGTAATTTTTTTAGTTTTGAATGATGTAATTACACTTATGGAAATTTTAATGAAATGGAAGTGTTTGTCAATTTGATGTGTCATTACCTTTTTCCTGTCTTCTTTTATTTGCTTATTTATATTCTAAGTTAAAATCAACATGGGACTAAGAAAGGTGACGAATGCAATAAGACTAATAGACATTTAAAAGGAAGTGAAGAGGAAAAATGCTAAGTTATAAACACTAAGCTACCAGGCTCGTATGACTTAGGGATACCAACTAGGGACTTAATCTAAAAAATAAGTCCTCTCAATGAGGTGAACTCGATTCTTGACAAGGTCCTCATACTATGTGTATGGAGTGGAATGTGGAGTTAGAGGATGAGCATTCTCGACATGGAGTTTGATTGAATTCCTTCGACACGAAGTCGGTTTGGAAAGGATACACGACACGGAGTCTGTTTGAAACTGATCGCGACACGGAGTCAATTTGAAGTTGGTTCGCAACACGTAGTCGAAAAGAAAAAGATACATGACATGGAATCAAATTGTGTTTGACCTTGACACGGAGACGAATTGTGATTAGTCACAACACGGAATCGGATTGAGATTGATTCACAACATGGAGTCGGACAGAAATAGATACATGACATAGTGTCGAGTTTGAGATTGATTCACGACACGGAGTCGGAAAGAAAAAGATACACATGACGGAGTCGGAATGGAGAGGATACACGACATAGAGTCAGATTTGGAGGGTTCACAACACAGAGTTGGATTGAAACTAATCACAACATGGGGTCGGCTTGAAATTGATTCACGACACTAAGTCAGATTGAAGAATTCATGATGCGGGGTTAGATTGAGATTGATTCACGACACGAAGTCAGAAAGAAAAAGATACTCAACACAGAGTTGGATTGTGTTTGACATCGACATGGAGTTGGGTTGTGATTAACCTCGACGCGGAGTTGGATTGAAGAATTCATGATAGAGAGTCGGATTGGAGAGGATACATGACATGAAGTCAGATTTGGAGGGTTCACAACATGGAGTCAGATTGAGATTGATTCACAACACGGAGTCAAAAAGAAAAAGATACATGACACGTAGTCGGATTGTGTTTGGCCTCGACATGGAGTTGGATTGTGATTGACCTCGACACGAAGTTGGATTGTGTTTGGACCACGACATGGAGTCGAATTGGGTCTTGATTCAAAATGCAAGCGTGTTATGTATGCATGAGATGTTCCCATTCTCGCCTTGGATGCATGTTGGGGGGGTACTTTGGTTTTCTCGGGGCGAATCATGACTCGGAGTCGGCTTACGTCGATTTTGGAATACACATGTTTTATGTATGCATGAGATGTTTCCATTCTCGCCTTATATGCATGTGGGGTGTTTTCTTTTCCTTAGGCCCACAATGCCTACGTCACAACCTTCGACCCTTTCTTGTAGCCATGGACGACTATAATTATTAGGATGGGCCCGACTATTGAGCTCTTGGACGGGGTCGAAGCGTTTCCCCTTTCTGGTCTTAGAGTAGAAAATGCCTTTCTTTTTTCTTTCAAGGCTTGATAAAATGGACTATGCTGTGTTAAAAGGAATGTTTATTGCTAATGGATTACAAATGGGTCCCTCCTAAGGGACCACATTGGATTTTGTTTGGGTATACAAGTTAAGACCAACTTCTAGCCTAATGCCTTCAATTGGAGATTGATAGTGCTTTCTCTCGTGTCAAGTGGTACTAACTCCTCCATCTTGGTGACTCGGGGATCAACCTTTCGGGTTCCTTCTTTGTTGAACTCTCAAGGGTAGAACAATTTAACCACGTCTGTGTTGACTAGATGCTTGAGCTCTTGCCCATCAGAGTCAGCCAGTATTAGAGCTCCTCCAAAGAAGGTGTGTTTGACCACGAATGAACCCTCGTAGTTTGGGGTCCACTTCCTTCTTTGATCTCTAGCATTCGATAGCATCTTTCTGAGAACTAAGTCCCCTTCTTTGAATGAGCGGGGTCATACTTTTTTGTCAAAGGTTCTCTTGCTTCTCCATTGGATGCCTTGGGCTCTATTGGACCAATCATCTCTAAACCCCACATGGAAAACGACCATGGGGATGTTAGATTGTGCAAGGCGAATGGAGCCACGTGGATGTTGTCAGCATAGACTTGACATTTCATACATCTCTTTACATGGCGATAACAATCCAACTCCATTTTGGTCTAATAGTAATTGGCTCTGAGAATCTTGTGAGCTAAGGCGTGGCCGTGGGTACCAAAGGTTCCTTCATGCACGTCCTCTACGATTCCCTTAGCTTCTTGGTCATCAACGCACCGGAGCAATGTCAAGTCTGCGCTTCTTTTGTAGAGGATTGTTCCACTTAGGAAGAAACCGACTACGACCCTCATCAACGTCCTCTTATCATTTTCTGTTGCCCTTATGGGTAAGCTCCCTCTTCCAGATATTTCTTGATATCATGGTACCAAGGATTATCATCTACTTCTGGTTCATCCCGGTCCAACTATTGACAATAGGCCATTTTAACTTGATGCTGGACGTAGATGGTCATTTCCTGTACTTTGTTCACTTGGAGCATGGATGATAGAGTTGTCAAGGCATCAACCATCTGGTTTTCATCCCGTGGGGACGAATGGAAGGTGATCTTGTCAAAGTGTTCACTCATTTCCATTACGTGGTTGTGATAAAGGATTAGCATGGAATCATGCGTCTCCCATTCTCCACGAAGCTGGTAGATAACTAGTGTCAAATCTCCGAAGACCTTGAGTTCTTTGACTTAATGTTCAAGGGCCATTGTGATTCCCATGGAATAGGCTTCATATTTTGCGATGTTATTAGTGTAGTCGAAACCTAGTTTGGTTGAGAAGAGAAAGCATTGACCTTTTAGGGAAGCCAATACTGCTCTTATCCCATTTCCTAATAGGTTTGATGCTCCATCAAACCATAGTTTCCATCTGGCTGGCTCACATTTGGATTCGGTTTCCTCAATTGTCATGATATGTTCATTTGGGAACTCGTGTAAAAGCGACTAATAGTTTAATAAGGGATGATGAGCCAGTTGTTTAGCTAGGACGCTCCCTTTGATGGCTTCTGGCTTATGTAGACTATGTTGTATTCTGACAAAGCCATTTGCCAGCGTGCTATTCGTCTTCCCAGTGCTAGTTTCTTAAAGATGTACTTGAGGGGCTCTGTCTTGGATATGAGCCATGTAGTATAGGCTAGCATGTACTTTCTTAGCCTTTTTGCTGTCTAGACTAGAGCATAACAGGTTTGCTCTAGTGTTGGGTATCTTTGTTCGCAGTTTGTGAATTTCTTGTTGAGATACTAAATGGATTGCTCTTTCTTTCCAAAGGCATCTTCTTGCCCCAAGATACAACCCATTGATTCTTCCAGCATTGTCATGTAGAGGATTAGGGGCTTCCCTGGTACTGTTGGGACGAGGACAAGAGGCATCTCCAAGTACTACTTGACTTTCTCAAAAGCTTCCTAGCATTCTTGATTCCACTCCATCTTTTGATTCTTGTAGAGGAGTTTGAATATGGGGTTGCATGTGGCAATCAGTTGAGAGATGAACTGGGCTATGTAATTCACTTCCCAAAAAACCTTGCACTTTGGTCTCGATTCTAGGAGCCGGCATTTTGCAGATGGCTTTCACCTTATCTGGGTCCTCCTCTATCCCTCTCTCATTGACTATGAACCCCCGGCTGCATGGATCCAAGGTCTGCCCAGGAGGCAACTATACGCAAGTCGAATGTCCATCACTTGGAAGGTGATGTCAAATGTGGTTGGCCCAATACGTATAGGGAGAGTGATCTCGCCCATCATTTCCCGCTTGGATCCATTAAAAGCCCTTACCACTACAAAGCTGGTTTTTAGTGTGGCCCTAGTGGAGTACAATTTATCTTGGATGGCCTTAGGCATCACGTTGAGGGAGGAGCCCGTTGTTGGTCAGCACCTTCACTATCATGTAGTTTCATACTTGACCGTGATGTGAAGGGGCTGGTTGTGGCTCCTGCCATCTGCTGGGACTTCATCTTCAAAGAAGGAGAGGTGACGACTTGTCGTGATATTATTTATTATGCCCTGGAACTTCTCTGGGGTAATGTCCTGCGCCTCATGGGCGTCATTCAGCACCTTCAAGAGGAGGTTACGATGACCTTCTCAATTGATAAGCAGCGAGAGGAGTGAGACTCGTGCTAGTGTTTTGTGCATTTGATCCAGCATTTCATACTCACTATGACAGAATAGTTTAAGGAATTTTGTAGCTTCCCCTTCCGTCACTATCCTCCTTGGCACTTCTACTGCCTTGCCTTTTCTTTCTGGTGCGGGGTCGTTATTCCGCAAGCCTTCAATGGCGTAGACTCTTCCGCTCCGCGTCATCCCTCTTGTCCCAACTATGTTCATAACTTCTAGGACTGGGTCTTCTTTTATTGTTCGGGGTGTTGTTTCCCCTATCGGGTACCTACATGGGATTGCATTATTGTCGTACATTGGCTTGGCCGAAACTGGAACCTTAAAAGGCACCCTTGGCTGAGAGGCCGAATTATAATAAATAATCAGCAATTTTGGACGAGGGATGTTGCTTCCCCTAACATATTCTACAAGATTGGACTCGGCATGGTTCGGCCAACTCTGGTGGGATCCTTCCTCCACCTAGTCGGTTGAGTCCGTACCACATCCAGTCTCGTCTTCTCCTCTTCTCGTCCTATAGGCCCCCTTTGGCTCAACTTCTTGTGATCCCTCTTTTTTCGTGACTTATTGCGTTGATGGTCATGCCTCTATGGGCCGGGAGAGGGTTGCTCTTCACATTCGGCCCCTGGTCTTGGAAGCCGAGGTATCCTCTTTCTATAAGGTCTTGAACCTTATGCTTTAAGCTCCAACATATTTCAGCTGTGTGGCTAATGGCCTTGGCATGGTAGTCACACCTAGCGTTAGGTTCATAGCTCCTTGGGTATGGAGGTTCTAAAGGCTTGAGGGAGACCATTTCCAGTAGTTTCTCCTTTAGCAGGTGGGGAAGCAGCTCTATGTATGACATTGGGATCAGGTCCAGCCTCCTAGGAGTTCTTCTTGTATTTTGTTGCATTGGCCTAGAGTTGGCAACTACTCCTACATCTGTTCGTGGTTGATATGGAGGTATGTAAGGAATTGGTGGTGGGTTTGTGTAGGCTGCAGCCAACCTTAATCCTCGTAGATAGACCTGAGTTGAGTATGAGGAAGGATTTCCCCTCCATTATGGGAAAACGGGCTTTGCCAATACGGCATTGGTTTCACCTTTTTTCTTCTTTAGGGTAAGCTTCTTGGCGAAGCCCACGCTGCTGCTTGATTGGGCGAACTTTCCACGTCGGATGCCCAACTCGATCCTCTCGCCCACCACCACTAGGTCAGCGAAGCTGGAGGCAACATTTCCCACCACCTTGTCAAAGTAGGGGGAAGGGAGTATGTCAATAAACATGGTGACCATTTCCCTTTTCCTAATTGGTGGTTGGACTTGTGCAGCCAGCTCATGCAACCTCTGGGCATATTCCTTGTATTTGTACTACTTCAAGAACGCCTCCTCCAAGTCTCTCCATGTCTTGATATACCCTCTCTCCAAGCTGACGTACCAGCTAAGGGCTGCTCCAGTTAAGTTGTCCTGGAAGCAATGGATGAGGATCTTGTCGTCAAAAATGTATGCTCCATCTTTCTGCAATACATGGCCAAGTGTAACCTAGGGTAGGAACTCCCTTTGTACTTATCAACTTTAGTAGTTTTAAAGTCCGCTAGGAGTCCCACGTCTAGGACTAGGCATAAATCGATCTCCTCCAGCCCATATCTATCTCCGCCTTCTACTGCGTGGAGTCACTCCTCTAAAGAATATCATTTCTCCTCAGCTTGAGGAACCTCTCTTCAGATGACAAAGGGTTGCATAGCTCGCACCCCTTGTCTCGGTTGAGGCTGAGCCCCGATTACCTATTGTGCGTATGAGCCTGCTCCGAACTTCGGAGTCGGCCTGGTTCCGCATCCGGCACTAGCATTGTTTCCGCCGGTTTGTTCGTACTCCTCAATGACCTGAGGGTTCTCAATATTCCAGTCATATGGCATCCCATAGGGAGGCTCTTTTGTGTTGTCGGGTGGAGAAACAACGGTATACAAGGGTTAAGTGTACCCGGTTCGGCTCACCATAGCCCCTTGGTTAGCTACAGATGCTAGGGTGATGTTGGTTTGGATGAAAAGATGGATCATTTAAGTCATATGTTCCTTTAACTGGCCTATCTCTCCCTTGAGATCCTTGTTCTGTTGCTCTAAAGCTTTCATCTAGTTTTCTATAGCTCTTGACTTGGAGCGCGTGGCATACTGGTGTTGTGACATTGGTTGCTTGTCCTTGCTGGCATCCTAATGCATTTTTTTATTAGATAGATTAAATTATGTATGTTAATGTTGTGCATGAAAAAGAAGGACACAGAATAGGTCATGCATGTTATGTGAACGTTTTAATCACGAGTCATTTAAAACATGGAAATGGAAACTTGTTATTATTTCATTGATGGGTTACAACAATGCCTTAAGGAGGCAAGGACAACTTTTTCATTTCATCATAAAGCCCTCTATAGAGTTCTATGAATTGTGTGATTTCAGTTGGGGTATTTAGTAGGTTGGCCATGCCCTCAGTTGCACGCAAGCTTTTGGGAACATCCATGATGGCCTGGTTGGCTAACCATGCCAGCTTAATGTATCTGTCTTTCCAGAAAGCCGCCTCATCTTGAGCCTCCTATGCTCTACTTTCGGCATGGTCCATTGTATCTATACATTGCCTCTTCCAGCTGACTACCTCTTCTTTCAACTTTTGGATCACTGATAATGGGCGTTTTTACAGTCGTTTTACGCGCTTCTCAAATAACTAAAGCTAACTATAGTATAGCTAACCCTAGGTCATTCTTCTCAAGGACACAGTGTGCTCAATTGTGATTTAGTGTCAAGTTAAACAATGTAGAATCTGAGATGTGAAGTGTTGACTCTCCTCGGTTGTAGCCGAAGTCGTGCTTTGGCGAGACCGAAAGGAGACGGTCTCGCGAGAGATGGTCTCAACTAAGACTATCCGGCCTGGTCTCGGCTGAGTACAGATAGACGCTACAGAGGCGGATTACCTCTGTCTCAACCAGGAAACAAGTAAAGAAAGCAAGTAAACCGGGGAGTTGGGATGCAAGTAAGCAGTAAAATAAACTAAGACTATGAATGCAAAGTGAATATATACTACAATTACTACTTATCTATTATTATTATATAACTGTATTCAGATTCAGTTCCATTAATTAAGTCCAGTCCAGGTTCCAATCTCCAGTTCATAGTCCATATCAGCCTTGGGTAGTCATATGGCAATCGCTAAAGGTTCGGTCCATTGTCATACCGAGGATTTATGCAATCGCTACCTCATCAGTTGACAGGGATTAAGTTCAGAGCTGATTTTAGGTTCTCATTCAACAATCGTTAAGTGATTACCTACTGAATTAGTTAAACCAGTTCCAATCGGCTTAGCTTAACATTGTTCACAGTTCAATTGCAATCGCAGATTCAATCGTGAATTAAAGTAGAGGAAGAGAACAGAGATATGAAATGCAGAATGAAATCGATTAACAGAATCAGAATACAAATACAGTGGTCCTGAGTTCGGATGGTTCCATCTTCCTCAACGACGCCAAGGTTGATGGTGGTGGTTCACCTCCGTTCGCCTAAGTGCCGAGGATCAGCTCCACCGAGTGCGTCAAGAGTCTGATCGGTCCCCTCCGGTGAACGTCCAGCTTCCCAGTCTTAGACCTGCACTTCCTCAATCGAGAGAAGCACCGCTGCAACACCGTGTACCACCAGAAATGGAGAGAGTGAGAGCGAGAAAATGGAGTAAAATGTTGTGTGAAAAGAGTGAATTCAAAGACGTCTAAACAGTGCACAGCTCCTCCTATATATACACGAGCTATGATTAGCTAATCCTAACGAATCCTAACAGAATTACAATGCGAATGTCCTATTCTACCCCTATGCAGATCTTTTCTCGTGACATGGCAGATTTCCAAGGAGTGACATGGCAGATGAGCTGACGCTGAGGTGGCCTCCAAGCTGGATAGCTGATGTGGACAATATACTTGGGCCACTCTTCGCTGGGCTGCTGGGCTACAAGTCAAGGATTGCCGAGACGATTCTGACTCGGCCGGGATGGAGCCGGTCTGGCGGGACGACTTCATCTCGGTCGGGACTCCCTTGTTGACTTTGGTCAACTCGGCTTGACCTGCAAAAGAAGAAGAGTTACTTTCATTAGCTAAGAAATCTAAATTAGCACAAATTTGTATTTTCTATATATTTGAGCTCATAAAATGAATCTTAGCTAACAGTTCATTCTTAAGCATAGAATAGTCTTGCAAACCTCCTTCTTAGGTGTCTAAAAGATGTATAAATTGTGACTCATCACACCCCCACACTTACCCTTTTTGCACTCTGGGCAAAATAAAATGAAAATCTTAAGGGGGGTTTTTAAAGATAGAAGAGAATTTTTCACTTGGCTTCCTTCAGTTTGACCGAGACAGAGTCGGTACTCATTCACTCTGAGCTTGAGATGCTCTTTCAGTCTGAAATTACTCCTTCTGTGCTCTAGGCAAATTAATGACCTGCAAATCTAGAGAAGACAACCAAGGGTGACAGAGCTTTTATTTGGAAGAGCACTCCCTTACTTCTCTCGTGCTTGGGCTTGTATTTACACTCAACATTCATGGAACTGAAATTACCACACTTTGACAGAGCTCTCTTTTTACACCTGCAAAAACACACAGTTATGATCACTAGGACTTCTTTCCGGTTTGTAGCGAGGCTGGGTCACAGGGTGGATAATATATGGAAAAAAACTGGTTCCAGGACCCATGAGGAAGAGAGGAGCAATGGGGAGTGAGTTTAAATCAGTCTGAGGGTAACTCAGGATGCTGCCAATTTCTCCTTCTTGCTGCCACCAGCTCATTTTCTTTTCTTTTTCTTATACAATACATTTATGCAGCTGCTTTCTTTCTTTATTTGCTTCAGCTCAGATTTTCAGCTGCTGCTTTCCACTTTTCTTTTTCTTTCTTTCGCTTGCTTTTATTCCTTTATTGCTCTTTGAGCTTGGGAGAGTGTTGAACAACGTTTTGCTTCCTGGAGTTCCCCTACACTTGATCATGACTTACTCCCAAAACAATTCCAAAGCTCCTCTGCTCCCATAGGGTGAGGTTAATTCATGGTTTTTCTGGCCTTGGCTTGTAGTGAGCTGTCAAAAAAAAAAAGAATGGTTAGTTAGGCTCAAATGGGGAAACAACAGATACATTTGTTCAGGTAGGCTTTATTTGGCTCAGGGCTCATAAGAAACATGGCCTAAATCATGTCATTCCTGTATGTGAAAACAGTTGTATCCAGAGAGTTGAGGCAAAATGCAGAATATACAGTTATCATGAATGCAAAAATTACACTAAAGAACAAGAAGAGAATGGCAAGATGCGAGCCATCCATATTTATAAGGCTCAAAATCTCACACAGGTTGTATCAGCTCTGACTCAAGGTTTTTCTTTTCAATTTTTCAGTCGACATTGCCTAGAACACAAAAGTTTCATTCTCTTGAGCTAGAGAATTCTCTTGTCAAAGTTGCAGATATGCTTTCACTGACTTTATTCAAACTTTCAGAAACCAATTCAAAACTCTTTTCATGACATTCTTGTTATTGACAATCCACTTGGAATTCTTGTTCAGGAGGAAAAACAAAATTGAGATTTTAAATTCTGAAAAACGAGAGATTGAAAAAAAACCAGAAAAAATGAAATGAAATACGCAATAAGAAGAAATAACAAGTAATTTAAACTAGCAGACTTAAAACTAACAGAGAATTAGAACTAGCAGAGTTCAGGATGAAGGGAATGAAAAGAGAAAAAATTGGAATTCTTGGATCATCCCCCACCCCCACACTTAAAATTTGCATTGTCCTCAATGCAAGGGAGGGTCATCTGGAGCTGTTGGTTCCATCAATGATATGTCCTCCATTTCCGGAATGATTGACATTGGGCCTTCATGGAATGGCTTAATTTGGTGCCCATTGACCTGGAAGGTGCTGTTGTTGTGTTCGTCTTTTTAGCTGTACTGCACCATGGGGAAGCACATTAGTGATAACAAAAGGCCCATCCCATCTAGAACGTAGTTTACCTGCAATGAGTTTAAGGCGTGAGTTAAACAGGGAGGACTTTTCTGGCCAACTCGAATTCTTTTCTCAGAATCTGCTGGTCATGGAATCGCTTGATTTTCTGCTTGTAGATCCTGGAGTTTTCATATGCTTCCAAGCGGAGTTCATCTAGCTCTTGTAGCTGAAATTTTCTCTGCTCCCCTGCTTGGTCATAGGCCAGATTGCACTGCTTAACAGCCAGTATGCTCTGTGTTCTAGTTCCACAGGAAGGTGACAGGCTTTGCCGAAAACAATCCTGTAGGGAGACATCCCTAAAGGTGTCCGGTATGCGGTTCTATGTGCCCAGAGAGCATCCTCAAGGAGGCGGCTCCAGTCCTTCCTGCTGGGATTGGTCATCTTTTGCAGTGTTTTCTTGATTTCCCTGTTGAACACTTCTGCTTGGCCATTGGTTTGTGGGTGGTAGGCAGTAGCAATTCTGTGTGCTACTCCATATTTTTGAAGAAGGGAAGCCATAGCTCTGTTACAGAAGTGACTGCCTTGGTCACTTATGATTGCTTTTGGCACACCAAACCGGCAGAAGATGTTGGACTTCAGGAAGTCCACTACTACTCGTGCATCATTGGTTCTGGTGGGAATGGCTTCTACCCACCTTGATACATAATCTACGGCCAGCAGAATGTATGAATAACCATTGGAGACTGGGAATGGTCCCATGAAATCTATTCCCCAAACATCAAAGATTTCACAGAATTGGATGGGTTGTTGGAGCATTTCATGCCTTCTGTTCATGGCCATTCCTGCTTTTTGGCAGTTCTTGCAGGTGGAGACGAATTCATGCGCGTCTCTGAAGATGGTTGGCCAGTAGAGACCACAGTCTAGCACTTTCCTGGCAGTCCGAGTGGATCCATAATGGCCGCCTCCAGGTGCCGAGTGGCGAACTGGAGGACCGAATTGAACTTCGGCTTCAGGAATGCACCTGCGGATGACTTTGTCCTTTGCACAGTCTCCAAAGGTAGGGATCATCCCAAATGTAGTACTTGGCATCGCTCGATTTTATCCTTGTACAGCCGAGATGCCTCTAGTGGGAATTGAGATGTTGCCACAAAATTACAAATGTCAGCAAACCATGGTGAAGACGTTTTTATGTGCGAAAGTGCTCATCTGGAAATTCATCTCGGATAGGCATCGGTTCACTTTTTTTTTTGGATTCTGCTTAGGTGGTCTGCTACAGAGTTCTCCGCACCTCTTTTATCTCTGATTTCAATGTTGAATTCTTGAAGGAGAAGCATCCACCGAATCAGTCTCGGCTTGGCATCCGGTTTCTTCAACAAGTATCTCAAGGCCGCATGATCGAGAGAACACAATTATTCTAGTCTTTGAGAAGGTATGGGCGGAACTTGTCCGGGCAAATACAATTGCCAATAGTTCCTTCTCGGTTGTTGTGTAATTCCGCTGGGCCGAGTCCATAGTTCGTGATGCATAAGCAATTACCCGCACTGGGAGGCCGACTCCGGCTCTTTGGCCGAGAACAGCTCCTAATGCCGAGTTGGATGCATCACACATTAATTCGAATGGCAGGTCCCGGTTTGGTGCTTGCAGAATGGGAGCGGGACGTGAGTCTGGTCTTCAACTCTGAAATGCTTCGATACAGTGTTGATCAAAGTTGAATTCCACGTCCTTCTGTAGCAGCTTGGACAGAGGCAAGGCAAGTTTGCTGAAGTTTTTTATGAATCTTCTGTAGAAGCCTGCGTGTCCTAAAAATGAGCGAACCTCCCTCACAGAAGAGGGGTTTGGAAGGAAGATATGATGTCTATCTTGGCTTTATCTACTTGATGCCTCTATTGGATACCAGATGACCCAATACTATTCCTTCAGTCACCATGAAGTGACATTTTTCAAAATTGAGCACGAGGTTTGTGTCAATGCATCTTTTCAACACCCTTGACAGATTATTCAGGCATGCATCAAATGAGTCAGCATATACGGTAAAATCATCCATGAAGACCTCCATGCAGTCCTGTAGCAAGTCCGAGAAGATACTCATCATGCAACGTTGGAATGTACTCGGCGCATTGCACAGGCCGAATGGCATGCGTGTATACGCAAAGGTACCAAATGGGCAGGTAAAGGTCGTCTTATGCTGATCTTCAGGTGCAATATGTATCTGCATGTAGCTTGAGAATCCATCAAGAAAACAGTAATGGGATCTCCCTGCCAATTTTTCAAGCATTTGATCAATGAAAGGCAGAGGGAAGTGATCCTTGCGAGTTGCTTGGTTTAATCTTCTATAATCAATGCACACTCGCCAGTTGTTCTGAATCCTTGTTGGTACCAGCTCATTCTGCTGGTTTTTCGTGACAGTCAGCCCAGACTTCTTTGGCACCACTTGTACAAGGCTCACCCATTGGCTATCCGAGATGGGGTAGATGATCCCTGCTGCAAGGAGCTTTGTGACTTCTTTCTTAACCACGCCCAGGAGTGCCGGATTCAGTCTTCTTTGCTGCTGCCTTATGGGCTTGATCTCCTCCTCCATTAATATTTTATGCATGCAGATGGAGGGGTTTATGCCAGGAAGGTCAGAAAGTTTCCACCCTATTGCCTTCTTATGCTGCCTTAGGACCTCCAACAAATTTTCTTCTTGCTCTTGGTTGAGATTGCTAGCAATAATAACCGGGAGTTGCTGTTCTTTGTCCAAGTAGGCGTATTTTAAGTGACTCGGCAATGGTTTTAGTTCTATGGGTGGTGGTGGCAATGGAGATTTGTCAATATCTGAATTTGGATCCAACTAGCCGACTTGGTCTTGATTCGGCACCAGGTGTGCCGACATGATTTCGGCCTTTGATTGCTTCGGCCGGCTTGACTTCATGGGCTCAATCAACGTGGGGAGTGGAGTCGGCCTTGGCTTCGAGTTGGCCTTCGAGTCGGATCTGGATGGAACATCGGTGTTTTCCACAAAGTGTGAGTTGAGTCTTCTTTGGCCGAAATGATCTCGGTGGCCTTGGTTTCTTTGGCCGAGTTGACTATGGCTCCTTCATTGACTCGGCCTTCTCTGGCCGACTTCGGTTCTTGGCTGAAAAGATTGTTGCCACTGTGCAAATAAGTATTGGTTAGTTTCGGCAATTTCAGCCTCTTCACTTTCTCGAGCACTCGGGTTTGTCTGATTGCATGCTTGGTTCATTGTTTTGAATAATTCGGCTTTGAATTCCAAGTCAGCGATGTCATCATATTAGATCCCTGATTTGGAGAGGGTATGTACTTCTTTCTTTGTCGGCTTCTTCATAGATTCCTAAGCAACCGATAATATCAGTAACTTCAGCAAAATCTTCCATGCTTCCACTGCAGCCGTCTAGTTGAAGATATTCTTCAACCAGTTCTTCAATAAGGTCAATGCCAAAGAGGGAATGGTCTTCGGTGGGGTGCTTCATAGCTTCGAAAATATTGAATTGCACCAGAGTGTCACCGAATTCCATTGAGAGAGTCCCAGTATACATCAATCTTTGTTCGTGCCGTCATCAAGAATGGTCTTCCTGTAATTAAAGTTGATTCTTTTAGGCTGTCTCATCCTCCATGTCAAGAACATAAAAGTCAGCTGGAAAAATTAGCTCATTAACTTGGGACGAGAACATCCTCAAGAACACCGGGGCTGGACAATACTCCTGATAGCAAGTTGAATGGTCATCCCTGTTGGTTCTAAATCTCTGAAATTCAGGGACCTGTAGATTGATGCCGGCATGACATTGATTGAGGCTCCCAAATCCAGCATGGCATCGGCAAAAGTGCATTCACCGATGGTGCATGGAACAGAAAAGATTCCAGGATCTCTGCATTTCTTTGGCAGTGTTGCTGTCCCTGTGGTGGAAGTTTCGTTCTTAGTTAAGGTCGACACCACACCTCCAACCTCCACACTTCCTTTTATCTTCTTCCGCTTGTGCACACAGAGTTCCTTGAGGAACTTTGCGTACTTGGGAACTTGCTTGATGGCATCAAGGAGTGGAATGTTGATTTCCACCTTACGGAACATCTTCAGCAACTCGTCATCCGACTCTAGCTTTCTTGCTGAAGTGGGCCGAGATGGAAATGGCAATGGAACAGCTTTTTCTGGTCGAGACTGTAGGTCGGCATTATGCTCGAGTCGGCTTTCTAGTGATCTCGGCATTTGCTGCAGTGTAGGTTGAGGTAGTTCTTTTCCACTTCGGAGAGTGACTACACTGGCGTTACCTCTCGGATTTGGAATGCTTTGAGAGGGGAGATTGCTAGATCCTGCCGACTGAAGTTGGCTCACTGTGTTAGCTAGCTGACCAATTTGCGTTTTGAGGTCTTGGATGGTGGCGGTCATATTTTCCTGAAACTGCATGTTGCTGGAGCTCACAGATTGCTGGAACTCCAGATTATTGGTTGCAAGTTGCTTTATTAGGTCCTCCAGAGATGGAGAGTTGCCTTGAGTAGGCACTCTCTGCTGTTGTTGTTGTTGCCGAAAAGGTGGTGCTGGGTATTGCTGGGTCGGCTGTTGATAACCTGCTTGCCGCTGATAAGTGTTCGGTGCGGATCCGAATTGTTGGGTTGCATATGGCCCTTGATTCGGTCCTGGCCGAAATGGTTGTCTCCCATGCTGCTGGTTATCAAACGCCCGATTCTGATACGGCTGCTTCGTCTTGCACTGAAATCCACCTATGGCTCCAACATTTTCTGGCTGGTATTCCGACTCGGTTTCTTGGAGAGTGGGGCACATATCAGTGGGGTGCTCCACGGAAGTACATATGCCACATAATTTTGCTGCCATGGCGGGTTGGTGTTGTCCAATAGCGAGCTGTCTCACCAATGATGTCAACTCGGTCAGCTGATTCTCCAGCCTCTGATTGGAAGCTGCACCGATTCCATTCACCATCCGGGATTGACTCGGCCCTCTGATTCCGAACTGCTGTGTATTACCAGCCATGTTGGAAATCAGGTGCCTTGCTGCTGCTGGTGTCTTGTCCATCAAAGCTCCACCACTAGCTACATCTATCATACTCCTGTCCATTAGAGATAGTCCTTCATAGAAATATTGGATCAGCAGCTGTTCGCTGATCTGATGATGTGGACAGGTGGCGCAGAGTTTATTAAACCTCTCCCAGTATTCATGTAATATTTCACCTGTATGCTGCCTTATCCCACATATCTCTTTTTTGATGGTCGCAGTTCTGGATGCCGGAAAAGAACTTCTCCAGAATGCACGCTTCATGTCTCCCCAGGTGTTGAAAAGGGCCGGCTGAAGGTACAGCCAATCCTTTGCTGCCCCATCCAGGGAGAATGGGAATGCCTTCATCTTGATATAGTCCTCCGATATCCCCTGCGGCCTCATGGTAGAGCAGACCACATGGAACTCTTTCAGGTGCTTGTGGGGGTCTTCTCCTGCAAGACCATGAAATTTGGGCAACAGGTGTATAAGACCAGATTTCAACTCATATGTTTGAGCTGGCTCCAGCTGTGGGTATTGGATGCACCAGGGTTGATACACCACGTCTGGAGTGGCTAATTCCTTCAGCGTCCTATCGTTATTCTCCATTCGTCCTGATTCTGCAAAGACGTTAGAACTAGAAACAAAGTTATCAGTACAAAGCTGGTTAGAATTAGCTACAGATTCTATATCAGCACTACTATTTACTACAGTGTTCCTAATTTTTCATAATCTACGTAAGGTTAATTCTATTTCTGGGTCAAAAACAGTCAATGGATCAGTACTACTCCTAGTCATGCATCATGCAGATTATGCAGAAAAGAAGGATGCAGTAATGTATGCAAACAAAATGCTACCTCTAAGTACTACAAAATGGTTTTACACAGAAAAATTATTGATATAGGGCATGCTTTTTATTCAGGATCCAGAAACAAAAAAAAAAAAAAAAAACATAGACAAATTCAAAATACTCAAGACTGACTTACACTTCACGAGACTCCGGGATTCGACCTTACTTAGCTTGGCACACGAAAACACAAAAGAACTTGTGTCCCCGGCAACGGCGCCAATTTGATAATGGGCGTTTTTACAGTCGTTTTACGCGCTTCTCAAATAACTAAAGCTAACTATAGTATAGCTAACCCTAGGTCATTCTTCTCAAGGACACAGTGTGCTCAATTGTGATTTAGTGTCAAGTTAAACAATGTAGAATCCGAGATGTGAAGTGTTGACTCCCTCGGTTGTAGCCGAAGTCGTGCTTGGCAGAGAGAGGCGAAAGCAGAGACGATCTCGGTAGAGATGGTCTCAGCTAAGACTATCCGGCCTGGTCTCGGCTGAGTATGGATAGACGCCTACAGGCGGATTACCTCTGTCTCAACCAGGAAACAGTAAAGAAAGCGAAGAACGGGGGAGTTGGGATGCAAGTAAGCAGAAAATAAACTAAGACTATGAATGCAAGTGAATATATACTACCGATTACTACTTATCTATTATTATTATATAACTGTATTCAGATTCAGTTCCATTAATTAAGTCCAGTCCAGGTTCCAATCTCCAGTTCATAGTCCATATCAGCCTGGGTAGTCATATGGCAATCGCCAAAGGTTCGTCCATTGTCATACCGAGGATTTATGCAATCGCTACCTCATCAGTTGTGGGATTAAGTTCAGAGCTGATTTTAGGTTCTCATTCAACAATCGTTAAGTGATTACCTACTGAATTAGTTAAACCAGTTCCAATCAGCTTAGCTTAACATTGTTCACAGTTCAATTGCAATCGCAGATTCAATCGTGAATTAAAGTAGAGGAAGAGAACAGAGATATGAAATGCAGAATGAAATCGATTAACAGAATCAGAATACAAATACAGTGGTCCTGAGTTCGGATGGTTCCATCTTCCTCAACGATCGCCAAGGTTGATGGTGGTGGTTCACCTCCGATTCGCCTAAGTGCTTGAGGATCAGCTCCACCAGAGTGCGTCAAGTAGTCTGATCGGTCCCCTCGGTGAACGTCCAGCTTCCCAGTCTTAGACCTGCACTTCCTCAATCGAGAGAAGCACATTTGCAACACCGTGTACCACCAGAAATGGAGAGAGCGAGAGCGAGAAAATGGAGTAAAATGTTGTGTGAAAAGAGTGAATTCAAAGACGTCTAAACAAAGTGCACAGACTCCTCCTATATATACACGAGCTATGATTAGCTAATCCTAACGAATCCTAACAGAATTACAATGCGAATGTCCTATTCTACCCCTATGCAGATCTTTTCTCGTGACATGGCAGATTTCCAAGGAGTGACATGGCAGATGAGCTGATTTTGAGGTGGCCTCCTTTGGATAGGCTGATGTGGACAATATACTTGGGCCACTCTTCATTTGGGCTCTTTGGGCTACAAGTCAAGGATTGCCGAGACGATTCTGACTCGGCCGTAGGGATGGAGCCGGTCTGGCGGGGACGACTTCATCTCGGTCGGGACTCCTTGTTGACTTTGGTCAACTCGGCTTGACCTGCAAAAGAAGAAGAGTTACTTTCATTAGCTAAGAAATCTAAATTAGCACAAATTTGTATTTTCTATATATTTGAGCTCATAAAATGAATCTTAGCTAACAGTTCATTCTTAAGCATAGAATAGTCTTGCAAACCTCCTTCTTAGGTGTCTAAAAGATGTATAAATTGTGACTCATCAATCACTACTTTGTCTTGTTGCTCTGCCTCGACGACTCTCCCGTGTTCTTCGACAAGCTCAACCAGCCCCTACCACCTCTACTTTTCCAGATGTTCATTGTGAAGCTTGTCTCTTGCCAACTCTGCTTCTAGTAAGCATATTCATTCTTGGAGCCGACCGAATTGGTCTTTGGCCTCCGCTTCCCTTGTCCTGGAGTCGGACATGGCCGCCTTCAGTTCCTCCTTCTCTGCCAGAGTGATAAGCATATTTTTAGTCATCTCAATGTGCATCAAATAAACTAAAGTTAACTATAGCATAGTCAACCCTAGGTCGAATTTTCTTAAGGACACAGTGTGCTCAAATGTGACTTTAATGTGAAAACTAAGTGACGCAGAGCTCAAGTGTAGAATGCAGACTCACTCTTAACTAGAAGCCGAGTTGCTCTTGGCAGAGACTGGTCCGATATGGTCTCGGCAAAGACTTATCTGACATGGTCTTGGCTAATTGATGACAGACGCAATAGAGTCAAACTAACTTTGTTTCAGGCGGAAATACAGGGAACATAGGGTTTAGAAGAATAAGTAACAAAAGACAAAAAGTAAACTAAGACGTGAATGCAATTAAGCTAAGTTACTCTATTGTTAGTACTATGTTCATGTTGAGTCTCAATAATCAAGTCTGTTCTGGTCCATTCACTCCAATTATAGTCCGTATCAACCTTCAGTTTTCTTATGACCATCGTCAAATGTTCGAACATTGTCATACCGAGGAATTACGCGATCACTACCTCATCAATTGGCAAGGGTTAAGCTCAGAGTTGGTTTTAAATTCTCTATTAGGTTCTCTAGTTGATTACCTACTGAATTAGTTAAACCGGTTCCAATCGGCTTAGTTCAACATGATTCACGTCACTTAGTGCAATCACAACGCAGATAGTGAATTAAAGTATAGGAATGCAACGGAGGTCAGAATCAGAAAGCACTCGTATTATTAAGAACAAAGTACGAACGCAGGGTGTGAATTCAGTGTATCTGCCTTCGACGACGATCGCCATGGTCAAACGATAATGGTTCACCTTTGTTAGCCAAAACGCTAAGGATTAGATCTACTAGAGTGCGTTGGTAATCCAATTGGTCTCCTCTGATGATCTTCAGCTTCTCGGTTTCTGACCTGCACTTCCTCAATCGAGAGAAGCACCGTGGACCACCGTGGGTGTAGAGGACGAGAGCGAGAGAAATGAAAAAGTCGAGGGAAATGTGGAATGTGAATTCCCCCTTTAACATGCTTACCTCCTACTATATATACACAAGCTGAACTTGCTGGACATGCTAACCAACGATCCTAACTGAATTACAAACTGACTTTTCTATTCTACCCTTGCATGACTTAAGCTTCTCTGAAGTGATGTGGCAGCTGAGCTGGATCAGTGTTGACCTGGATTGCCACGTGGACAGTGTGCTTGGCTGCTCCTTATTAGGCTACTGAACCTACAGAGCCATACAGAGCCATCTAGTTCTGAGTCAGTCTAGCCGAAATGACTCTCCTAAGCCAAGGCTTCTCCTGATGGGCTGAGATCATCTATGCTGACCTTGTAAGAAAAAGGAATGAGTTCTTTTATTAACTAAGATTCTCAAATTAGCACAAATTTATGATTTTTCTATTTCTCAGTCCATAATATGAATCTCAGCTAAGACTCCATTCTCAAACATTAATTGATCTCTAAAACACCCATCTTAGGACCCTGTAAGGTGTACAAAATATGTCTTATCACAAAGCTTGGTCCCACTCTATCTCTTTGAGGTATTTTTCCTAGGCCATTGCTTTCGCCCAACTTTCCTTTTTTGAGTGAGTTCACTTGCTCATTTCTTTGTTCTGTTGGGGGTTTGGGTCCGATTCTAGCTTCCTCTTGAAGGATCTACATGATTCAGCAGACCTAGATTCAGTTCTTCATTGATGTCAAGTCGTGGATCACCGAATGTCAATCCGACCCATTCATGTCTGCATCTAAGCCCTACTTTATAGCTGGATGATGATCCGTAGCTTCGGGGTCCCCATTCTGGTCCTTTTCTAACAACGCTCTTCCAGGCATGTCGGATTTTATTTAAGCACTCCCCATTTTGCGATCTCATCCAAGCATTTGGTCCATTTATCTCTCGCCATTGGCTTGATCCAGCTCTAGTGGTGATCTTCCATTGGGCAAGCTATCTTCCTCTTATTGTGGAAAAATGGGTTGTCATCCATAAGTACAATAGAGAGGTGCAGCATCTCAGCCCTTTCTTGTTCTTCTCATGGCAGTAGTTCAGGGTGTAATATGTGTTAGCCAACACCGCTATGACAAGATTTTCACCTCGGTCTCTCTTGGCAAGGAAAGCATTTATGACGACCAGATCTATGTTGTCCTCTATTTGAGAGAAGAGAACTCTGCCATAGACTAAGAGCACATAAACGTCCATGAAAGCCGGCCAATCTCCTTCCCTCTAGAGCTCTGGTGGAGTCTTTCTTCAATACTAGCCCTTGAGAGCCCTTCAAGGCCATTCTTGTTCCTTTTCCTTTTTAGCATCTTCAACTCTGACGTCTTTAGCAGTTTAGCCACTAAGGCCCAAGATGGATAATGTCCTTTGGAGAGGTAAGACGGAGATTTCACTAAAGGCAAGCCAAGGAGTCTTTTATACTCCTTCAATGTGAGGGCTAGCTGGAAGTCCCTAAAAGTAAAACATCTGAAAGGCGGGTCATAGTACTGTGTCAAGGTCGACAGGGCCGCTGGTTGCACCTCTATTTCTAGCAGGCTCAAGAGGTTGTCGTATCTCCCCTCGAAGGTTTTACGCCACTATCCTTTTAAGTAGCTCCCCCAAAGCCGCAATGACTAGAGGTCAGGAGCCTTGGTTGGGATAGGGCGTAGTTTCTAGATGCAATAACAAGTTTTTGAGTCCATGTTTCTGAAATTTCTTGTGATTAGACCATGATATGCAGTGCATGTTTTATTTTTCTCTCTTATTTTTTCATTTTTTTATGCATGTACAATGCTTCGACTTTTGAGGGGATTGGTTGGGAGGGCTCGACTCCAAGATAGATTGTTGGATAGTAATTTGTTGCTGATTCAGATCTGGGGGTCCCTATTTCCCTTTTCCTATAGGTGGTTGGGGCTAGTCCTATGGGTCTTAAGGCAATTACGGGTTTCTTTCCATGGTTCTAAACACACCTCACCATTGGTTGCTAGAGCTCAGGATCTTTTTTAGGAACCTTCTGTAGATAGGAATAAATCCCAGAGTTCGGTTATCCCCTAAAAGTTCACACTCTAGTTGGACTATCGTGGTCACCAATCTAAAGATATACTCCAAGACTATTGTGGTCACCAATCTATTGTGGCCAATCCTATAGGTCCTAAGGTAATTACGAATTTCTTTCCATGGTTCTAAACACACCTCACCATTGGCCGCTAGAGCTTAGGATCTTTTTCAGAAACCTTCTATAGATAGGAATAAATCCTAGAGTGCGGTTATCCCCTAAAAGTTCACACTCTAGTTGGACTATCGTGGTCACCAATCTAAAGATATACTCCAAGACTATCGTGGTCACTAATCTATTGTGGCCAATCCTATGGGTCCTAAGGCAATTACGGGTTTCTTTCCATGGTTCTAAACACACCTCACCATTAGCCGCTAGAGCTTAAGATCTTTTTCAGGAACCTTCCATAGATAGGAATAAATCCCAAAGTGCGGTTATCCCCTAAAACTTCATACTCTAGTTGGACTATCGTGGTCACCAATCTAAAGATATGCTCCAAGATGATTTACCACTACACATCCATCACTCACTTACGCACAAGAAGAAATGGATTGAAATTGGAAGCTAAATCCATCCCCAGAACGGAATCGGCTGTACTGAGTCGGTGTCGGCTTGGGCAACCTAGGAGGGTCGACCAAACCTGATCTGACTCTAACAAGAGTCACCACTGATGTTCAAAGGTACGTAAAAAATCGGGAGTGGATAAGGCAAGTCTATGGAATGCAAAGTCTAGGTAAGCAGCCAGTTACACAAAGAGATGATGTGTCATCCCACCCATTTACCATCTGGTAGTTACCCTATGAATTACATAAGCTAAATAACTTTTACTTTTGCTACTTTTTGAAGAATGACTTAAGGGATGTGTGTACAGGGTTTGGGGTGTTTTGGATGCATAACTTGACAAGAGTATGCCTCTTGCTCCTATGTACCTCTCCTAGCTTAGAGGAATCAAAGTTCATGTAGTTCTTGATGCATGGGGTGAATGTAGAGACAGACTTTCCATTAGGCGTCCATACTCGAATGACCTATGCAAGCTGACTTTCCATTAGGCGTCCATGGGGATTGAGGGAGGCAGAACTATCCATTAGTTGTTCAACTCCTGGTAGGCTTTTGGACTAAAGTCTGGACTATCCATTAGGCATCCTAACTTCGGATAACTGATAGACTAAGTGTTTAGAAGAGTATCCGTGCTAGGCTGGACCAAGACCACCTCGGTACTAGGTGCAAAAGTCGACTCAGAGTCGAATGAGGTGTTGTAGAATGATGTACAAGGAAGAACCGAGACCGACTGGGTTTCAGAGTAAGGTGGGCTACATGTCTGCCATTTGGTGTGTTACTTTGGATGGATAATGTGAGAGTGTATTCCCTACAGTGTGATTACCCATGCAAGGTTAGAGGAAAACTTACCTAGTCTTCAGAAGGGTAGGTAGCACGCTTGCCTTCCACTTGAGTTCTACAACTCAGCAACGAATTTCCTTGGTAGCTTAGCTCACACTCAGCTTCTTGGTTCTCACTACGCAATTCTGCAGCACTTTGGCCTTCTCTCAGTTCTAACTTGCAATCTCAGCTTTTCAAGATTCTCCTTCCTTCTTTCAACCCCGTGCTTTTTGCGATGAGGTCTTTTATAGCGTTTTGCGGGTGCCTCGAGCACCTGTCAAATCATGCCACATGGGGGTGCCCTAGCCTTCTCATCCAAGTCGTTAGCTACAATGATCACCAGGTTGATTCTCGTTGGGTCCCACATCTAGTCGTGGCATGTTCCCCCTGGATTCGTGGCACGTTCTTCGAAGAATGGCTAATCTAGCGCATTTTGTTGTTGTGATTGGCGAGGATCTTCACTCCGTAGCTGATGGGGTCCTTGCCCCCTTAACGTGGCTTTATTAAGTTCCCTTTTGAAGGATCTAACAGCTCCATGCCCCTTGGATCTTGTGAGGTGGTATCTCTTTTGTTGAGGTGGCTAACTTTGCTTGATTTTCTACTGACCTGGCCGGCTCCATCAGCGTTGAGCTGGAGTTGTTGGACCCCTTTTAGGCTACGTCTAGTTAACTAGGCCGCCTCTGGCGCCTTGTCTGAGTTCAAGTCGTTTTGGGCCCTGTACTGATCTGACTCATTCTCTTTTGTTGGGTCTATTCCATGGCTTCTTTGCTTAAGCAGACTCCAATTTGAGCCTCTTCTCTTGTTAGGCCGAATTTGGGCTCATCTGGATTAGGCAGACAGATTTAGGGTCCTACACGGATGGAGGGATAAAGCCGAACAAGTAAAGACTCCTATGAAATTCATATATGAAAAGTTGGTGTAGCATAAGAAAATCCCGCTCACAGGAATGGGATGTGAAACCTATCATGGAGATGAGAAAGTAAGGATACTGCAAGACTTGATGGACAAAGGGATAATTCAAGTTGATTTTAGGAGAAAAGAAGCTGAGATAGCTGTTATTCGGAAAGAGAGTGAACCAAACGATGCGCCGAGACCGTTGGTTATCCACTACACTCCAACTAGAAATGCGCCGAACCCCTTGGAAATTCGGGTACCGCTGCCATTTCCTTATGCAATTTCTAAGGCAGTACCTTGGAAGTACATGGCTGAAGTCAAAATGACATCCCCAGATATTATTAATATCACTAGACCAGGAGGAATCACGAGGCGCGGAAGGATTTATGCTTTAGAAAATTTAAGAAAAGAAACCCACGCAAAAAAAAAGTAAAATAAAACCCCCATTCAGTCTAAAGAAAAGGGCAAGGTTGTAGAAAAACAGCCTAAGAAGGCAAGACCATTAGAGGAAAAGAACATCGAGTTCCTCAAGTTTATTAGCCAAAGTGAATATGAATTAATGGATCAACTGAAGCAAACTTCGGCCAACATATCACTACTCTCCCTACTAATGTGATCTAAAAGCCATTGAAAGTTATTGATCAAGGTGCTAAGCGAAGCACACATGGACAAGGACATAACTCGACAAATTCGGAGGAATAGTAGGTAACATTATGGTTAATAATTACCTTGCCTTCTTAGATGAGGAAATACCAACCGAAGGACGAGGACATAATCGAGCCTTAAACATTTCTGTTAAATGCCTCAACCATTTGTTGACCCGGGTACTAGTCGATAATGGGTCATCCCTCAATGTAATGCCCAAAGCAACCCTGAAAAGATTTCCCTATGAGAAGACACATTTAAGGGACAGCTCTATAATTGTAAGAGCCTTTGATGGGTCAAGGAGGGAAGTAATGGGAGAAATTGAAATTCCTTTGCAGATTGGCCCCTTTACATTCCAAATCTCATTCCAGGTAATGGATATCAGACCTACAAATAGTTGTCCACTCGGCAGACCCTTGATCCATTCAGTAGGCACGGTCCCTTCCTCCTTTCACCAAAGAATAAAATTCATAGTGGATGACAAGCTGGTCATTATATATGGGGAGGAAGATATGCTTGTTAGCTGTCCCAAGCTAGTTGGGTACATTGAGGCAGCCGAGGAAGCCTTAGAAACTGCTTTTCAGTCTCTGGAAATCATCAGTACGACTTATGTGGAAGGCAAGCCCGAAGAAGAAAAAGGGATAAACTCCATGACGAAGGCAGCACGGATAATGATAAGAAAAGGTTTTCGAGTAGGCCGAGGGTGGGAAGAAACTTGGATGGCATATCTAGGCCAATAAGTCATCTAATAAGGCATGGACTCGGATACCGGCCGAAGGCAAATAGTACAAGATCACCAAGGCATTACCATAGAGGAAATACCACCCTCTATGAGAGATTTATTAGCAAAGGATATGCTAACCAAGTTGAAGAGGCATCCACAAAGGAAGAATGTGGTCCAGAGAATTTTGTCAGACCTTGCTCGTCACAAGAAGAGCTCAGCAATTGGACAATGCAGGAGGTTTTTGGGACTCTTACTATCAAGTAATCAGTGACCTAAGCTATTCCGACTATCTTTAGCCAACCAATGTTGTCTTAGAAAACTTATTAATGAATTGCAATTCCTTTTTTTTCATTTCAATAGCTTCATTCTAATTTCATATTTTCGATTCAAAAAAATGAGTATAACATATCTTGCTAATCACATGTTCACCTATAATCACAAATCCTGAAATGAACAAAATGAGGCTAATGGCATCACATTACCCCATCATCACTCCAATAATATAGTTAATCAAGCTAATGAGGATGGGATAAGGAACCCCCAAGCGAATTGAAAAGGTTGGTCGAGTCAGAAGATAAAATTATTTGCCCTTACCAAGAAGAAATTGAGACCATCAATATAGGCACCGAAGAGAATGAGAAGAAAATCAGGGTAGGCACCGCTGTGTGCTTGGACACCAAAAGCAAACTCATTCATCTACTAATCGAGTATGTAAATATCTTTGCATGGTCTTACCAAGATATGCCAAGGCTCAACAATGAAATAGTAGAACATAAGATACCTATAAAAGCTAAGTATCCTCTTGTTAAATAGAAGATGAACAAGATGAGTGCAGAAATATACTTGAAAATTAAAAAATTAAAGAAGTAGATGGAAGCCAGATTTTTGACAATAGCCAAATACCCTTAATGGGGTGGCTAACATAGTACCGGTACCTAAACAGGATGGGAAAGTCAAGATTTGCAAAGATTATAGAGATTTGAATAGGGCTAGCCCTAAAGAAGACTTTCCTCTACCACACATTGATATACTGGTAGACAATACGGCTCAGCACGTTTGCTTCTCTTTTATGGATGAATTTTCTGGATACAACCAAATCAAAATGGCCCCAAAAGACATGGAAAACTTTCATCACATAGTGGGGAACATTTTGCTACAAGGTAATGCCCTTCAGATTAAAAAACACCATAACAATATATCAACAGGCTATGGTGGCCCTATTCCACAACATGATGCACAAAGAAGTGGAGTTTTACGTGGATGATATGATTGCTAAATCCAAGATAGATGGGGAGCATATATGAGACCTTAGAAAGTTATTTGAAAGGTTAAGGAAATATTGGCTTCGTCTCAACCTGGCTAAATATACCTTTGGTGTCAAATTGAGAAAACTATTGGGATTTATAGTCAGCGAAAGAGGGATAGAAGTGGACCCTGACAAAGTCAGAGCGATCCAGGAGATGTCGCCCTATTGAATAGAAAAAGAGATTAGAGGCTTCCTTGGGAGAATAAACTACATAGCAAGGTTTATATCCTAGTTGATAGCCATTTGTAGCCCCATTTTTAGGCTCTTACGAAAAAGCCAAAAAGTGGAGTGGAATGAAGATTGCCAAAAATCGTTTTTTGAAATCAAATGATACCTAAGGGAACCCCTTATCTTGGTGCCACTAGTGGCTAGAAGACCTCTCATATTGTACTTGACGGTGCTAGAGAAATCCATGGGTTGTGTCTTAGGATAACATGATGAATTTGGTCGAAAAGAACAAGCCATTTACTACCTCAACAAGAAATTCATGGATTATGAAATGAAGTACTCTCTGCTGGAATGCACTTCTTGTGCACTAGTATGGGCAATTGATGAGTCACGAACCATACATTTATCTTGGACCTAAGAAGGAATATTGCAAGCATATTTTGCACTTAAGGAATCAATATTGGCTGGGATTCATATTAGGAACTGAAAAATAGAGAAAATACAAAACTGTGCTATTTCAAGGATCTTAGCTAATTTTCCTTTTAATGCAGGTCCAGCCAAGGCTCTTAGGTCCAGTAGAGGACCCAGGCCGACTCCATCTCGGCCAGGCCCAATTTCTAGCAACTCACCGGATAGCAGCCCAATGAGGGGCGGCCCAATTACGTCTTCCACATCAGCCATCCAACGCAAAGGCCACCTCAGCACCAGCATGGAAGCCATATCACTCCTGGAATAACCAAGTTTTTTGTAGCGTGCATTGCAAGGGTATACTAGGAAATTCACTTTTGTAATTCTGTTAGGCCTCATGGTTCGCGCGTGCACGTATAAATAGGAATAGTCATGTACAATGTAGGGGTCTTTGAATTCATTCCCTTCACATTTTCATTAAGTTCATTATCTCGTTCTCACTATTTCTTCATTTAAGGTGGTGCACGATGTTGCAATGGTGTTTCTCTCGATCAAAGAAGTACAAGTTTGAGACTGGGAAGTTGAAGTTTGTCAGAGGGGACTGATGTTGGGCGTTTTTACAGTCGTTTTACGCGCTCATCAAATAACTAAAGCTAACTATAGTATAGCTAACCCTAGGTCATTCTTCTCAAGGACACAGTGTGCTCAGTTGTGAATTGGTGTGAAGCAAACGGAAGTAGAATCTAAGTGTAAAATACCGACTCGTCTCGGCAATGGCCGAGTTGCTCTCAACAGAGACTGAACCGAGATGATCCCAATAGAGAGAATCGGCTTGGTCTCACTGAGTGCTTGAGCAGACGCCTTCTGAGGTGGACTATCTGTCTCGGACTTAAGCGGTAAACAAGGGGGGTTGGAATGCAATTGGAATCAAAACAGAGCTTAACTATAATCAAATGCAATTACGCTACTCCTAATGCTATTGCTATTAATGTGTTCATGTTTAGTTCCAATAGTCAAGGTCTTTCTGGTTCAATCACTCCAATTACAGTCCTCATCAGCCTCCAGTGTTCTTATGGCAATCGCCAAAGGTCCGTCCCTTACCATACCGAGGACTTACACAATCGCCACCTCATCAGCTGGCAGAGATTAGGTTCAAGCTGATTTTAGATTCTCAATCAACAATCATCAAGTGATTACCTACTGAATTAGCTAAACCAGTTCCAATCGGCTTAGTTTAACATTGTTCCGTTACTAGGTGCAATCGCAACACAGTAATTGAACTTAAATTTCAGGAATGTAATGGAGTTCAAAATTCAGAAAACGCTTATAATATTGAAAGCAAAATACAAACACAGGGCCTGGATTCGATGATTCCAACTTCCACGACGATCGCCATGGACGACGGCGATGATTCACCTCAACTAGCTAAGACGTTGAGGTTCAAGTCAACTAGAGTGCGTTGGTGCTCCAATCGGTCTCTTCTGATAACCTTCGGCCTCTCAATTCTTAGCCTGCATTTCCTCAATCGAGAGAAACGCCAGTAACAGCACTGTGTACCACCGTGAGCGGAGGAGAAGAGAACGAGAGAGTTTGGAATTATGAACGCGGGAAAGTTTGAATGCCAAAAGCCCCTATTCGTTCAGAGCTCTATCTATTTATACAAGAGTGGACACAGCTAACGATGCTAACAGAATTACATGTACAATTCCTATTCTACCTTTGCTGTGACTTGCGTCGCAAGCTACTCCAGGTAGTGACGTGGAGGTGAGCTGGACCCGAGGTGGCTCTGATTGTTGACGAGGCGTTCCCCCTAGATCTACCTGACTGGGCTCCCTGCATGGTTCGAGTCTCGGCCTGGCCGAGAGGTTCTCGGCCTGGGCTTCTGATAGCGGGCTGAGTTTGGCTGAACCTGCAATGAAGAGATAGTTAGCTAAAAACCTTGATTAAGCACAGATTGTGTTTTACTCAAGTTTAGGCCATTAATCTGGATCTTAGCTAACAGTCATCTCTTAATCTCGTGAGTTGCTCAATGGTGCCCTTCTTAGGTCCACTTAAGATGTACATTTTATGACTCATCAAGGACCACTTGGGATTCCAATGCACTTTGGTGGATCTGATCCTCAGCACTCAAGCTACTAGAGGTGAACTACCACCACCAACCATGGTGATAGTTATGGAAGATGGATCCATCTGAATTTGGACTACTGTGTTTGTATTCTATTTTCTATTAATCAATTTCGTTATGCATTTTCTGCCTCTGTTATTCTCCTCTTCTTTAATTCATGATTTAATCAGCGATTGCAATTGAACCATGAACAAGTTAAACTAAGCCGATTGGAACTAGTTTAGCTAATTCAATAGGTAATCATTTAGCGATCATTAATAGAGAGCCTAAAATCAGCTCTGAACTTAATCCCTACCAACCGATGAGGTAGCGATTGCATAATTCCTCAGTATGGTAATGGACGAACCTGTGGCGATTGCCATAAGAATTCCCAAGGCTGACCTGGACTAAGAACTGGAGTAAGGAACCTGGACTGGACTTGAATTAATGGAATTGAACACCAACATAGTTTATATCTTAATAATAATAGCAGTTATCTTGTATCAATAGCATCCTTGCATCTGCATTTATCCTCTGCACTCATTTACTTCTACTCGTTTCTGCAACTAAACCCCCTTGCTTACTACTTTTTGAGTCCGAGACAAAGATAGTACATCTCTGTTGCGTTTGCCCACACTTAGCCGAGACGAGTCGAATAAGTCTCTGTCGAGACCATATTGGACCTGTCCTTGCTGAGAGCGATTCGGTCAATGCCGAGACAGTCAATACTTTGCAACTTAGGTTCTACTTTATCTTACTTTGCATTAATTCATAATTCGAGCACAGTGTGTCATTGAGAAAAATCGATCTAGGGTTGACTATACTATAGTTAACTTTAGTTATTTGATGGGCGTTGAGGCGACTTAAACAGACTTATCAGCAACCCGAAGGATAAGGTCATACATACTATCCTACACCACATGGTTAATTTCTAATATGGATCCCATCAAATATATATTTAAGAAGCTGGCTCTAACGAGAAAGATAACCAGATGGTAGGTGGCATTATCAAAATACGACATCATCCATGTCACCCAAAAGGAAATCAAAGGAAGTGTACTGGTAGATTACTTGGCCCATAATCCCCCGATAAATTATGAACCCATGAAGCATGACTTCCCAAACAAAGATCTATTAATGCTCATGGATGAACCGAAGCAGAAGGAGGAATGGACCATGTATTTCGATGGTGCGTCTAATGCCCTAGGCTATGGCATCAGGGCAGTCCTGATATCTCCCAAAGATCAGTGTTACCCCTCCATTACGAGGCTTGGCTTTAATTGCACCAACAACATGGCTGAATATGAAGCCTATGCAATGGGGCTGGTCTTGGCTTTGGAGTATCAAGCCAAATCCCTCAATGTTTATGGAGACTCAGCCTTGGTAGTACATCAGCTATGAGGTGAATGGGAAACCTGAGATCTCAAGTTGATTCCCTACCATTCATACATTAGGGAATTGATGGAAAACTTCGAAAATGTTACATTCCATCATATTCCACAAGAAGATAATTAGATGGTGGATGAGTTGGCCATATTGGCCTCTATGTTCAAAATCACTAGGGAAAATGATACACCATTGCTCCGGATCCGATACCAGGCAACACCAACTTATTGCCAAGTGGCATCAAACACTACATGAAGACCAAGGAATATCCACTCGGTGCCACAGAAAGCAATAAGAAAACTTTAAGGAAAATGGCTATGGGTTACTTCTTGAATGGAGATATACTTTACAAGAGGAGTTCAGACATGACATTGCTTTGGTGCATGGATGCCAAAGAGGTTGAAAACCTGCTAAGGGAAATTCACAAAGGAGCATTTGGAACTCATGCAAGTGGGCCAACTATAGCAAGGAAAATATTAAGGGCTGGATACTACTATGCCAGAATGGAGGTAGACTGATGCGAGCACGTGAAGAAATGTCTCAAATGTCAAATTTAAGCTGATAATATTCAAGTAGCTCTAGCGATTGAATTGAAGGCTTCTAATGGACACCGATTCATCCTAATGGCCATAGATTATTTCATCTATTGGTATGGCATACCGAGCCATATCATCACTGACGGGACTAACCTCAACAACAAGATAATGTGTGAATTGTGTGAACAATTCAAAAGCTAACATCATAATTCCACCCTGTATCGGCCCAAGGCAAATGGGGCAATGGAAGCGACTAATACAAATATCAAGAAGATCGTTCAAAAGATGGTGGTATCCTACAAAGACTGGCATGAGATGTTTCCTTTTGCTTTCCATGGATATTGCACTTCTATTCGCACTTCTATGAGAGTCACACCATTTTTGTTGGTATATGGCATGGAGGCTGTTTTACCCATTGAAGTATAAATTCCCTCGCTTCGGGTATTGATGGAAGCCAAATTAGAGGAGGTAAAGTGGGTGCAAGCCCGGTTTGACCAACTAAATCTGATAGAAGGAAAAGGATGGCGACACTCTATCATGGCCAACTATATCAACACAGGATGAAGAAGGCTTTCAACAAAAGGGTTAGACCACGAGAATTCTAGGAAGGGGACCTAGTGTTGCAGGTTTTGCAATAATATAACTGGTTTGCGATTCTGTCTCTTTATTATAATTTCTACACTTTAATCTGCTTTTAGCTTTGTTGTGACACATTGTTAGGGGTAAATCACGTTAGACGAGGGCTGGTCGGAACTAGTGTAATAATCTGATTAGGTAGAGAACCTAAAATCAACTGAGTACATACTCCATGCCAACTGATGAGGTAGCGGTTGTGTAAATCCTCGGTATGACAACGGACAAACGTTCGACGGTCGTCGTAAGAATCTAAGGTTGATTCGGAATACAATGCTAAGTAAGAATAGTAGACTATCGTGTTTTGAGTCCCGAATTGATACAGTAGAATAGTTTAGCATAGTTTAGTTTACTTCTAGCACTTAGTATATTTTCTGCACTTTGATGATGCGTGTTTTTCTAGTCGTTTTGAACGCTTATCAAATAACTAAAGCTAACTATAGTATAGCTAACCCTAGGTCATTCTTCTCAAGGACACAGTGTGTTCAGTTGTGAATTGGTGTTAAGTGAACGGAAGTAGAATCTAAGTGTAAAATACCGACTCGTCTCGGCACTGACCGAGTTGCTCTCAACAGAGACTGAACCGAGTCGACTTCGACAAAAACAATTCGGCTTGGTCTCGGTTAAGCGCAGACAGACGCTACAGAGGTGGACTACCTCTGTCTCAGACTTAAAGGTAGTAAACAAGGGGGGACTGGAATGCAATTGGAATCAAAACAGAGGTTAACTACAATCAAAACTGAAATTAACCACAATGCAAATGCAATTACGCTACTCCTAATGCTATTGCTATTATTGTGGTCATGTTTAATTCCAATAATCAAGTTCTTTCTGGCTCAATCACTCCAATTATAGTCCTCATCAGCCTCCAGTATTCTTATGGCAATCGCCAAAGGTCCGTCCCTTACCATACCAAGGATTTACACAATCGCCACCTCATCAGTTGGCAGAGATTAAGTTCAACCTGATTTTGGATTCTCAATTAACAATCGTTATGTGATTACCTACTAAATTAGCTAAACCAGTTCCAATCGGCTTAGTTTAACATTGTTCCGTCACCATGTGTAATCACAACGCAGTAAGTGAACTTAGATTTCCGAAATGCAACAGAGATCAGAATTCAGAAAACACTTGTAATATTGAAAGCAAAATACAAACACAGGGCCTGGATTCGATGAGCCCATCCTCCACGACAATTGCCATGGACGACGGTGATGATTCACCTCTACTAGCTAGGATGCTGAGGTTCAGATCCACCAGAGTGCGTTGGTGCTCCAATCGGTCTCCTCTGATAACCTTCGGCTTCTCAGTTCCTAACCTGCATTTCCTCAATCGAGAGAAACGCCATTAACAGTGCCGTGTACCACCGTGGGCGAAGGAGAAGAAAATGAGAGAATTCAGAAATTATGGACGCGGGAAAGTTTGAATGCCAAAAGCCCCTATTCGTTTAGAGTTCTATCTATTTATACAAGAGTGGACACAGCTAACGATGCTAACAGAATTACATGTACAATTCTTTTCTGCCCTCGCTGTGACTTGCATTGCAAGCTACTCCAGGTAGTGACGTGGAGCTGAGCTGGACCCAAGGTGGCTCTGATTGTTGATGTGGAGTTCCACCTGGATCTACCTGACTGGGCTTCCTGCATGGGCCGAGTCTCGGCCTGGGCTTCTGATGGCGGGCTGAGCTTGGCTGAACCTGCCATGAAGAGATAGTTAGATAAAAACCTTGATTAAGCACAGGTTGTGTTTTACTCAAGTTTTAGGCCATTAATCTGAATCTTAGCTAACAGTCATCTTTTAAGCTCGTAAGTTGCTCAATGGTACCCTTCTTAGGTCCACTTAAGATGTACATTTTATGACTCATCAAACCCCTACACTTAGCCTTTTGCACTCCTGAGCAAAACATATGACTTAAATAAGGGTGACTTTAGTGAGAGATTCTTCTGTTTGATTTCCTTAAGCTGACTCTACAGAGTCGGCTTCTCTTCATCCCGGTTCAAAGCGCTCATGCAATTAGGGAGCTACTTCCTTTGGTTCTTAGGGGCCTTCATGGTTTTCAATCAGGAAGGGGTGCCCCCAGAGTGATAGAACTTTTACTCATGTGTTCAATTTTCCGCTTCTCTCAAGTGTCTGGGTTGTGTTTACACTCAACATTGCATGGGATTGGTGTTACCATATCTTGACATAGCTCTCCTCTTACACCTGCAAAACACAACAGTTATGATCACTAGGACTTTTCTGGCTTGTAGCGAGGTTGAGGTTATGGGTCGAATAGATGTAAGAAAACTAGCTTCAGGACCCACGGGGAGGAGAGGAGCAATGGGGAGTGAGTGTAACCAATATGAGGGCAGTCCCGGTTGCTGTGGTCTCCTTTGATCTTTATTTACTCGCCGTTTTACGTTCTTTCTTTCTTCTACTCATGCAGCTTGCTGATTTTGTTTATTTCAGCTTATTTATTTTAGCTGCCTGTTTTCTGTTTTTATGTACTTTCTTTTCTTTTCTTTCATTCCATTTTCTCTCCTTCCTCTCTTCTTCTGAACCTTCAGCTGCTTTTTGACCGAATTCTGCTCCCTAGACTTCCCCCACACTTGATTCTAACTCACTCCCAAGACGATTCCACGGCTCCTCAGCTTCTCGAGGGCGAGGTAAGAATGGTTTTTCTGGCCTCAGCTTGTAGTGAGCTGCAACAAAAAGTGGACAATTTAGGCTCAAAAGGGGGTGACAAGGGTCAGCTTGTTTTTGGACAGCTTATTTGGCTATGGGCTCATAAGAAATATGGCCTAGATCATTTCCTTCCTGGATGTGTAAAACAGTTGTATCCAGAGAGTTAAGGAAAAATTCAGCACTCAGAAAGAAGGGAGATGGCATAGTGTAAGCCATCTCTGTTGCAAGGCTCAAATTCTCACGCTGGCTGATTCTGTTTCTTCACTCTGAAGGTTCCCTCTTCCCATTTTCGCCACTTACCGCTTAGGACCCAGAGTTTTGGTTCCCTTCAGGCAGGGGCAGCTTCTGCTCGGGAATGAAGAGATTTCTTCTGTTGGCTCGTCAGACTCTCAAATTCAACAAGGAATTTCCTCTCTTCTTTTTGGACACATAATTCTGCTAAGATGAGGCCATTCCGACTGTGGCAGACTCGGCAGTGGAGACTCTTTTATTAAACAGAAACTTAAGCAGCAAAAATACTAATGAGACTTAAAATAGTATATCAGATATGTAAGAAACAAAATGAAAAAGTTAGAGGAAATGAAAAAGTTAGAGAAGAGAAGGGTAGATATGACGTGAATGATCAGTCCCAGATGGACAGAACCCCCCAACCCCCACACTTAGTTTCGGCATTGTCCTCAATGTGAAGAGGTTGGCAGAGTTGGCTTAGGCTGTTCCATCTGGTGGAGTCGGTTCCACCAAGGAGATGCTCTCCGTATTTTCTCCCGTTGGGGCTGGACCTTCGAGGAAAGGTTTGACTTGGTGCCCGTTGACTTGAAAGGTGCGATTGGTATGTTCTTCGTTGAGCTGTATTGCACCATGGGGAAATCTGTTAGTGATAACAAAAGGTCCATCCCATCTGGAGCGAAGCTTACCTGCTATGAGCTTTAATCTGGAGTTGAAGAGCAGCACTTTTTGGCCAATATGGAGATCTTTTCTCAGGATCTTTTGGTCATGGAATTTTTTTACCTTTTGCTTGTATATCCTGGCATTCTCATAGGCTTCCCTACGAAGTTCGTCTAATTCTTGAAGTTGGAATTTCCTATGCTTTCCTGCTTGGTCGTAGGCCATGTTACATTGCTTGACTGCCCAGTAAGCTTTGTGCTCTAGCTCCATAGAGAGGTGGCAGGCTTTCCCGAAAACAATTCGGTAGGGAGACATCCCTAGCGGTGTTCGGTATGCAGTCCTGTGAGCCCATAGCGCATCTTCAAGAAGTTTGCTCCAGTCCTTCCTGCTGGGATTTGTCATCTTTTGCAGTGTATGCTTAATTTCCCTGTTAAACACCTCAGCTTTCCCATTAGTCTTGGGGTGGTATGCTGTAGCTATCCTGTGTGCCACCCCATATTTCTGAAGAAGAGAGGCCATGGCTCTGTTGCAGAAGTGACTCCCCTGGTCATTGATGAGCGCTTTTGGGACACCGAACCTGTAGAAAATATTGGACTTAAGAAGGTCCACTACTACCTTGGCATCATTGGTTCTGGTGGGAATGGCTTCTACCCATCTTGATACATAATCGACGGCAAGCAGGATGTATGAATAGCCATTGGAGATTGGGAATGGCCCCATAAAATCTATGCCCCAGACGTCTAAGACTTCGCAGAATAGGATGGGCTACTGGGGTATTTCATGTCTTTGGTTCAGGGCCATCCCTGCTTTTTGACATCTGTCGCAGGTGGAGACGAATTGATGAGCGTGTCAGAAAATAGAAGGCCAATAGAGGCCACAATCAAGCACCTTCCTGGCAGTCCGAGATGAGCCGTAGTGGCCCCCTCCAGGGGCCGAATGGCAGAAGTGAAGGACCGACTTGATCTCGATATCAGGAATGCACCTGTGGATGATCTTATCACCGCATAGTCTCCATAGATAGGGGTCATCCCATACGTAGTACTTAGCATCACTTCTGATCTTCTCTTTGTAAGTTCGTGATGCCTCAGGTGGAAATTGAGATGTTGCCACGAAATTACAAATATCTGCAAACCATGGTGTGGCCGTCTTGAGGTGTAGGAGTTGCTCATCAGGGAACTCGTCTCGGATAGGCAATTGTTCGCTTTCTCTTTCAATCCTGCTAAGGTGGTCCGCTACAGAATTCTCAGCACCTTTCTTATCTCTGATTTCTAAGTCGAATTCTTGGAGAAGAAGCATCCACCGGATCAGTCTCGGCTTGGCATCCGGCTTCTTCAGCAAGTACTTTAGAGCCGCGTGATCGGAGAACACGACTATCTTAGAACCGAGAAGGTAGGAACGAAACTTATCCAAGGCAAACACAATTGCCAGAAGTTCCTTCTCAGTTGTCGTGTAATTTTGCTGGGTCGAGTCCATGGTTCTGGACGCATACGCAATAACATGGACTGGTTGGCCGACTCCCGCTCTCTGGCCGAGAACAGCTCCTAGTGCCGAATTGGAGGCATCGCACATAAGCTCAAATGGCAGGTCCCAGCTTGGTGCTTGCAGGATGGGTGCGGACGTAAGTTTGTTCTTTAGCTCCTGAAATGCCTCAATGTAGGGCTGGTCAAAGTTGAAATCTACATCCTTCTGTAGCAGCTTGGACAATGGCAGGGCCAGTTTGCTGAAGTCCTTGATGAACCTTTTGTAAAAACCTGCATTTCCTAGAAAAGAGCGAACTTCTCGTACCGAAGAGGGGTTAAGAAGGGAGGTGATAACATCTATTTTCGCTTTGTCCACTTTAATGCCTTTGTTGGAGACCAGGTGTCCCAACACTATTCCCTCGGTCACCATGAAATGACATTTTTCGAAATTTAGAACCAAGTTAGGTGTCGGTGCATCTCTTTTCAGCACCTTGGACAGATTGTTCAGGCATGCGTCGAATGATTCTGCGTACACCGTGAAGTCATCCATAAATACCTCCATGCAGTCTTGTAGTAAGTCCGAGAAGATACTCATCATGCAGCGTTGAAACGTGCTCGGTGCGTTGCATAGGCCAAATGGCATGCGTGTGTACGCAAAGGTACCAAATGGGCAAGTGAAGGTCGTTTTGTGCTGGTCTTCCGGTGCAATGTGAATTTGCATGTATCCTGAGAATCCATCCAAAAAACAGTAGTGGGACTTCCCTGCTATCTTTTCCAGCATCTGGTCAATAAAAGGCAAAGGAAAGTGATCCTTGCGGGTTGCCTGATTTAATCTTCTGTAATCGATGCACACCCTCCAGCTATTTTGAATCCTCGTAGGTACCAACTCGTCTTGTCGGTTTTTCGTGACAGTCATCCCAGACTTCTTTGGCACTACTTGTATAGGACTCACCCATTGGCTGTCTGATATAGGGTAGATGATGCGTGCAGCAAGTAGCTTTGTGACTTCTTTTTTGACTACGTCCAGGATGGTAGGATTCAGCCTTCGTTGTTGTTGCCTTATGGGCTTGATGTCCTCCTCCATCAGTATTCTATGCATGCAGATGGAGGGATTTATGCCTGGAAGGTCAGAGAGTTTCCACCCAATTGCTTTTTTGTGCTGCCTTAGGACTTTCAGCAGCTCCTCTTCTTGCTCTGGGAGGAGGTTGCTGGCCACAATGACTAGGAGCTACTGTTCACTGTTCAAGTAGGCATATTTTAGGTGGCTAGGCAATGGTTTCAGCTCCATGGGTGGTGGAGATGGAGATTCCTGAGTTACAGCTCTCGGATCCGCCTGGCCGGCTTGTTCTAGACTCGGCATTAGGACTGCCGTCATAATCTCGGCCTTGTGCTGCGTCGGCCGACGCGGAAGTATGGTTTCGGTTCTTGGCGGATTGAGGTCGGCTTTGACTGCTTGTGCAGTTTCGGTCTCGGATCCGGGCAGAACGATGAGCTTCTTGGGTTGAGTCTGGTCTTTACTGGCCGAAATGGTTTCGGCTAGTGTGTCGGCTTGTGTGTTTGACTCGTCGGCCGAGTTGACTTTTGACCTTGCATTGACTCGGCCTTCTTTGGCCGACTTCACTTCGGCCGTGAATATGGTTGCCAGCTGTGCAGGTATAAGCTTTTTAGTCTCGGCCACTTTTACCTCTGCACTATTCTCACTCTCTGAGGGCATGGGGTAGCAAACTTGGTTTATTAACTCGGTTAATTCTTTTTCAAATGCCAAGTTGCTGATGTCACTATGATCATCCTCAAAGTCTGGGGTCTCCAGTACTTTCGTGTCGTCAGCCTTTGAGCAGCTACTCACTTCAGCAGTTTCAGCAAGGTCTTCCATTCCCTTAGTGCAATTGTTTAGTTGGAAGTATTCCTCCACTAGCTCTTCCATTATGTCTATACCAAAGAGGGAGTGGTCTTCGATGGGGTGCTTCATGGCTTCAAAAATATTGAACTGCACCAATGTGTCACCGAATTCCATAGATAGCGTTCTAGCATGTACGTCAATCTTTGTCCTTGCTGTCATTAAAAATGGCCTTCCCAGTATTAAGGTTGATCCTTTCCCTGATGTCTCATCCTCCATGTCAAGCACATAAAAATCAGCTGGAAATATTAATTCGTTCACTTGGACTAGGACATCTTCGAGAACTCCAAGGGGTTGCACGATGCTTCTATTAGCAAGCTGAATAGTCATCGCTGTGGGTTCCAGATCTCCGAAATTGAGGGACCTATAAGTTGATGCAGGCATGACGTTGATTGACGCTCCCAAGTCCAACATAGCATCAGCAATGTGCAATCACCAATAGTGCATGGGACCGAGAAGATACCGGGGTCTCGACACTTCTTTGGTAAGACCTGTGAAATTCTTGCAATGGGATTATTCCTAGTTAAGCTTGAAACCACACCTCCAAGTTCTCGATTCCCCTTCATCTTTCTTCTTTTGTGTACGCATAATTCCTTGAGGAATTTTGCGTACTTCGGAATTTGCTTGATCGCATCGAGAAGTGGAATGTTGATTTCCACCTTCCGGAACATCTTCAGCAGCTCGTCATCAGAATCTGGTTTCTTTGCCGAGACCGTCCAGGATGCAAACGGTAACGGGACAGCTGTCTCTGGACGAGACTGTGAGTTGGCTGATGCTTCAGAGTTGGCTTCAGCTGGTTGCGGCTCTTGATGCTGTTGAGGCTGAGGTAATTCCTTACCGCTTCTCAGTGTCACTGCATGAGCATTCCCTCTCGGATTCGGAATGGATTGGGAGGGGAGGCTGCTTGAGCCGGCTGACTGTAACTCGCTCAGAGTATTTACTAACTGTCCTATTTGCATCTTGAGATCTTGGATGGTGGCGGTCATATTTTGCTGGAATTGTAAATTGCTGGAACTTACTGATTGTTGAAATTCCACGTTACTGGTTGCCAGCTGCTTCATTAGATCTTCCAGTGACGGTGGATTGCCTTGAGTAAGAGTTCTCTGTTGCTGTGGTGGGAAGGATGGTGCTGTGTATTGTGGACTCGGCTGTTGATAACCAGTTGTTCCATAGGATGCATTCGGCATGGATACGGCTCTTTGAGCTGCGTATGGTCCTGGTTGTGGGTTTGACTGGAATGGTTGTTTCCCATACGGTGGGTTATCGAATTGCCGGTTCTGATAGGATTGCTTCCCATATTGAAATCCTCCTACGGCTCCAACACTTTCGGTTTGGCTAGACTCGGTCTTTTGTAGAGTGGGGCACAGATCAGTCAGATGCTCCACTGAAGTACATATGCCACAGACCTTTGCTGCCATGGCTGAATGATGTTGACTAACAGCCAGTTGTCTCACCAGGGACCTCAGTTCGGTCAGCTGGTTCTCCAGCGTTTGGTTGGAGGTTGCGCCGATTTCATTCACTGGCCGAGACGGGTGTGGCCCTCTGATCCTGAATTGTTGAGTGTTGCTCGCCATGTTTGAGATCAGATGCCTTGCTGCTACTAGTGTTTTATCCATTAACGCTCCTCCACTAGCTGCATCGATCATACTCCTGTCCATCATTGATAGTCCTTCGTAGAAGTACTGGATCAGTAGTTGTTCGCTGATCTGATGGTGGGGACAGGTGGCACATAGCTTATTGAAGCGCTCCCAATATTCGTGCAGAGTCTCTCCTGTATGCTACCTTATCCCATAGATTTCCTTTCTAATGGTCGCAATCCTAGAAGTTGGGAAAATTTTTTCTAGGAAGGTCCATTTCATGTCTCCCCAGGTGTTGAAGAGTGCTGGCTGCAGATATAGCTAGTCCTTTGCAGCTCCGTCCAGAGAGAATGGAAACGCCTTCATCTTGATGTAATCTTCTGGGATTCCCTACGGCCTCATCGTAGAACAAACCACGTGGAATTCTTTGAGATGCTTGTGGGGGTCTTCTCCTGTAAGACCATGAAATTTAGGCAGCAAATGTATCAAACCAGACTTCAATTCGTATGTCTGAGCCGGCTCCAGTTGTGGATACTGGATACACCATGGTTGGTACACCACATCCGGAGTGGCTAGCTTTTTCAATGTCCTATCGTGGTTTTCCATCTGCCCTGGCTTTGTGAAATTGTTAGTACTAATAATAAAATGGTCAGTACAAAATTGGTCAAAGTTAGTGGCAGAATTTATACTACTTCCACTATTTACTGTGGTATTTCTAATTTCTCGCAATCTACGTAAAGTTAGTTCTATTTCCGGATCAAAAATATACAATGGGTCAATGCTACTTCTAGTCATGCATCATGCAGAATTTAAAGTACTAAGCAACAATTAATTCTACTGAAAACAGAATGTGGTCAATATGTACTGCAAAATTAAATGTAATGCAGATTTAGAAATTCTACTATACTTGTATGTATATATTTGTTTTTGTTTAACAGTGAATCCACGTAGAGATTTATTGACAAATTCAGACTCAACACCTCTAAACAAAACTTCTTACAACTCGGATTCGACTCGGTTTACTTGGCACACTGAAACACAAAAGAACTTCTGTCCCTGGCAACGGCGCCAATTTGATGATGCATGTTTTTCTAGTCATTTTGGACGCTTATCAAATAACTAAAGCTAACTACAGTATAGCTAACCTTAGGTCATTCTTCTCAAGGACAAAGTGTGTTCAGTTGTGAATTGGTGTTAAGTGAACGGAAGTAGAATCTAAGTGTAAAATACCGACTCGTCTCAGCACTGGCCGAGTTGCTCTTAACAGAGACTGAACCGAGTCGACCTCGACAGAAATAATCTGGCTTGGTCTCGGTTAAGCGCAGACAGACGCTATAGAGGTGGACTACCTCTGTCTCAGACTTAAAGGTAGTAAACAAGGGGGGGCTGGAATGCAATTGGAATCAAAACAGAGGTTAACTACAATCAAAACTGAAATTAACCACAATGCAAATGCAATTACGCTACTCCTAATGCTATTGCTATTACTGTGTTCATGTTTAGTTCCAATAATCAAGTTCTTTTTGGCTCAATCACTCCAATTACAGTCCTCATCAGCCTCCAGTATTGTTATGGCAATCGCCAAAGGTCCGTCCCTTACCATACCAAGGATTTACACAATCGCCACCTCATCAGTTGGCAGAGATTAAGTTCAAGCTAATTTTAGATTCTCAATTAACAATCGTTAAGTGATTACCTACTAAATTAGCTAAACCAGTTCCAATCGGCTTAGTTTAACATTATTCCGTCACCATGTGCAATCGCAACGCAGTAAGTGAACTTAGATTTCAGAAATGAAACAGAGATCAGAATTTAGAAAACACTTGTAATATTGGAAGCAAAATACAAACACAGGGCCTGGATTCGATGATCCCATCCTCCACGACAATCGCCATGGACGACGGTGATGATTCACCTCTACTAGCTAGGATGCTGAGGTTCAGATCCACCAGAGTGCGTTGGTGCTCCAATCGGTCTCCTCTGATAACCTTCGGCTTCTCAGTTCCTAGCCTGCATTTCCTCAATCGAGAGAAACGCCATTAACAGCGCCGTGTACCATCGTGGGCGAAGGAGAAGAAAATGAGAGAATTCAGAAATTATGGACGCGAGAAAGTTTGAATGCCAAAAGCCCCTATTCGTTCAGAGTTCTATCTATTTATACAAGAGTGGACACAGCTAACGATGCTAACAGAATTACATGTACAATTCCTATTTTGCCCTCGCTGTGACTTGCGTTGCAAGCTACTCCAGGTAGTGACGTGGAGCTGAGCTGGACCCAAGGTGGCTCTGATTGCTGACGTGGAGTTCCACCTGGATCTACCTGACTGGGCTCCCTGCATGGGCCGAGTCTCGACCTGGGCTTCTGATGGCGGGCTGAGCTTGGCTGAACCTGCCATGAAGAGATAGTTAGCTAAAAACCTTGATTAAGCACAGGTTGTGTTTTACTCAAGTTTTAAGCCATTAATCTGGATCTTAGCTAAGAGTCATCTTTTAAGCTCGTGAGTTGCTCAATGGTACCCTTCTTAGGTCCACTTAAGATGTACATTTTATGACTCATCACACTTAAACACAAAACCCCCCTTATTTATTGCTTTCTAGAGTTTGAGACCGAGTCAGTCCGACTCCGTCGCGTCTAATCACTTTTGGCTGAAACCATACTGATTCACTATTAGTCGAGACTGGATAGCCGAGAGTGAGTCGGCCTTAGCATTGCCGAGGCCAAGTCGACATTTTCCTAGTCGAAGTTAAGTCGGCATTCCACAACACTTAGCGTTTCTACAATACTCTTATTTTTACACTTAGCACAATTTGAACACATTGTGTACTTGAGAGAATCGACCTAGGTTACCTATACTATAGTTAGCTTTAGTAATTATTTGAGGCATGTAAGAGAACTAAAAATCCGCTTATCATGTATAAATAAAGCATGCTAGGCCACGTCTTTGGTGTGGAAAAATAGTGGATTTCTAGACCAAGTGCCATAAGCAACTGTAGACTTTCCAAGCTAGCGTGGTGGTACACGATGCTTTAGTAAGGTGTCTCTCTCGATCAAGGAGGTACAAGACCAGGATTTGGGAAGCTGGAAGCTGTCGGAGGCGATCGCTCGGTAGAGCCGATGCACTTCGGCGAACGAAAACCTCAACGTCTGGCCATCACTGGTGTACCATTGCCATCCTTCCAAGACGATCGTCATGGAAGGCAAACTCTCTGTAGAACACTGAATTCCCACCTTTGTATTTAATTCTATTTTCAATATTATGATTAGTTTGCAATTCTGTCCCTTGATTATAATTCATGTGCTTGAATCTACTTTTAACTTTGTCGCGATTGCACATTGTTAAGGGTAGATCACGTTAGACTAGGACCAATTGGAAGTGGTTTAATAATCTGATTAGGTAGAGAACCTAAAATCAACCAAGTACTTACTCCCTGCCAACTGATGAGGTAACGATTGTGTAAATTCTCGGTATGGCAATGGACAAACATTCGATGATTATCGTAAGAATCTAAGGTTGATTTGGAGTATAATTCTAAGTAAGAAAGGCAAACTGTTGTGTGTTGATTTTCGAATTGGTACAGTAGTTAGTATAGATTAGTTTAGCTTATTTTTCTACAATTAGTTTTTTTTCTGCACTTAAACACAAACCCCCCTATTTACTGCTTCCCAAAGTCTAAGGCTGAGCTAGTCTAACTCCGTCGCGTCCATCCAAAACCGAGTCAGTCCGACTCTGTTGCGTCCAAGTCTGCACTTAGCCAAGATCGTGTCGGATTCGTCTCTACCAAGACCAAATCGTATCAGTCTTTGCCGAGAGCAAGTTGGCATTCTACACTTGATGTTTCTACACAAAACTCTGATTTCTATACTTAGTCACAATTTAACACACCGCGTCCTTGAGAGAATTGACCTAGGGTTAGCTATACTATAGTTAGCTTTAGTATTTATTTGAGGCGTGTAAGACGACTGAAAACCCGATTATCAAGGGGGTGGCACTCGGGCCAATCCAAAACCAATGTAAGAGGTAATTGGGCCACTTGTAGGCACCTTACATAGAAAAAGGTTCTTGGTCCTCTTGAATGTCTTCTTGAGTGACAACTAGATCCTTATCACAAAGAGAGGAGTTCCTTATCTTGTTTTTAAGTAAGAACCTTCATTCTTACAATGTAAGAAGGTTCTTGCTTAAAAACAAGATAAGGAACTCCTCTCTTTGTGATAAGGATCTAGTTGTCACTCAAGAAGACATTCAAGAGGACCAAGAGGCAAATGATAGTCAATAACTTAAAGTTCCTATGACTAGAGGAAGCATAAGGAGATTACAAGAAGTGCTTCAAAAGCTAGGGATGCTCAAAAGTTTAGAGGACTCAAGCCCAAGCCTACCCATATTAATGCATACATGGAGGGCCATGACCAAGGAGCTCAAGGGGACCATAATGAAGAGAAAAACCATGTACTTTAGGGACCCATGAGTAAGGGAAGGATAAAAATGATCCAAGAAAAGGTGCAACACAAGTTGGCCACTCTTGTGGGCATGTTTTGTAAAACTTGTTCAACTTCCATGTTGGCCCTGTTTAAAGCTAGAATGGCCTTATTTCCTTCATATTTTCATGTTATTTTGAGTAAATTTTCATTAGGATAGCTTAGCCTTGGGCCAAAGCCCATTTAGACCAAGTTTCTTCACAAACGGGATTTTCATTGCTAGCTTTGTCATTGAAGGCATTGTAATTTTCATTGCTAGTCAAGTAGACCTTTTGGGTGCATTTTGGGCTTGCTAAGCCTATGGAGTTTGGTTGCCTACCTTAATTAGGATTTGGAAACTATAATTAGGATTTAGGAAAGGCTATATAAGCCTCTTTTGTAATTAGCCTCATCACTTTTGAATGAATTTGAATTGTGCTTAGCACTTTTGAAAGCATCTTCTCTCTTCTCTTGTTTTGAACAAAAAAACCTAATTCTCATCAAGCTTCCATGATTCTTATGGTGAATCTCTATAATCTCTTATCTAATTCCTAGAATTAGTGGCGAACCATCTTCACCCTCATTTTATTTTCTCTGTTTTCTTCTTCAAATTTTTAGTTACTAAGTTCCTTGCAATTTTCTGCAATTCCTTGAGCTAGGTCTTTGATTGTGGATCCAAGGGTGCATAAATTGGTATAGTAGCTTCCAACCATCAACTAGTGGCTGGATTCAAATGAGGAATGAAGGATTACCATGGAATCTTAATGGTTTTGGGCGAACCATTCAAGGTAAATGTTATCTTCCATTTCTAGATCTAAATCTTGTTTTGCTTTCTTGTCATTTTGCTTTCTTATCATTTCGCTTTCTTCTTGTTATGTTTTTTCACATAACACTTTTCTATATCCTTATGCTTTAGATTTCAAAAATTCCTATTCTAGCTTTTGATTTCAAATTTTAGGGTTCATGTGTGAAGAATTTGGGGATTTTTTATTTACAAGTGATATGGTGCTTACTAGTTGAATTTGTGTGTTGTTTGCTTGCCTATACTTTTCACCCTTGCTTTAGGGATTGAGAATCCTAACTAGAAAGCCTAACTAGAAAGTGTGTGGTTCTTTATTTTGATGATATCTTGATTTATTCTACTATGATCATCTCTTGCATGTGAGAAGTGTTTAGAAATTTTGAGAAAGGAAACTTTGTATGGTAACTTAGAGAAATGCACCTTTTATACTTATGAAGTAGTGTTCTTTGGTTTTATTGTTGGCTCCCATAGAGTCAAGGTTGATAAGGAAAAATTGAAGGTCATCCACGAATGGCCAACGTAAAAAATTGTGAGTGAGGTGAGAAGTTTCCATAGGCTTGCAAGCTTTTATAAGAGATTTGTGAGAGACTTTAATACAATTGCAATCCCTTTGAATAAAATAATTAAAAAAAGTGTTGGGTTTAAATGGAGAGGAAGTCAAGAGAGAATCTTCCAAGCCTTGAAGGATAGACTCACTCAAGCTTGAATTTTAGCACTCCCTAATTTTGCAAAATCTTTTAAGTTGGAGTATGATGCCTCTAATGTTGGTATGGAGCCATGTTGTTACAAGAAATGCACCCAAATGTATATTTTAGTAAGAAGCTTAAAGGTACCCACCTAAATTATTATACCTATAACCAAAAGCTTTATGCTTGTATGAAGGCTTTGCATGTTTGGCAACATTATCTATTGTCCAAAAAGTTTGTGATCTATAGTGATCATGAATCTCTTAAGCATTTGAGAGGTCAAGGTAAGTTAAGTAAGAGGTATGTCAGGTGGATTGAATTCGTAGAAAATTTTCCTTATGTTATTAATCATAAGCAAAGAAAAATAAACATTGTTGCATATGCACTTTCTAGGAGATATGACTTAATTGCCATGTTTGAAACTAAATTGCTTGGACTTGAATGTCTTAAGGAGTTGTATGAGAGTGACAATGATTTTGGTGAAGCCTGTGCTATTTGTGTTCATTTGGCCAATGGTGGTTTTTGTAGCACGATGAACTTTTATTTAAAGAAAAATAAATTGTGTGTGCCTAGAAGTTTAATTAGAAATTGGCTTATGAAAGAAAGACATGAAGGTGGTTTATGGCTCACTTTGGAGAACTTAAGACTTATGAAATTTTGTGAAAGATGCTTGATTTGTAATATTGCTAAGACTAATGTTTGTCCTCATGGTTTGTACACCCCTCTCTCTATTCACACTACCCCTTGGATTGATATCTCTATGAACTTTGCTTGGTTTGCCTTGATCTAAAGGAGGTAGAGATTCTATTATTGTGGTTGTTGATAGATTTTAAAAATGACCCATTTTATTCCTTTCCATTAAGTGGATGATCCATGTAATATAGCCAATCTTTTCTTTATGGAAGTGGTGAGGTTGCATGGTCTTTTAAAGACCATTGTTTTGGATAGAGACTCCAAGTTCCTTGGACATTTTTGGAGGTCCCTATGGAGTAAGCTTGGCACAAAGCTACTCTTTTCCACCACTTATCATCTATAAATGGATGGACAAATCGAAGTTGTGAATAGAACTAGGCCAACTCCTTAGGTGTTTTGTTGGAAAGAGTTTGAGGGCTTGGCAAGATTAGCTACTCCAAATTGAGTTTGCATATAATAGGGTGGTTAATTCTAATACTTCTCATTCTTCTTTTGAGTTAATTTATGGTTTTAATCCCCTCCCCCCTCTTGACTTGTTGGCTTTACCTATTATGCCTACTTGGGTGAACTATGAAGGGCTTTCGAAAGCCTAATTTGTTAAGAAACTCCATGAGAAGGCTTGGTTACACATGGAAAAAAGGGGTATAATATGCTAAAAATGCTAATAAGGGGAAAAAGGAAATGATCTTTAAGGAGCGTGATCTTGTGTGGGTCCACTTGAGGAAGGAGAGGTTTCCCATCTTCGAAGATCTGAGCTCCTTCTAAGAAGGGATGACCCCTTTAAAATTTTGAAAAGAATAAATAATAATGCTTATAAAGCTGAAATGGCCCCAAGAATATGGGGTAACACCACTATGTGATTGACTTAACTCTTTTTGTTATAGGTACTCAAGCCCCATGTTTGAGGTCAAATTCCCTTCAAGAATGGAAGCATGATGCATACATGGAGGGGCAAGGCTAAGGAGCTCAGAGGGACCGTAATGAAGAGCAAACCCTTACACTTGAAGGACCCATGACTAGGGAAAGGCTCAAAAGGATCCAAAAAGAGGTGCAATACAAGTTAGCCACTCTTAATGGCCAAGAGGAGGACCAAGAAGGGAATCTTGGGTATAAGTTGTCCAGATCCCATTAGGATAGTTTAGCCTTGGGCCAAATCCCATTCAAACCAAGCTTCCTCACTAATAGGACTTCCGTCTCTAGCTTTGCCACTAAAGGTGTTGTAATTTATGTTGCTAGCCAAGTAGGCCTTTTGGGTGCATTTTGGGCTTTCTAAGCCAATGGACTTTGGTTAGCTACCTTAATAAGGATTAGGAGACTTTAATTAGAATTTATGAAAGGCCATATAAGCCTATTTTGTGATTAGTCTAATCACTTTTCAATGAATTTGAATTTTGCTTAGCACTTTTGAGTGCATATTTTCTCTTCTCCTGTTTTGAACAAGAAACTTATTTCTCATCCAGCTTCCATGATGCTCGTGGCGAATCTCTACAATCTCTTATCTAATTCCTAGAATTAGTGGTGAGCCATCTTCATCCTTATTCCATTTCCCCCTTTTTCTTCTTAAAATTTTCAATTACTAAGTTCCTTGCAATTTTTGGCAATTCCTCGAGCTAGGTCTTTGATTTTGGATCCAATGGTGCATCACATATACTTTGTATGGCCTTGCTCCTTAATTTCTTAGAAGCATGTGTGCATCATTTGAGTTTCATTTGAATATCATTTGTAAATCTTAGCTCAATTTTTAAAGTACATTAAGGTTGAAGGTTTGCTTGTTTGGCTTTGTAAATAGGATTAGTATAAGCTAGTCTAGGATAGTCTTGTAGCTTGTTTAGATTACAAGATAAGATAACCTCTTAACTAGACAAGCCTAGGTGTGAGGAAAGCTTATATAAATCCCCCTCTACCCCTGCAAATAACAACTTTGAATGAATGAAGAATAACTTGTTGTCTTTTCAACTTTAATAGTTTATCTCTATCTTGTTTTATACAAGATCTTTCAATTCTATCAAGTTTCCAAGAGGTTTGTGGCGAATCTCATAATGCTCTTGTCTTCCTTAAGCTTTGAGTAAGTGGTGAGTTCCTCAATCCATTCCTTTCTTACTCACATTTTCTTGTTTCTTCCCTTTTGTTCATTTCTATTCTTTTCAACAAACCCCTACACCAAGGAGGTTTAAGATGCCCATGACATAAGGAAATCCTAGGGAGTCATCACTTTGGTTGCTTGTAGTGCAAGTTAATGCATATATGGGAGGCCACACTCAAGGAACTCAAGATTCCAAGAATAAGGCAATCACCCCTGCACTTTAAGGCCCCAGGAGTAGGGGGAGGCTCTAGATGATTCATGAGGAAGTGCAACATGAGTTGGCCAAACTCAAGGGCCCAAAAGGGGGCCTAAGAAGGTCTAGTTTTGTACCATGTATCCAACTATCATTTGGGAAATGTTTAGAGCTAGAAGTACTCTATTCTCCATATATTTTCATAGTATGTTAGGTGTCTTTCATATAGGATAGCATAGCCTTGGGCCAAAGCCCTTTTCAAATTGTTTTCCTTGCTATTGTTGTTTTTCAAGAAATTTGTCGCTAATCTAGTCACTAATGTAGGCCCAATCTATCACTATTTCCGTCACTAGTCTGAGAAGGATGTTGGCTTGCATTTTGGACCTTTCTTTGTCTTAGGCTTTCAGTCTTACCTCTTAATTAGGATTAGATAAGGATAATAGGGACTTAATCAAGGGTATATAAGACCCTTTTGTAATTAAGATAATTACTTTTGAATGAATTTGAATGTGCATTGCACTTTTGTGAGAGCTTCCTCTCTACTCTTCTCTTGAACAAGGAACCCTTTCTTACCAAGCTTTCATGATGTTTGTGGCAAATCTCACTTCTCTTATCGAATTCTCCATGAATTAGTGGCGAGCTCCATCCTCTTCCTTCTCCATATTTTTGTTTTCTTCTTCTTCTAGGTTTCAGTTTCCTTTTCCATGGCTAACTTGGTTCCTACTTGAAGCTAGGTTTTGATTGTGGATACAAGCATGTATCATTTGTTAATAAGAGCTTCCAATCCTCATCTAGTAGTTAGGTTCAAGTAGAAAATGCAGAAAATCAAAGGATTCCAAGTAGTTTTGGGTGAACTACAAAAGGTAAGTTCTAAGTTCCATTTCTAAGTCAAATCCTTATTGTATTGCTTTATTCTTGTTTGATAAGTCATATTTTAGATAGCTTACAAGGTCTTAAGATGGGCACAATTAAATATATTTTGTAACTAAGGAACTCATATTAGCTAAGATTCAGATTACTGGCCGAGAAATAGGAAAAATATAAATATGTGTTAATATAAGGATATTAGCTAATAAAATGATCATCATAATTGTGCAGGTCACGATAGGAGTCTCGGACCAGCCGAAACCAACTCCAAATCGAAGCCCAAACCTGACTCCCAGCTAGCCCCAGCTCTGAACCAAAGGAATCGGATTTGCTTCCGACATTAAGACCGACTCCAGTAAAAGCCGACACAGCGCATCAAGGAAACCAAAAGTCCCAAGGAAGCTAACAATAGCTGTAGGCGGTTATGAGTTAGAAGTTTCTAGAAAGATAGGTAGTTAGTAGTTAGAAACTTCTGGAAACTTCTTTATAGATTCTCTCAAAAGATTGTAAAACACTTCTACTAGAAGCTAGAAACTTTTATAAAAAGAAGAATGCACGTCATAGTTAAGGAGTTGATACACACTCCGTTTTACTATTTTGCAATTCCTCTTCCTCATTCTCACTCCATTGTTTGGTGGTGCACGGTGCATCAATGACGCTTGGTCAATCGAATGAAAGTAGGTCAAGGTTCAGGCTGAGCTGAGTTGCTAGAGATGACTGACCAGGAGGGATGAATTCGTTCATCTTCACGACATGCTTTGGGGGGTACTACCTATCATGTTCCTTGGTCTTCTTCGGCTAAACCACCACAGTTTCATCCTTGGCGATCGTCATGCGGAACTGACTTTGTGTTTCCATCCATTTCATGTATCAACCCCTTAATTGATAACTTGTTTCATCAATAAATAGTGATGTTTCCATATTCTCTCTGTGTGCAATTCCTGTCATATTGAATTGCTTTGTACTCCATGCTTGCAAGATGAACAGTAGTAGATAATGTTAGATTAGGCCGATTGGAACTGATCTAACAACAAGTTAGGTAATCATTAAGAGAACCTCAAATCAACCAAGAGCGTAATCCTTGCTTCCTTAAGGTAGCAGTCGTGTAAGCCCTCAATAAGTAACAGACGAATTTTTGGTGATCGTTGTAAGACTTAGGTTGGTTTGAAATTATATACAAATCATTAGGAATCGGAACCGGTTATTGATGAACTTGTGAATTGATATAGTAATTGTTCATAGTTTAGATTGTCATTATTTTCATAGAATAGTTTACTTTCTTCCTTGAATTTACACATAAACCCCCTTGTTTATGTTTTTATAAGTACGTGTCCGAGTCTGAGTCTGTCCAACTTTGCCTCTAGCTGAGATCGGATGTGTCTGAATCCATCTGACTCCATCTATCTCAGTCCGAGACTATTTGCGTCATTTTCCCTTCATGTCCACTCTTAGCCGAGACAGTATCGACACTCTTGTATAAAGATTGTGTCAGACATACCTTTGCCAAGAGTGAGTTGGCATTCTACACACTTCGTGTTTTCCATATGAATTTTTAATTCCACATTAGTTACAACTAAATACATTGCATCCTTGAGAGATTTGACCTAGGATTAGCTATGCTATAGTTAGCTTTATTTTTTATTTGATAAAAGCCACCACGACAAAAAGCGTTATCATTGTTAGGTTTTGTTCAGCTAACTTCCTTCTACTTGTCTATGGTTCAAATTTCCTTTATTTCTTGTCTAGCTTGTGTTTTCAAATTTTGAGGTTCTTATACAAAATATTTGGGGATTTTTTATTATACATGCCATATGATGCATTTTAGTTGAATTTGTGCATTGTTTGAGCTTATATGTTTTTCTCCCTTGCTTGTAACTTTGGATTTAGTTTAGTTTACATCATTTACTAAGTATTAACATGTTGTTCTGAATTTGTGGAAGATGTACCATGTTTTGATGATTTGTATTAAGAAATTTTACTAGAAATTGTGTAGAAGTTACCAAAAAATTGTGGACCAAAAGTTTGTAAAAGAAAAAGCTTAAGAGAAAAAAGAAAAAGAGTATTCAAGTGGCTGTAAAAAGTGCAGAAAAAACATAGCATAGAAACATAAAAACAAAAGAAAAAGTTATTTGAAGGTCCAAAGGCAACACAAGTTACACTTAAATTCTAGGAAACTAGTGTACTAGTTTTTGTTCATTAATTGTGGTGCTTTGTTAAATGTTATGAACATTCATGTTTCAAATTAATTCCAGTGCATTTAAAGTTTGTTTTTGGTTATCTTGAGTCTTCTTACATGTCTTTATTGAATTCCTTCTGAGTTTAGTTTCCTTTTCTTGAGCTTTTCTTGATTGTCAATTTCTTTGGCTTCTATAGTTTTTTCTTTGAGTTTTCCTTCCTTGTTTTTCCTAAGAGCTTGTTGAGATTTGCTTGGCATTCACTTGTAGCTGGTTTGTTTGATTTAATAGTGATTTCTTATATAAGCTTCGAGTGAGAGTTTAGTAGTAAAAGACTAGAGAGCACACTAGAGAAAAAGCCACAAAAGAGTGAAGCACTTAGAGAGTGTAGTGAGCTATCCTATTTTTGGTTCTATAGGTTTTTATTAAGAAATTTAGGAGGTTTGGGGGAAAGAAAGTGAGGAGAAAGTATGGAAGGTCCAAGTGTTGATTAGGGCAACTTTCCCTAAGTCAAAAATCATTATGAGATATATTAGGGAGCTTGGGAAGAAGTTGGATAAGGTTGGGAAGTGCTTGGATTCGATGCAAAAAGACACACAAAGTGTCAATGTAAAGTAGAGGCCTTAAGTAGAGAGAGAGATAAGAGACCTAAGATGGTTTCTCTACATGATAGTGGGGGATGTTTTGAAGAGGAAACTATAGTGAAGGAGGAAGGCATTCACGGTCCTCTATGGGAGAGAGGCATGAAAGACATGAGAGAGTCGAAAGACATAAGAGGGAAGAAAGGAGGGAAAGGCATGGTAGGAGAGGAGAGGAGCAAAGGAGGGAGGAGTTGGACATGGCTAAATGAAAAATTCCTCCATTCTTAAGGAACTACAAACTAAAAGTGTATGTAGATTAGGAACTCAAGGTTAAGCAAATTCTAAGTTGTTTTGGCCTCCATGGCCTAATGGTAATGAGGCTTGTCACCCTTGAATTTGGTTACTATGCCTTGGTGTGGTTGACACAAATTTTGGAGGACATAGGTAGAGGTGTGAAAGAACCTACGTAGAGATTTAAAAAGGATGATGAGGAAGATATTTGTCCAACCTTCTTACACTAGGAACTTGTATAACAAATTGCAAAGACTATACCAAGGATTTAGGAGTGTGGAAGAGTATCATAAAGAGATGGAAATAGACTTAAAGAGAGCTTAAATTAGGGAAGTGAGGAGCACAATGGCTCAATTTCTCCATGGATTGAATAGGGAGATCCAAGATGTTGTGAAGTTGCAACACTATGGCACCCTAGGTGAGTTGGTGATAAGTCATATTTTATACACCTTACAAGGACTTAAAATGGGTGCTTTTGAGATTATTTAGTGCATAAGAATTGCTTCTTAGCTAAGATTCATATTATGGACCTAGAAATATGGAAAGTATAAATCTGTGCTAATTTAGGGGTCTTAGGTAAATAAAAGATTTCATTCCTTTTTGCATGCCAATTCCAAATGATCTCGGCCCATCAAGCAAAGCCTCGATCTAGGAGAGTTGTCCTAGCCAGACCAACTCTACAATCCAACAACCCAAGTGGAGTGGCCCAATCAAGCTGACCAGTCAGGCGACCCAGCCTGGGCGCCCAACGCAGCTCCATCCAACTCAGTTGCCACGTCACCCTTGGAAAAAGCTTGCAGAATAAGGAGAATCATCATGAGGGTAGATTAGGAAATTCAGTTTGTAATTCTGTTAGGTTGTTAGATAGCGTGCGACGCAAGGTCCAGCTCATGTCTATATAGAGAACACTGGGCACATTTTAATGGTTGTTGAATTCAGAACTATACTCGCATCCATTTTATTTCATCTTCTCACTTGCGCTTCCATTCTCACGGTGGTGCACGGTGCTATCAAAGGTGTCTCTCTTGATCGAAGAGGCACAGGTCAAGAATTGAGAGGTCGAAGGTTGTTAGAGGGGACCGCTTGGCTTGCCATCGCACTCTAGTGGACCTGATCCTCAACGTCTTGGCTATCTACGATGAACCATCCCCATCCCTGCATGGAAATCGTTGTGAAAGGCGGATTCATCAAATTTACACCTTGTGTTTGTACTCTATTTCTAATAATATAAGTCGTTTCAATTCTAATCTCTTGGTTATGAATCATGTATTGTAATCTACTTTACTATGTTGCGATTGCACATTGATAAGTAGACTAATGTTAGACTAGGTCTATCGGAACCAGTTTAACAACTTGAGTAGGTAATCGAGTATAGAACCTAAAATCAACTCCAAGCATAATCCTTGCCAACTGATGAGGTAGCGATTGTGTAAATCCTCGGTATGGTAATGGACGAATGTATGGCAATTATCATAAGAAGACTTGTGTTGATTCGGAATGTAATCTTGAGTGGAAGAGCTGGAACGAACTTGATTATTGGAACTTAGAATGAGTACAGTAGTAACATTAGTGGTAGTCTAGTTAGATCACATTTACATTTCTACTTAGTTTACTTTTTGTCTTTATTTTACCAACAATTAGACTCCCCCCCTATTTCCTACAATTCAGTTCAAAACCAAGTCAGTCTGACTTGGTTGCATCTGTCTACACTTAGCCGAGACCATATCAGACCAATCTTGGTCGAGAGCAAGTCGGCATTCTACACTTGAGTGTTTCTACATTACTCTAGTTTTCACATGAAGTCATAATTGAGCGCACTGTGCCCTTAGGAGAATTCGACCTACGATTGACTATGCTATAGTTAGCTTTACTTTATTTGATGCGCGTAAAGACGACTAAATATGACCATATCAGTTGGTTCATCAAGCTATCGAGGTAGATATGTAAATTAGGAGGAGGAGTGTTTCTAGAAAGACCTATGGTGGTACTAGTGATTGGAAGGGAAAAGAGAGAGAAGGAGAAGGCTAGAAAGGAAAAAAGCCCTAAGAAGGGGAGCAATTCCTCTTTAGGCTGAAAGGAAACAACCTCCATCCTTACACCTATGGCTCCTAAGACTAGTAACATTAAGTGTTTCAAGTGCCTACACAAGGGACACATAGCCTTTCAATGTCCTAATAGGAGAGTCATAATCGTGATGATAGGGAGATAGATAGTGAGAGTTCACGTGGGGAGTTGAGTTTTTCTAGTGAGGCCGAGAGCCTTAGTGATGGTTCTCACTTTGAGGGAAACTTACTTGTGGTGAGGAGGTTGATGAATAACAATGTGGGAGAAGAGGTCGAGACATAAACAGAGGATATTTTGCATTCTAGGTGTCTTATCTTGGGTAACTTATGCTCTATGATCATAGATAAGGGTAGTTGTGTGAATGTAGCTAGTGAGAGGCTTATGAAAAAACTATCTTTACCCACTTTTATGCACCCAAGGTCATATAAGCTTCAATGGTTAAATGAGAGGAGAGTTGCTTGTAGACAAGAAAATCGAGGTGACCTTCATCCTGTAAGGATATGAGGATAAGGTGGTATGTGATGTGGTTCCCATGGAGGTTACAAATGTCTTACTAGGGAGGCCTTGGCAATATGACAAGAGGGTGATTCATGATGGATTCACCAATATGGTCACATTTATACATTTAGGGAAAATGGTTGTGGTTATTAAAACCTTTGTCTCCAAGAGAGGTTCATGAGGATAAAAAATTGAAAATGAAAAGAGAGGTTGAGAGAAAAATCGAGAGCAAGTTGAAGAAAAAAGAGAGGGAGAGTGAAGCCGAAAAGAGAAAAGAAAGAGGGAAAGAAAAAGTAAGAGAAGAGAAAAAGTGTGGTAGAAAAAGAATAAACAAAGTGAGAAAAATCAAATGGAAAAAGAGCCAACTATGAGTGGTAAGAGCAAAAAAAAAGGAAGAAAAAAGAAAGGATTTCTTGCCAATTGGCCCTAGGGAGGTTCAGAGGGTCCTCTCAGCCAAGAGGGAACCCTTATTTGCTTTGCCTACTAACATGCTTTTGAATGCTTTGCTTGTAGGTATGCAAGATTTGTTAGAGGAGTTCCAAGATGTGTTTCCAAAGGATATACCTCATGGTTGCCACCCTTGAGAGGTATAGAACATCACATAAACTTGACACTTGGAGCCACTTTGCCAAATAGGGCTATGCATAGGACAAAACCCGAGGAGGATAAGGAGATTCAAAAACAAGTTGGTAAATTGATAGAGAAAGGTTAGGTAAGAGAGAGCAATAACACATATGCCATGCCTATGATTTTGGTTCCAAAGAAAGATGGCGCTTGGAGAATGTGGACGAATTGTAGGTCAATAAATAATATCACTATTAGATATAGGCATCCCATTCCCCATTTAGATTACTTGCTTGATGAATTGCATGGTTCCAATATTTCTTTCTCAAATTGATTTAAGAAGTGGATACCATTAAATTAGGGTAAGGGAAGGGGGGTGAATGGAGAATGATTTTTATGACTAAGTTTGGGCTTTATGAATAGCTTGTCATGCCTTTTAGCTTGACTAATGCCCTTACTTTTATGAGATTGATGAACCATATCTTGAGAAGCCTAATAGGCAAATGTGTGGTTGTGTATTTTGATGACATTTTTATTTATTTGACTTGCTTGAATGACCACCTCTTGCATGTGAAAAATGTGCTTGAAATTTTGAGAAAAAAGACTTTATTTGCTAATTTATAAATATGTGTCTTTTGTACCCATGAGGTAACCTTCCTCGGCTCTGTTATTAGCTCCCATGAGTCAAGGTTGATGATGAAAAGGTGAAGGCCATCCAAGATTGGCCAACACATAAAATCATTGGGGAAGTATGAAGCTTCCATGGGCTTACAATTTTTTATAGAAGATTTATAAAAGATTTCAATATACTTGCAGCCCATTTGAATGAAATTGTGAAAAATAGTGTTGGATTTAAATGAGGAGAGAGCCAAGAGAGAGCTTTCCAAGCTTTGAAGGAAAGGCTCACTCAAGCTCTAATTCTTTCTTTGCCTAATTTGTCAAAATCTTTCAAGTTGGAGTGTGATGTCTCTAGTGTTGGTATAGGGGCTGTGATCCTCCAAGAAGGGCACTCAATTGCTTACTTTAGTAAAAAAACTAAAGGGTTCCCAACTAAATTATTCCACCTATGACCAAGAGCTATATGCTCTTGTGTGGGCCTAGCAAATATGGCAACATTATCTATTGTCCTAGGAGTTTGTGATCTATAATAATCATGAAGCTCTTAAGCATTTGAGAGGGCAAGATAAGTTAAATAAGAGGCATGCTAAATGCGTTTAATTTTTGGAGAAATTTCCTTATGTAATTAACCATAAGCAAGGAAAAATGAATATGGTGGCAAATTCTCTCTCAAGTAGACATGCCTTAATTGCCATGCTTGAAATAAAGATGCTTGGACTTGATTACATAAAGGAAATGCATGAAAAAGATCTTGATTTAAGTGAGCCTTTTGCCATGTGTGTCTATTTGGCATTCCATGATTTTGTTATGCATGATGGCTTTTTATTTAAAGGAAAAAGATTATGTGCTAGTGAAGGAGGCATATGAAGGTGGCCTTATGGGTCATTTTGGAGAACTTAAGACTTTGAAATTTTGAATGAGAATTTCTATTAGCCTCACATGAGGAAGGATGTCCATAACATTTGTGGAAGATACTTAACTTTTAAATTAGCTAAGTCAAAAGTTTCTCCTCATGGTTTGTATACTTCACTCCCTATTCCCACTATTCCTTTGATTGATATCTCTATGGACTTTATACTTGGTTTTCCTAGATCTAAAGGAGGTAGAGATTCTATTTTTGTTGTGATTGATAGATTTTCGGAAATGGCCTACTGTATGGTCTGCCAAGGAACATTGTTTTGAATAGGGACACAAAATTCCATACATTTTTAGAGGTCCCTTTTGAGTAGGCTTGGTACAAATATATTATTCTCCACCACTTGTCATCCACAAATGGATGGACAAACCGAGGTGGTAAATATAACTCTAGGCTAACTTCTCAAATGTTTTGTTAAAAAGAGCTCGAAGGATAGGGAGGATTGGATATCCCATGTTGAATTTGCTTATAATAAGGTGTTTAATTTTACTACTTACTCTCCTTTTGAGTTGGCTTACAGTTTTAATCCCTTCTTTCCACTTAATTTGTTTACTTTACCTATCTTGCCTAATAATGTTAATGATGAAGGGCTTTCCAAGGCCCAATTTTTTAACAGGTTGAATGATAAGGCACGACTATGGAAAAGAAAGGAGAAAAGTATGTAAAAACTACAAACAAGGGGAGGAAGGAAGTCTTCTTTAGGGATGGAGACTTGATGTGGATCCACTTAAGGAAGGAGATGGCTCATAATTCACTTTTTGTCGTAGTGACTTTTATCAAATAAAACTAAAGCTAACTATAGTATAATCAACCCTAGGTCATTCTTCTCAAGGACATAATGTATTTGGCTATAACTAATATATGATTTGAAAGTCATACAGGAAACACTAAACATGCAGAATGTCGAATTGCTCTCAGCAAAGACAGATCTGACAAAGACTCGGCTGAGCTATATCTAATACTGTCTCGACTAAGCGCAAACTTAGACACAAACAAACACGCAGACAGTCTCGGCCAAACTCGGACTCAAACACGTACTTTATAATCAAGGGGGGTTTTATGTGTAACTCCAAGACGAAAAATAAACTATTCGATGGAAATCAATCTAAACTATAAACAATTACTATTACTATATCAATTCACAAGTTCATCAATAACTAGTTCTAATTCCTAATGATTTGTATACAATTCCAAACCAACCTAAATCTTACAACAATCGTCGAACATTCGTCCGTTGCTTACTGAGGGCTTACACGATTGTTGCCTCGAGGAAGCAGGGATTATGCTCTTGATTGATCTAAGGTTCTCTTAATGATTACCTAACTTGTTAGATCAGTTCCAATCGGCCTAATCTAACGTTATCTACTATTGTTCCTCATGCAAGCTGATAAGCGTATTTTTAGTCGTCTCAATGCACATCAAATAAACTAAAGCTAACTATAGAATAGCCAACCCTAAGTCGAATTTTCTCAAGGACACAGTGTGCTCGATTATGAGTTTAATGTGAAAACTAAGTGACACGGAACTCAAGTATAGAATGCAGACTCACTCTCGATTGCAGGACGAGTTGCTCTTGGTAGAGACTAGTTCAATATGATCTCGATAGAGATTTATCCGACACGGTCTCGGCTAAGTGCTGACAGACGCAACAGAGTTGGACTAACTCTGTCTTGGATGGAAAAGTAGGAAATATGGGGGTTTGAATGCAAGTAATGAAAGACTGAAGATAAACTAAGAATGTAAATGCAATTAAACTAAGTTATTCTACTGTTATTACTGTGTTCATGTTCAATCTCAACAATCAAGTCTGTTCTAGTTCAATCACTCCAGTCCACAATCCATATCAACCTTAGGTTCTCTTATGAAGATAGTTAAATGTTCGTCCACTACCATACCAAGGATTTACACAATCGCTACCTCATCAGTTGATAAGGATTAAGTCCAAAGTTGATTTTAGGTTCTCAATTAAGTCCTTTAGTTGATTACCTATTGAATTAGTTAAACCAGTTCCAATCGACTTAGTTGAACATTGTTCACGTCACCTTGTGAACTCGCAAAGCAGATAGTGAATTAAAGTGAGAGAGTGCGAACAAAGATCAGAATCAGAAAATACTAATATTATTAAGAACGAAATACAAACACAGGGTGTGAATTTAGTGGATCCGTCTTCCACGACGATCGCCATGGTCGAACGGGGATGGTTCACCTCCGTTAGTCAAAACGCTAAGGATCGGATTCACGAGAGTGCATTGGTAATCCAATCGGTCTCCTCTGACAATCTTCGACTTCTCGATTTCTGACTTGTGCTTCCTCAATCGAGAGAAGCACCGTTGAGAGCATTGTTCACCACTATGAGTGTAGAAAACGAGAGGGAGATAATGAAAAAAACAAGGGAAATGGAAAGTATGAATTCAACCACCACAAAAAAGTGCACAGTTCCTCCTATATATACACAAGTTGTGACCTGCTACTCCTAACGACTCCTAACAAAATTACAAGTTGAATTGCCTATTCTACCCTTGCATAGATTCTTCAGAGTGATGTGGTAGATTCTCTAAGAGTGACATGGCAGCTGAGTTGGAGCTAAGATGGCCTCTGTGTTGGATTGCTGATGTGGATGATGCAATTAGGCCTCCGTGCTAGACTACTGGATCGTTGAATTGGCCGGGCGAGAAGGAGTCAGCTGGCCAGGACTCTTGATGAGTTGAGATCAATTTAGCCTGTACAAATGAATAAATTCTTTTATTAGCTAAAATCCTCAAGTTAGCACAGATTTATACTTTCCCTATTTCTAGGTCCATACTATGAATCTTAGCTAATACTCAATTCTTAAGCAGCAAATGATCCCAAAAACACTCATCTTAGGGTCCTATAAGGTGTATAAAATACGACTCATCAGACCCCCATACTTTTTGCACTCTTAGGCAAAATAAGAGTTCAAATGCAAGGGAGATTTTTTGAACAAAGAAAGAATTTAAATTGACTTCCTTTAGTTCAAACTAACAGAGTCGGCATTCCTTCACCCCGGGACAAAGACATTCAAGAAATCTATGAAATTAATTCTTCTGTATCCAAGGCAAATGTGTGACCTGCAAATATCAAAGAGTGACCAAGAGTGATAGAGCTCTCACTTAAGCAAATATTCTCTCAGTCTCTCAAGTGTTTGGGTTTGTATTTACACTCAACACCACATGCGCTAGTATTACCATACTTTGACTGACCTCTCCTATACTTGCAAAAATACATTCAGTTATGATCACTAGGACTTGTTTTTGGCTTGTAATAAGGTCAGGGTCAAGGGTAGGATATAAGAGGGAAGGTGAGTTTAGTAACCATAGGGAAAAGAGGAGCAATGGGGAGTAAGCTTCATCAGTATGAGGGACATCCCAAGATACTGTGATATTTTTCTTTATTCTAAAAACCTTCCTTTTCTTCGCTCCCTAGTGCTTCCCCAACACTTGATTATGACTTACTCCCAAAACAATTCCAAAGCTCCTCTGCTCCCTAAGGTTAAGGGTTGATCATGGTTTTTTCGGCTTTGGCTTGTAATGAGCTATCAACAAAGAATGGTCATTTAGGCTCGAAGAAGGTGGACTTGAGACAAAATTTACAAGGTAGGTCCATTTGGCTCGAGGCTTATTAGAAACATGACCTAGATCATCTCATTCCTACATGCGAAACCAGATATATCCAAAGAGTCAAGGAAAAATCCAAAATATACAACTAACATGGATGCAAAAACCACACAAGAAAGAGAGAATGGCAAGATGCAAAGCCATTTATATGTACATAGGCTCAAAATCTCACTGGTTAATTGCTTTGCCACTAATGGTCTATCTTTTTTGTTTTTCAGTCAGCCACTGCCTAAGATGCAAAAATTTCATTCCCTGTCAAGCTTGAAAAATCTATCTTCTAGGGGTCTGAATTAATTCCTACTACCTCATCCAATACTTAAAGAAATTGTTTCAAATTTTTTTTCAAGGTGTTTTTCTCAGCAATCAGAATTCTGAATTCAGTCAGGAAAAACAAAAGCAAAATTTTAACAAAAAATTGAATTTGGTTAGGCCGAGCCGAAGTCGGTCCAAATTCGACCGAGATGGAGTCGGACTCGGCATGGACTCGGCTTGGACAACCTTTTATCTAAAACAAAGGGAAATAGAAATGACTTGAAAAAGAAAAGGTTGGATTGAAATGAACACGAAAAGGGAAATTAAGACAAAAGAAAACCAAAACTAAAATTAACCAAACACAACAGATGATAACGACAAAAGTAACAAACAAAAACAGGAATTAAACATGAAAGGGCTAGTATGGACTTCGTCCTCCCCCCCACACTTGAATGATGCATTGTCCCTAATGCATGGCAGGAATATCGAGGGGTTATGAGGCTTGCCTCAAGAGGCGCCATGGAAGGATTCATCTTCAAGGATAGTGAATGTAGTGAAGTGGCATTAGTTGATCTCGGGGTCAGTTGGTCAGTCTCAGTCTATTCCGACTACCAACTCAAAATGTCCGAATTGGACTCGGCCTCAATGTTCTTTCTGGAGTCGCCTTCGTCCCATGGTTTTATTATTATTATTGTTTTTTTTTTGCAATAGAAATGACAAATTTCTTTCTGAGGGTGGAAAGAATGTGTGATGATGCACGTTTTTAGTCGTTTCAACGCGCTTATCAAATAACTAAAGCTAACTATAGTATAGCTAACCCTAGGTCATTCTTCTCAAGGACACAGTATGTTCAATTGTGAATTGGTGTAAAGTGAAGTGGAGTAGAATCTGAGATGTAAAGTACTGACTCGTCTCGGCAATGGCCGAGTTGCTCTCAACAGAGACTGAGCCGAGTCTTCCTCGCAGAGACGATCCTGCTTGATCTCGGTTGAGTGCAGACAGACGCTACAGAGGTGGACTACCTCTGTCTCAGACTCAAAGGTAGTAAACAAGGGGGGGGGGTTGGAGTGCAAGTAAAGCAGAAAGTAAACTAAGACTATGAATCCAGTAAACATATACTACTGTTACCGATTACTATTGTTATTATTATATAACTGTGTTCATGTCCAGTTCCATTAGTTCAAGTCCAACCCAGGTTCCACACTCTAGTTCTCAGTCCATATCAGCCTTTGGTAGTCTTAAGACAATCGCCAAACATTCGTCCATTGCCATACCGAGGAATTATGCAATCGCTACCTCATCAGTTGGCAGGGATTAGGTGCAGAGCTGATTTTAGGTTCTTGATTAACTATCGTTAACTAATTACCTACTGAATTAGTTAAACCAGTTCCGATCGGCTTAGCTTAACATTGTTCATATTCAAATGCAATCGCGATTCAAACATGAATTAAGGAAGAGGGAAGAGAAAGGAGATATGAAATGCAGAATGAAATCGATTAACAGAAACAGAATACAAATATAGTGGTTCTGACTTCAGATGAATCCATCTTCCACGACGATCGCCATGGTTGATGGTGGTGGTTCACCTCCGTTAGCCTGAACGCTGAGGATCAGCTCCACCAGAGTGCGTCAGTAGTCTGATCGGTCCCCTCTAGCAGACTTCGGCTTCCTAGTCTCAGACCTGCACTTCCTCAATCGAGAGAAACGCCAATGAGCACCGTGCACCACCGTGAAAACGGAGAGAGCGAGAGCGAGGAAAATGGGTATATTGAGTGTGAAATTAAAATGAATTCAAAGACAGAACGTGTAAAAAGTGAACAGCTCTTCCTATATATACACGAGCTGTGATATGCTAATCCTAACAAATCCTAACAGAATTACATTGTGAAAGATCCTATTCTACCCCTATCCGGATCTTCTAACGTGACATGGCAGATTTCCTAGGAGTGACATGGCAGCTGAGCTAACGCTGAGATGGCCTCCGAGCTGGATAGCTGATGTGGTCAATACAATTGGGCCTCTCTTCTGGGCTGCTGGGCTGCAAGGCATGGGTTGCCGAGACGACTCTGGTTCGGCCGAGATGGAGTCGGACTGGCCAGGATGACTTCATCTCGGCTGAGACTCCTTTTGTTGACCCTGGTCGACTCGGCTTGACCTGCAGAAGAAGGAGTGACACTTTTATTAGCTAAGGAATCTAAATTAACACAGATTTGTATTTCCTCCGTAATCGAACCCATAGAATGAATCTTAGCTAACAATCTACTCATAAGCACAGAATAGTCTTGTAAACCTCCTTCTTAGGCGTCTAAAAGATGTATAAATTGTGACTCATCAATGTGCAAAATCTGATATCTAGCATTTTCGCTCTACTCCTATTGGTAATAGCTTGGGGAAGCTTTCCCCTCATCCATCCTGCCAAGCTCAATATGATGTCTTTTGGTGACTCTTGGAACCAATTAGCTTAATGGTGAATGTCTAACCAAGTAGCTACATGAGCTTCTTGGTTTCTTCAAATCTTGGAGCAGTTCTTTCTGCTGCTCAATTTGGAGCTGGTTGATCATGAATACCATACTTGTATTGCCGACATCTCTGGTTAGTTTTGGACTCGGTTGTTGAGACTGGATTGGCCATTCCAAGTGTAAAGTTGACTGGTTTAGAATCCTCCCAATTGTCCACGTGTAAAGTTGGTAACCAGGCATACTATTGACATCTATTCGGTTTTGGCGTACATCTTTTAGACACCTAAGAAGGAGGTTTGCAAAACTATTCTGTGCTTAAGAATGGATTGTTAGCTAACACTCATTCTATGGGCTTGAATACAGAGAAAATTCAAATCTGTGTTAATTCAAATGTCTTAACTAATAAAAGTGTCACTCCTTCTTCTGCAGGTCAAGCCGTGTTGATCAAGGTCAACAAAAGGAGTCTCAGCCAAGATGAAGTCATCCTAACCAGTCCGACTCCATCTCGGCCGGACCAGAGTCGTCTCGGCAATCCATGCCTTGCAGCCCAGCAGCCTAGTAGAGAGGCCCAATTGTATTGACCACATCAGCTATCCAGCTCGGAGGCCATATCAGCATTAGCTCAACTGCCATGTCACTCCTAGGAAATCTGCCATGTCACGATAGAAGATCTGCATAGGGGTAGAATGGGATCTTCACAGTGTAATTCTGTTAGGATTCGTTAGGATTAGCATACCACAGCTCGTGTATATATAGGAGGAGCTGTGCACTTTTTACACGTTCTGTCTTTGAAATCACTCTTAATACATTTCATTTACTCCATTTCCTTGCCCTCATCCTTCCATTCCTGGTGGTGCACGGTGCTGCATTGGCGTTTCTCTCGATTGAGGAAGTGCAGGTCTGAGACTGGGAAGCTGAAGTCTGCTAGAGGGGACCGATCAGACTACTGACGCACTCTGGTGGAGCTGATCCTCAGCGCTCAGGCTAACGGAGGTGAACCACCACCGTCAACCATGGCGATCGTCGTGGAAGATGGATTCATCTGAATTCAGGACCATTGTATTTGTATTCCATTCCTGTTAATCAATTTCATTCTACACTCTCATCCCCATTCTCTTCCTCTACTCTAATTCATGATTTGATCGGCGATTGCAATTAAATTGTGAACAATGTTAAGCTAAGCCGATTGGAACTGGTTTAACTAATTTAGTAGGTAATCAATTGGCGGTTGTTAACTGAGAACCTAAAATAAGCTCTGAACTTAATCCCTGCCAATTGATGAGGTAGCGATTGCATAAATCCTTGGTATGCCAATGGACGAACCTTTGGCGATTGCCATAAGACTTGCCAAGGCTGATATGGATTGAGAACTGGAGTGTGGAGCCTGGACTGAACTTGGATTAATGGGACTGAATATGAGCACAGTTAAACAATAATAATAAGAGATAACTAGTAACAGTAGTATATGTTTATCGCATTCATAGTCTTAGTCTATTTCCTGCATTACTTGCATTCCCAACCCCCCTGTTTACTACTTTTGATTCTAAGGCAGAGATAGTCCATCTTTGTAGCGTCTGTCTGCACACAGCCGAGACCAAGCCAGATTATCTCTATTGGGATCATCTCGGCTCAGTCTTTGCCGAGAGCCGCTCGGCCAGTGCCGAGAGCCGCTCGGCCAATGCCGAGGGAAGTCAGTACTTCACATCTCAGATTCTTCATCACTTCACTTAACACCACTTCACAACTGAACACACTGTGTCCTTGAGAAGAATGACCTAGGGTTAGCTATACTATAGTTAGCTTTAGTTATTTGGTAAGCGCGTAAAACGACTAGAAAAACTCGCATCATCAAATTGGCGCTGTTGCCGGGGACACAAGTTCTTTTGTGTCTTTGTGTGCCAAGTTAAGTGAAGTCGAATTCCGAGTCTACAAAGTGTGTCTGTCAAGTCAGTCTTGAGTCTTTTGAACTTGTCTATGTCTGTCTGTTTTGTTTACGGATCCTAAATAAAAAGCATGTTGACTATTATTTGTTTCTCTGCGTTTATTCACCGCTAAAAAAAAAAAAAAAAAGAAGAAAGAAATCAAACATTTATTTCTGTAGCTACGTAGAATTGGCATTCTGTTTTGCATTCACTACTGTATCTTTCTTTCTGCATTGCATTCTTGCATTCAGCTAGTTTTTCTGTTTGCACTCTTGCTAGTTTAATTGCATTCTTTCTGCATGTCATTTTGTAGTTCCATTAGTTAGTTAACTGATAGCTGTAGTTTCCAATTCTGCATTCTGATTTTTCTGCATAACATGTACAATGCATGACTAGGAGTAGTACTGACCCATTGTATGTTTTTGACCCAGAAATAGAATTAACTTTACGTAGATTACGCAGAATTAGGAACACTACAGTAAATAATAGTATCAATATAGATTATGTAGCTGACTCTAACCAGCTTTACACTAACAGTTTTGTTTCTAGTTCTGACGTTTTTGCTACATGCAAATTCATATAGCCCCTGAAGATCAACATAAGACAACCTTCACCTGCCCATTTGGCACCTTTGCATATACACGCATGCCATTCGGCCTTTACAATGCCCCGAGCACATTTCAACGTTGCATGATGAGCATCTTCTCGGACTTGTTGCAGGACTGTATGGAGGTATTCATGGACGACTTCACGGTGTACGCTGACTCATTTAAAGCATACCTGAATAATCTATCAAGGGTGTTAAAGAGATGCATTGACACAAACCTCGTGCTCAATTTTGAAAAATGTCACTTCATGGTGACTGAAGGCATAGTGTTGGGCCATCTGGTATCCAACAGAGGTATTGAAGTGGATAAGGCTAAGATAGATACCATAGCATCCCTTCCAAACCCCTCTTCTGTGAGGGAGGTTCGCTCATTTCTAGGACACGCAGGCTTTTATAGAAGATTCATCAAGAATTTTAGCAAACTTGCCCTCCCTCTGTCCAAGCTGCTACAGAAGGATGTGGAATTCAACTTTGACCAGCCCTGTATTAAAGCATTTCAGGAGCTGAAAAACAGACTCACATCCGCCCCCATTCTCCAAGCACCAAACTGGGACCTGCCATTTGAACTAATGTGCGATGCATCCAAGTCGGCATTAGGAGCTGTTCTCGGCCAGAGAGCTGGAACCGGCCTCCCAGTGCAGGTAATTGCCTATGCATCTCGAACTATGGACCCGGCCCAGCAGAATTACACAACAACTGAGAAGGAACTATTAGCAATTGTATTTGCTCTGGACAAATTCCGCCCATACCTTCTCGGCTCAAGGATTATTGTGTTCTCTGATCATGCGGCTTTGAGATACTTGTTGAAGAAGCCTGATGCCAAGCCAAGACTGATTCGGTGGATGCTTCTCCTTCAAGAATTCAACATAGAAATCAGAGATAAAAGAGGTGCTGAGAATTCTGTAGCTGATCACCTGAGCAGAATTGAAAAAGAAAGCGAACTGATGCCTATCCGAGACGAGTTTCCAGATGAGCACCTGTTGCACATTAATTCGTCTCCACCATGGTTTGCTGACATTTGTAATTTTGTGGCAGCATCTCGGTTTCCACCAGAGGCATCTCGGGCATACAAAGATAAGCTCCGAAGCGATGCCAAATACTACATTTGGGATGATCCCTACCTTTGGAGATTAGGCAGTGACAAAGTCATCCGCAGGTGCATTCCTGATGCCGAGACCAACTTGGTCCTCCAGTTCTGTCACTCGGCACCTAGAGGCGGTCATTATGGATCCAATCGGGTCTGTGCCATCTCGGCCTGATCCAGAACATCTTCGGCCTAGCAGAATTTCAATTCTGTCATTTACTTTTAAAGCTTTCCTCCTAAACAGAATTTCAAAGTGGATTGTCAAAAATAAAATTGTTTTGAAAAGAATCTTGAATTGACTTCTGTATGTTTGAAAAAGGCAGTAGGAGTAACTCTACAACTTTGGCAAGAGATTTCCCTAGCTTGAGGGGAATGAAGCTTTTGTGCTCTAGTCAGTGATTGATTGTAGAACTAAAAAGGAAACCCTCTATGATAGAGCAAAATACAACCTGTGTGAGATTTTGAGCCCTTGTAATTATTAATGGCTTACATCTTGCCATTTCTCTTTTTCTTTTAATGAGATTTTTGCATTCATATTAACTGCATATTCTACATTTTGCCTCAACTCTCTGGATACAACTGTTCTCACATGCAGGAATGACATGATCAAGGCCATGTTTCTTATAAGCCCTGAGCCAAATAAAGCCTACCTGAACAAATGTGTCTGTTGTTTACCCCTTTTTGAGCCTAATATAACCATTCTTCCAAAACAGCTCACTACAAGCCAAGGCCAGAAAAACCATGAATCAACCTCACCCTCGAGGAGCAGAGGAGCTTTGGAATTGTTTTGGGAGTAAGTCATGACCAAGTGTGGGGGAACTCCAGGAAGCAAAAGGTTGTTCAGCACCCTCTAAGGCTTGAAAATGCAAGAAAAAGAATAAAAGCGAGTGAAAGAAAGAAAAGAGAAAAAGAGGAAGCAGCAGCTGAAAATCTGAGCTGAAACGGACAAAGAGAGAAATAGCTGCATAAAATTGTATAATAAGAAAAAGAAAAGAAAATGAGCTAGTAGCAGCAAGAGGGAGGAATTGACAGCATCCTGGGTTAACCCTCAGGCCGATAAAGCTTACTCCCCATTGCTCCTCTCTCCTCGTGGGTCGTAAAGCTAGTTTTCCCATATGTTATCCTACCCGTGACCCAGCCTCGCTACAAATTGAAAAGAAGTCCTAGTGATCATAATTGTGAGTGTTTTTGTAGGTGTAAAAAGAGAGATTTGCCAAAGTATGGTAATATCTGTTCCATGAATGTTGAGTGTAAATGCAAACCCAAACATGTCAGAAATGAGGGAGTTATTTGCCTAAAAGAGAGCTCTGTCACTCTTGGTTACCTTCTCTTGTTTGCAGGTCATGAATTTGCCTAGAGCGCAGAAGGAGTAATTTCCGGATTGTTAGAGTATCTCGACTTCAGAGTGAATGAGTGCTGACTCTGTCTCGGTTGAACTAAAGGAAGCCAAGTGAAAAATTGTTTTCTATCTTTAAAATTTCCCCTTGTTGATTTTCATTTTATTATGCCCAGGAGTGCAAAAGGGTAAGTGTGGGGGTGTGATGAGTCACAATTTGTACATCTTTTAGACATCTAAGAAGGAGGTTTGCAAAACTATTCTGTGCTTAAGAATGGATTGTTAGCTAAGACTCATTCTATGGGCTTGAATACAGAGAAAATACAAATCTGTGTTAATTCAGATGTCTTAACTAATAAAAGTGTCACTCCTTCTTCTGCAGGTCAAGCCGTGTTGATCAGGGTCAACAAAAGGAGTCTCAGCCAAGATGAAGTCATCCTAACCAGTCCGACTCCATCTCGGCCGGACCAGAGTCGTCTCGGCAACCCATGCCTTGCAGCCCAACAGCCTAGTAGAGAGGCCCAATTGTATTGACCACATCAGCTATCTAGCTCGGAGGCCATCTTAGCGTTAGCTCAACTGCCATGTCACTCCTAGGAAATCTGCCATGTCACGATATAAGATCTGCATAGGGGTAGAATGGGATCTTCACAGTGTAATTCTGTTAGGATTCGTTAGGATTAGCATACCACAGCTCGTGTATATATAGGAGGAGCTGTGCACTTTTTACACGTTCTGTCTTTGAAATCACTCTTAATACATTTCATTTACTCCATTTCCTCGCCCTCATCCTTCCATTCCTGGTGGTGCACGATGCTGCATTGGCATTTCTCTCGATTGAGGAAGTGCAGGTCTGAGACTGGGAAGCCGAAGTCTGCCAGAGGGGACCGATCAGACTACTGACGCACTCTGGTGGAGCTGATCCTCAGCGCTCAGGCTAACGGAGGTGAACCACCACCGTCAACCATGGAGATCGTCGTGGAAGATGGATTCATCTGAATTCAGGACCACTGTATTTGTATTCCATTCCTGTTAATCAATTTCATTCTACACTCTCATCCCCATTCTCTTCCTCTACTCTAATTCATGATTTGATCCACGATTGCAATTAAATTGTGAACAATGTTAAGCTAAGCCGATTGGAACTGGTTTAACTAATTTAGTAGGTAATCAATTGGCGGTTGTTAACTGAGAACCTAAAATCAGCTTTAAACTTAATCCCTGCCAACTGATGAGGTAGCGATTGCATAAATCCTCGGTATGGCAATGGACGAACCTTTGGCGATTGCCATAAGACTTGCCAAGGCTGATATGGATTGAGAACTGGAGTGTGGAGCCTGGACTGAACTTGGATTAATGGGACTGAATATGAGCACAATTAAACAATAATAATAAGAGATAACTAGTAACAGTAGTATATGTTTATCGCATTCATAGTCTTAGTCTATTTCCTGCATTACTTGCATTCCCAACCCCCCTGTTTACTACTTTTCAGTCTGAGGAAGAGATAGTCCATCTTTGTAGCGTCTGTCTGCACTCAGCCGAGACCAAGCCGGATTATCTCTATTGGGATCATCTCGGCTCAGTCTTTGCCGAGAGCCGCTCGGCCAGTGCCGAGGGAAGTCAGTACTTCACATCTCAGATTCTTCATCACTTCACTTAACACCACTTCACAACTGAACACACTGTGTCCTTGAGAAGAATGACCTAGGGTTAGCTATACTATAGTTAGCTTTAGTTATTTGGTAAGCGCGTAAAACGACTAGAAAAACTCGCATCATCAATTACCGAAAACAGGCTCGGCTTCCATTTCCATGCTTGAGTTGGATATGGATGGTACTCGCTTGCGAACTCTATTGTCAGAGATGGAGTCGGACTTGGCACGTGTCTCCTTGCGCGAGTCGGTTTTGTCTCGCCCCGACTTCACTTGGCCGACTCGGGCAGGATTCGGCACTTGGTTTTTTGAGTCGATCTCAGCCATTAGTTGCTTCTGACTCTATTTGTCTGAATCAGACTCGGTATTTGTCTTATTTCTCGAGTCACTCTCGGCTCTTGTCAGATTTTGGCAGTTGGGAATTGGCTAATTCTCGGCCTATTTGTGGTTGCGGCTCCCGGGATTGGACTCAGTGTCCTCTAGATTGTTCAACTCAAAACTGGCTTCTTCTAAGTTGTTGGACTTAGCTCTGGCTTCCACTTGGAGATTAGAGTCGATCACTACTTCCTCCCGATTTTCGGAGTCGGCATGATCCACAATTGCAATCTTATCAACAAGATCCAAACCCTCAACCACAAAGTCGGCACTTCCAGTTATATTAATACTATCCGACTTATCAACCATAGAATCAACATCCTCGGCGCTATTAGCAAAATCAATGTCAGCATATCTAGGATCAGCATATCTAGGCTCAGCAATATCAGCATCAACACCTACAGGATCAACTATCTCAACCCCGGTAACCTAGTCCATCTGGACAAGGGACTCGGCACCTATTGTCATGTCAATAAGGTCAATAACATTAGTCACAAAATTTGCAATTTTAACCACATCATCCGGATTAGAAACAGTTGGCATGCAATCCATAATCTCAGCCATCTTAATAGAGTCGGCATCAACAAGTATGGAGTAGGAAAAGCCCGATGCAATAGTTATGGCTATTACAAGTTGCATTGCTACCACTTCTAAGTCAGTTATAACTCTTGCACCTGCATCCTTCATTACAATGGTATAGGCGTAGTTACAATCAACAGTAGGACTCTCTAAATCCGGAATTTCAGAATATCCACAATGCACTTGGACGGATTGTTGTTGTGGTATCTCCTTGCCATTCCACCCAGTTACATCACTCATACTTACTTCCTATGGGTTGGGGATAGTGTGAGAAGGACTACATCCAAATCTCTCAGAATGTAGTTGATTTATAGTGGCGGTTAATTCTGCAATTTGTTTTTGCAAATCTTGCAACTCCTACAGTGTGATGCACATATCTTCTTGGAATTCCTTGTTGGTTATGGGCATCTGGTTGGTCCAGTTCCCTAAGGAACTCTCCCTTTGTGGGAAATGTATGTTGTTCATAACCCTCTGCTGCGGTCTAAATGGAAGTTGTGATTCTTGCAAAATGGGACAATTATTGGTTGGATGTCCTATAGAGCCACACATACCACATCCATCTATGTTTCTTTCAAAGCTCTAATTGGCAGCAACAGCTATCCCATTCATTCCTTTGAATGTCGGGGCTCCCCTATTATCAAAATGGTGAATGTTACTTGAAAAATCATGTAACTCAGGCAACACAATTGTTAGCTCAAATGGATAATGCTCGTATGGCTGGGCTTGTTCCCATTCGGGATATCGAGGACACCATGGTTGATACATCATGGCATCAAAATGTGCAACTTATTCCCTTCTCTATTAGAGCTAGGAGCTGAGTTATCAAGATCAGAAGAATTAGGAACAATACTAGTATCAAAATGCACAATGTTATGAACAGGATTAGAAATCAAAAAGAAAAAGAAAAGATAACAGAGTTTGAAAAATAGAAAAACGGAAAGATAATTGAATTAAAACATCAAAGCATCAGAAGAAATAAAATCAAAAAATAGAAGAATAGAAAAATACAGATATAGAGACAGAAAAATAGAAAGAAAATGAAAAAAATAGAAGCATAAAAACAAATGGCAAAAGAAATAGAGGCATAGAAGGGAAACTGAATAATGAAAAATAACATAACAATTGTAAACTGGTTAGAATGTTACTAGAAAAAAATTGATGCATGGAAAAGAAAAAAATCATATAGAGAAATTGCAGAATCAAGTATGCAGAAAAAGCAGAATTAGTTATGCAGAAGAAGATAAAGTCAATTATGCAAATCAAAAAACAGAAAACAAGTAGCCATCAGAAAACAAAACCAATCATGCAAAAAGTTAGAAAATGTTGATGCAAAAAAGTAGATATGGTTAATGATGCAAAGAGGGTTAAGCTGTTTTTTTTTTGGGTAGTGGAATTCACGCATAAAGTTTTTAACACCTATTCAGCATGTTGTATTATTACAGGATCCAAATCAAAGCAGATAAACTTTTAGACTCTATGACTCGATTGACACAACAATCTACAAACTCGAAATTCAGCTTAGCTCAGGTTTGGCACACAAAGACACAAAAGAACTTGTGTCCCCGACAACAACACAATTTGATAAGTGTATTTTTAGTCGTCTCAATGCGCATTAAATAAACTAAAGCTAACTTTAGCATAGTCAACCCTAGGTCAAATTTTCTCAAGGACACGGTGTGCTCCATTATGACTTTAATGTGAAAACTAAGTGACACAGAACTCAAGTGTAGAATGCAGACTCACTCTTGGTTGGAGGTCGAGTTGCTTTCGGCAGAGATTGGTTCGATATGGTCTTGACACTAATTTGATAAGTATATTTTTAGTCATCTCAATGCGCATCAAATAAACTAAAGCTAACAATAGCATAGTCAATCCCAGGTTGAATTTTTTCAAGGACACAGTATGCTTAATTATGACTTTAATGTGAAAACTATGTGACACAGAACTCAAGTGTAGAATGCAGACTCACTCAGGAGTATGCTGGTGGGGACTCTTGATGAGCTGAGATCAATTCGGCCTGTAGAAATGAATTAATTCTTTTATTAGCTAAAATCCTCAAGTTAGCACAGATTTATACTTTCCCTATTTCTAGGTCCATAATATGAATCTTAGCTAATACTCAATTCTTAAGCACCAAATAATCCCAAAAACACTCATCACAAGCATGGAGTACAAAGTAGTTCAATATGATAGGAATTGCACACAGAAAAATATGGAAACATCAATATTATTGACGAACCAAGTTATTGATACAGAGATTGATACATGGAATGGATGAGATCACAAACTAACTCAGTTTACCACGACAATCGCCATGGATGAAATTGTGGTGGTCCAGCCAAAGAAGACCAAGGAACTTGAGAAGTAGTACCCTCTAGAGCGTGCCTTGAAGATGAACAAACTCATCCCTCTTGGTTAGTCATCTCTAGCAGCTTAGCTTAGCTTGAACCTTAACCTACGCTCACTGACCAGGCATCATTAAGGCACCATGCACCACCAAGACGATAGAATGAGAGCGAAGAAGATGAATTGTAGAATCGTAAAACAGAGTGTGTATCAACTCCCTTAACTACGATGTATGCTTCCCTATTTATACACATTCCTAGCTTCTAGCGGACGTTTCTAAGAGAAGTTACAGAGAAGTTTCTAGAAGCTTCTAACTAATAACTATCTTTCTAGAAGTTTCTAATCATTAACCACCTACAGCTACTGCTTGCTTCCTTGAGACTCTTTGCTCCATGCGTCAACTTTTGCTGGAGTCGATTTTAATGGCTGAAGCGGATTCGATTCCTTAGGTTCATAACCTGGGCCAACTGAGAGTCAGGCTCAGACTTCGGTTTATAGTAGGTCTCGGCTAGTCCGGGACCCCTGTTTTGACCTGCACAAGTAAGATGAACATTTCATTAGCTAATATCCTCAAATTAACACAGATTTATATTTTTCCTATTTCTAGGCTAATAATCTAAATCTTAGCTAATATGAGTTCCCTAGTTACAAATCATATTTAATTGTGGCCATCTTAAGACCATGTAAGGTGTCTAAAATATGACTTATCAGACCCCCTACACTTACACTTTTGCAATCTTGGGCAAAATCAGACACAAAATTTTTGAAGAAGGTAAAGGAAACTTAACCGTGAGAACTGTATGTAGTCAATCAATTTTGAAATCTTTCACTTTTTATTGAAACAGAACAAGCATGCATTCGTCCCAAAAAAATCAAGTTATTCAATCAATCCATGGAAGTACTCCTTCCCTTATCCAAATTTGATAAGCAACGTAGGACTTAAAGAGCAACTAGAAGATGATAGAGCTTCTCACCAGCCATATGCTCTCAATCTCTCAAGTGTTTAGGGTGTTGCTAACCTGCCTTTAACTTCCACTCTTTAACCCACATGCGAAAAATGATCAAAAGGACTTTTTAAGGGTTGTATCTTGGCCAAAGGAAAGGTAGGAAGGAAGATAGAAGGTCAAGTGAGCTTGAGATCCGAAGAGGAGAAAGGAGCAATAGGGAATGAGTTCCACAAGTATAGAGACTATCTCGAGAGAATTACAATACTTCCTCTTTCTTCTTTTGCTTCACCTTTTGTCTTGCGGCTTCACTTTTTGTATTTGTACTTTTGTTTTTATAGTATTTTTACCATTGCCACTTCCCTTGTTTTCTTTTCTTTTCCTTCTTTTCGTACCCCTCTTCTTTTCTTTTTATATCAGCCCTTGTTTTTTCAATATCCAAGTACTACTTGGTAAAAACCACTTTTCAAATAGAGGGTAAACAAGGGATTCATTTCACAAGGTAGGTCTTATTTAGCTTAGTAGCTTGTAAAGAAAAAATGACCTAAATCATCTCATTAATGCATGTGTGGCAAGAAGTGTAGAGAGAGTCAAGGCAAAACCTAGAGTAATTTGTCAACATAGATGCAAAATCACACAAGAAAGAAGAGAATGGCAAGATAAAAGTTATTTTGTCTATACAAGGCTCAAAATCTTATTTGGTTAAATTTGCTCTATCACTCAATGGTTTCAACTTCAATCTTTCAGTTACTTATCTTCCTAAGGATGGAAAATTTTCCTTCCATGTTAAGTTTGAAAACTTTTTATCCAAGATTATGGATTACCTATGTCTACTTCATCCAACCTACAAACTTCCAACTGATTCTCTACAATATAGTTTTCTCAGGGTTGGAAAGCATAGGCTTTGGAGGAAAAACAAAGTAAGGAAAAAACGAAAGAAACAAAATTAACAGAAAATAGAAAACAGGAATGTAAAATAGAAAATAGAAAGTAGAAAATAGAAAATAGGAAACGGAAAATAGAAATGTAAAATGGAAATGGAGACAGAATCAGAGTCGGATCGAATAAACATGAAAATGAAATTTAAGCTAACCCCGGACTAACTACACCCAACTATCCCCCTCCACACTTAGACGATGCATTGCCCTTAATGCATAGCATGCTTGTAACGAGAAACGGATGATGTCCTCAAGGTGTGCCTGCCGGTGATCGAGGTCTTTCAGCGAGATGCTCTCCACCTTGCTCAGTAGTTATGATGGACCTTCATGAAAATGTTTTAATTTTTTCCCATTGACTTGGAAGATTTTGTTGCTAAGGGAAAAATATTAATAATAACAAATGGATCGTCCCATCTAGAACAAAGCTTACCAACTATGAGTTTTAATATGGAATTGAACAAGAGCACCTTCTGGTCGACTTTGAACTCTTTTCTCAGGATCTGGTTATCATGGAACTATTTTACCTTCTGCTTATAGATTTGAGAGTTCTCATAGGCCTCCAAGCATAGCTCCTCCAGTTCCTGTAACTGGAGTTTCCTATCCTTGTCGGCTCGGTCATACGCCATGTTGCATTTCTTCATGGCCTAGTATGCTCTGTGTTCTATCTCAACCGGCAGATGATAGGCTTTGCCGAACACAATCTGGTAAGGAAGCATCCCTAGCAGAGTTCAGTACGCTATCCTATGAGCCCAAGAGGCATCTTCTAAAAGTCAACTCCAGTCCTTTCGATTGGGGTTCGCCATTTTCTGTAATGTTTTCTTAATTTCCCTATTGAAGACTTCAGCTTGGTCGTTGGTCTAAAGGTGATATGGAGTAGCGATTCTATGTATTACTCCATATTTCTTGAGTAAGGAGGATATAGCACTATTGTAGAAATGAGTTCCTTGATCACTGATAAGAGCTTTAGGCACACTGAACCTACAAAAAATATTAGACTTCAAGAAATCCACAACCACTTTTGCATCATTGGTCCTGGTGACTATGCCACTACCCATCTGGAAACGTAATCAACGGTAAGCAATATATATGAGTAACCATTGGAGATAGGGAATTTTCCCATGAAATCAATACCTCACACATAAAAATTTTCATAGATCAAGACTGGTTGTTGAGGCATTTTGTTCCTTCGGCTTCTTGCCATTTCGGATTGTTGACATTGCTCATAGGTCGAGACGAATTTATGAGCGTCTCGGTAAATGGTATGCCAGTAGAAGCCACAATCGAGGACCTTCTGGGCAGTCCGAGTTGACCCATAATGGGCGTGTCTAGTAGTAGAGTGGCAGAAATGGAGCATTGAGAGGAACTCAGCATTCAGAATGCACGTACGAGTTATTTGGTCATTGCAAAATCTCCAAAGGTAGGGATCGTCGTAGACATAATATTTTGCTTCTCTTTCAAGTTTTGCTTTATATGCTCTGGATGCACCTGGCGGGAATGTAGAAGTGACAAGGAAGTTGTATATGTTAGCAAACCACGACTGACTCTGGGCTATCCGCATAAGTTGTTCAATGGGGAAGTCGTCTTGATTTGGCATTGGGTCAACTCTTCCCCGAATGTGGCTCAAATGATCTACTATTGTATTTTTGGCACCCTTCTTGCCTCTAATCTCAAGATTGAATTCCTGAAGGAGAAGCATCCATTGAATGAGTCTCGGCTTCACATCCATCTTCTTTAGAAGGTACTTTAATGCAACGTGGTCAGAGAAGACTATGACCTTGGAGCCAAGCAAATATGCATGAAATTTGTCCAGGGCCAATACAATTGTAAATAGCTTTTTCTTCGTAATCGTATAGTTTATTTAGGCTGCATCCATGGTTCGATAAGCGTAAGCGATTACATGTGCTGCCTTGCCGACTCCGACTCCTTGCCCTAGGACGACTCTGAATGCCAAGTGGGAGGCATCACACATTAACTCAAATGGCAGCTCCCAGTTTGGTGCTTGCACTATTGGTGCAGATGTTACTCTAGTTTATAGTTCTTTGAAGGCTTCTACAGATGCTTCATCGAAGACAAAATCCACATCCTTTTGTAGCAGTTTGGACAGAGGCAAGGCGATCTTGCTAAAATTTCTGATGAACTGCCTATAGAAGCCTGCATGTCCTAAGAATGAGTGCACATCCCGTACTGAAACGGGGTTAGGGAGAGATGTAATGACGTTGACCTTTGCTTTATTGACTTTAATGCCTCTACTTGATACCGGATGGCCCAATACAATTCCTTCTATAACCATGAAATGACATTTCTCAAAGTTTAGTACCAGGTTTGTGTCAATGCATCTTTTCAGTACTCGGGACTGATTTTCCAAAATGCGTCAAAGGTGTTAGCATACACCGTGAAGTCATCCATATAGACCTCCATGCATTCCTCTAGTAGATTCGAGAAGATGCTGAGCACACATCTTTGGAATGTGCTTGGAGCATTGTAGATCCCAAACGGCATTCTAGCATATGCAAATGTGCCAAAAGGACATGTGAAGGTTGTCTTATGTTGGTCTTTAGGTGCTATATGAATCTACATGTATCTGGAATATCCGTCCAGGAAGCAGTAATGGGATTTCCCAACCAGCTTTCCCAAGAGTTGATCTATAAACGACAAAGGAAAGTGGTCCTTGCGAGTTGCTGAGTTTAGCTTTCTGTAGTCAATGCAAACTCACCAACTGTTCTAAATCCGATTCGGCGCCATCTCGGCATGTTGATTCTTCGTGACAATCATCCCGGACTTCTTCGGCACTACTTGCATCGGACTGACCCAATTACTATCCGAGATGGGGTAGATGATCCCGCCAATAAGTAGTTTGGTGACTTCTTTCTTCACAACGTCGAGGATGTTCGAATTCAGCCTCCTTTGTTGTTGCCTTCTTGGACAGGCTTCTTCCTCCATTAAGATTCTATGTGTACAAATGGAGGGTTTATTCCTAGAAGGGTCGGAAAGTTTCCATCGGATTGCCTTCTGGTGTTGCCAGAGGACCTTCAGCAATTTCTCCTCCTGCTCTCGGTGGAGGTTGTTGGCTATGATCATAAGGGAATATTAATTATTGTCCAAGTATACATACTTTAGGTGATCTGGCAAAGGTTTTAATTCGTGGTCCAGTGGTGATTGAGGTGGAAGTATGTCGGTGGTGGATCTTGGCTAGGGTTGACCGACTTGATTTAGAGTCAGCACTTGGTGTGCCGAGTCGGTCTTGGTTTCAGTTTGCTTTTGGTTTGGATTGTCCGAGTTGCATTCGGCACTTGATGAGCTGAGGCGGTCTCAGCCTTAGTTAGCTTTCGGCCTTCACTTGTCGAATCAGACTTGGCATCTATTGTTGCCATCTAATATAGTGTCAGTCTTTTGGAAACTTGAATTCTTGCACTTATTGAACATTCTGGTTCTTCATCGTGCCTACATACCTGACCAAGTAAATCAATGGAATCAAAAATATTCATCAGGTTATCAGGACTGTTAACATGGTTTCCGGAGTCAGATGGGTCTACACTTCAATCTTGTTGGTGAAGTCGGTTTTTTCTACTACAAAACCTGCACGTGCAAACATATTAGAAATTTCAATAAAAGGTGCCATGTTGTCACTGCTGGAGTCTAGTTATGTAAATTCTTCAACTAGTTCTTCTATCATATCAATGATGTAGAGGGAATGGTCCTTATGGGGATGCTTCTTTGCATCGAAAATATTGAACTAAACAAAGTTATTCTTGAATTCCATTGAAAGTGTCCCGACATATACATCAATCTTTGTTCTTGTCGTCATTAGAAATGGTCGTCCTAGAATTAAGGTAGATCCATTTCCAAGCGTTTCGTCCTCCATGTCTAGCACATAGAAATCGGCTGGAAAAATCAACTTGTTGACTCAGACGAGAACATCTTCAAGAATACCTACAGGTTGTACAACATATCTATTGGCTGGTTGTATGACAACGCCTATAGGCTCTAGATCTCCAAAGTTTAGGGACTTGTAGACTAATGTTGGCATGACATTGATCGAGGCTCCGAGGTCTAGCATGGCATCGACGAAGGTACAGTTGCCAATGGTGCATGGGACTAAGAAAATTCCAGGATCTCTACATTTTCTCAGTAGAGCTAGTTGTGTTCTTGCCGTGACATCCTTTTGAATGAACGCTGATAAAACACCTCCCACTTTGGCTCTTGCCTTTAGTTTCTTCCTTTTGTATATGTGATGAGTCATAAAATGTACATCTTAAGTGGACCTAAGAAGGGCACCATTGAGCAACTCACGAGCTTAAGAGATGACTGTTAGCTAAGATCCAGATTAATGGCCTAAACTTGAGTAAAACACAATTTGTGCTTAATCAAGGTTTTTAGCTAACTATCTCTTCATTGCAGGTTCAGCCAAACTCAGCCCGCTATCAAAAGCCCAGGCCGAGAACCTCTCGGCCAGGCCGAGACTCGAACCATGCAGGGAGCCTAGTCAGCTAGATCCAGGGGGAACGCCTCGTCAGCAATCAGAGCCACCTCGGGTCCAGCTCAGCTCCACGTCACTACCTGGAGTAGCTTGCAACGCAAGTCACAGCAAGGGTAGAATAGGAATTGTACATGTAATTCTGTTAGCATCGTTAGCTGTGTCCACTCTTGTATAAATATATAGAGCTCTGAACGAATAGGGGCTTTTGGCATTCAAACTTTCCTGCGTTCATAATTCCGAACTCTCTCGTTCTCTTCTCCTCCGCTCACGGTGGTACACAATGTTGTTAATGGGGATTCTTTCGATTGAGGAAATGCAGGCCAAGAACTGAGAGGCCGAAGGTTATCAGAGGAGACCAATTGGAGCACCAACGCACTCTGGTGGACCTGAACCTCAGCGTCTTAGCTAGTTGAGGTGAATCATCGCCGTCGTCCATGGCGATCGTCGTGGAAGTTGGAATCATCGAATCCAGGCCCTGTGTTTGTATTTTGCTTTCAATATTATAAGCGTTTTCTGAATTCTGAACTCCATTGCATTCCTGAAATTTAAGTTCAATTACTGTGTTGCGATTGCACCTAGTAACGGAACAATGTTAAACTAAGCCGATTGGAACTGGTTTAGCTAATTCAGTAGGTAATCACTTGATGATTGTTGATTGAGAATCTAAAATCTGCTTGAACCTAATCTCTGCCAGCTGATGAGGTGGCGATTGTGTAAGTCCTCGGTATGGTAAGGGACGGACCTTTGGCGATTGCCATAAGAACACTAGAGGCTGATGAGGACTGTAATTGGAGTGATTGAACCAGAAAGACCTTGCTTATTGGAACTAAACATGAACACAGTAATAGCAATAGCATTAGGAGTAGCGTAATTGCATTTGATTATAGTTAAGCTCTGTTTTGATTCCAATTGCATTCCAACCCCCCTTGTTTACCGCTTTCTAAGTCCGAGACAGAGATAGTCCACCTCTGTAGCGTTTGTCTGCACTCAGCTGAGACTAAGCCGGATTCTCTCTATTGGGATCATCTCGGTTCAGTCTCTATTGAGAGCAACTCGGCCATTGCCGAGACAAGTCGGTATTTTACACTTAGATTCTACTTCCGTTTGCTTCACACCAATTCACAACTGAGCACACTGTGTCCTTGAGAAGAATGACCTAGGGTTAGCTATACTATAGTTAGCTTTAGTTATTTGATGAGCGCGTAAAACGACTGTAAAAACGCCCAACATCAAATTGGCGCCATTGCCGGGGACACAAGTTCTTTTGTGTTTCGCTGTGCCAAGTAAACTGAGTCGAATCCGAGTTGTAAGAAGTTTTGTTTAGAGTTGTTAAGTTTGAATCTGTCAATAAATCTCTACGTGAATTCACTGATAAAATAAAAACAAATATATACATATAGATATAGAATAAATTCTTAATTCTGCATTGCATACATTAAATTTTCTAACTCTGCATTGCACTTAATTCAGCATTACATAGTGACCACATTCTGTTCCAGTAGAATTAATTGTTGTTTTAGTTACTTTAAATCCCGCATGATGCATGACTAGGAGTAGCACTGACCCACTGTATACTTTTGATCCATAAATAGAACTAACTTTACGAAGACTGCGAAAAATTAGAAACACCACAGTAAATAGTAGTAGTAGTGTGAATTCTGCTATTAACTCTGACCAGTTTTGTACTGACCAGTTTTGTACTGACCAGTTTTGTACTGACCATTTTATTGCGAGTACTAACAATTTCACAGAGCCAGGGCAGATGGAACACCAAGACAGGACGTTGAAAGAGCTAGCCACTCCAGATGTGGTGTACCAACCATGATGTATCCAGTATCCACAACTGGAGCCGGCTTAGACATATGAATTGAAGTCTGGTTTGATACACTTGTTGCCTAAATTTCATGGTCTTGCAGGAGAAGACCCCCACAAGCATCTCAAAGAATTTCACGTGGTTTGTTCCACGATGAGGCCGCAGGGAATCCCAGAAGATTACATCAAGATGAAGGCATTTCCATTCTCCCTGGATGGAGCTGCAAAGGACTGGTTATATCTGCAGCCATCACTCTTCAACACCTGGGGAGATATGAAACGGACCTTCCTAGAAAAATTCTTTCCAGCCTCTAGGACTGTGACCATGAGGAAGGAAATCTGTAGGATAAGGCAGCATACAGGAGAGACTCTGCACGAATATTGGGAGCGCTTCAACAAGCTTTGTGCCACCTGTCCCCATCATCAGATCAGCAAACAGTTGCTGATCCAGTACTTTTACGAAGGACTATCAATGATGGACAGAAGCATGATTGATGCCGCCAGTGGAGGAGCATTAATGGACAAAACACCAGTAGCAGCAAGGCATCTGATCTCGAACATGGCGAGCAACACTCAACAATTTGGGATCAGAGGGCCGAATCCATCTCTGCCAATGAACGAAATCGGTGCAGCCTCCAACCAAAGGATGGAGAACCAACTAACCGAGTTGACATCTCTGGTGAGACAACTGGCTGTTAGTCAACATCACCCAGCCATGGCAGCAAAAGTCTGTGGCATATGTACTTCAATGGAGCATCCAACTGATCTGTGCCCCACTCTTCAAGAGACCGAGTCTGGCCAAACAGAAAGTGTTGGAGCCGTAGGAGGATTCCAGTATGGGAAGCAGTTATACCAGAACCGGCAGCTCGATAATCAACCATATGGGAGACAACCATTTCGGCCCAGCCCACAACAAGGACCATATGCAGCTCAAAGAGCCGGATCCATGCCGAATGCACCCTATGGAGTATTTGGTTACCAAAGAAATGAGTTTGCAATACCCAGCACCATCCTTTCCCACCACAAAGCAACAGAGAACTCCTACCCAAGGCAATTCTCCATCACTAGAAGACTTAATGAAGCAGCTGGCAACAAGCAATTTAGAATTTCAACAGATCACTAAGTTCAAAGAACCTACAATTCCAACAGAATATGACCGCCACCATCCAGGATCTCAAGATGCAAATAGGACAGCTAGCAAATACTGTGAGCGAGTTACAGTCAGCCGGCTCAAGCAGCCTTCCCTCCCAACCCATTCCTAATCCGAGAGGGAATGCCAATGTAGTAATACTCAGAAGCGGCAAAGAATTACCTCAGCTTGCACAGCATCAGGTACTGCAGCCAGCTGAAGCCGACTCTAACGCAATGGCCGACTCACCGTCTCACCCACAGACAACTGTCCCATTGCCGTTTCCATCCCGGACCGTCTCGGCATGGAAACCAGATTCTGATGACGAGCTGCTGAAGATGTTCCAGAAGGTGGAAATCAACATTCCACTTCTCGATGCGATCAAGCAAATTTCGAAGTACGCAAAATTCCTTAAGGAATTGTGCGTATACAAAAGAAGAAAGCTGAAGGGGAATCGAGAACTTGGAGGTGTGGTCTCAAGCTTAACGAGGAACAGTCCCACTGCAGGGATTTCACAGGTCTTACCAAAGAAGTGCCGAGACCCCGGTATCTTCTCGGTCCCATGCACTATCGGTGATTGCACATTTGCTGATGCTATGCTGGACCTGGGAGCGTTAATCAACGTCATGCCCGCATCAACTTATAGGTCCCTCAATTTCAGAGATCTGGAACCCACGGGGATGACCATTCAGCTTGCTAACAGAAGCATCGTGCAACCCCTGGGAGTTCTCGAAGATGTCCTCGTCCAGGTGAATGAACTAATATTTCCAGCTGATTTTTATGTGCTTGACATGGAGGACGAAGCATCCGGAAAAGGATCAACATTGATATTGGGGAGGCCATTTCTAATGACGGCAAGGACAAAGATTGACGTACATGCTGGAACACTCTCCATGGAATTCGGTGACACATTGGTGCAGTTCAATATTTTTTAAGCCATGAAGCACCCCACCGATGACCACTCGCTCTTTGGCATAGACATAATGGAACAGTTGGTGGAGGAATACTTCCAACTAGACAGTTGCAGTGAGGGAATGGAAGATCTTGCTAGAACTGCCGAAGCCAGTAGCTGCTCATGATGAAGCACTAGAGTCCCCAGACTCTGAGGATTGCCATAGTGACACTAGCAACTTGGCATTTGAAAAAGAACTAACCAGGTTAATAAACCAAGTCTGCTACCCTAACCCCTCAGAGAGTGAGAATAATGCAGAGGTAAATGTTGCCGAGACTACAAAGCTTCTACCTGCACAATTGGCAACCATATTCACGGCCGAACTGAAGTCGGCTAAAGAAGACCGAGTCAACGCAAGGTCAAAAGTCAACTCGGCCGAAATGTTCACCACACAAGCTGACACACTTGCCGAGACCATCTCGGCCAGTAAGGACCAGACTCGAGCCAAGAAGCTCGTTACTCCACCCGGATCCGAGATCGAAGCTACAAAGGAAACCGAAGCTGACCTCAATCCGACTCGGCTGAAGCAGTACAAGGCCGAGGCCATGACGGCAGTCCTAATGCCGAGTTGGGAACGAGCCGGCCAGACGGATCCGAGAGCTGTAACTCAGGAATCTCCAGTTCCATCTCCACCACCAACAGAGCTGAAACCATTGCCTAGCCACCTGAAATATGCCTTTTTGGACAATGAACAGCAGCTCCCAGTCATCATTGCAAGCAACCTCCTCTCAGAGCAAGAAGACAAGCTGCTGGAAGTCCTTAGGCAACACAAACAGGTAATTGGGTGGAAACTTTCTGACCTTCCAGGTATTAACCCCTCCATATGCATGCACAGAATATTAATGGAGGAGGACATTAAGCCCATAAGGAAACAGCAACGAAGGTTGAATCCTACCATTCTAGATGTGGTCAAGAAAGAAGTCACGAAGCTGCTCGCTGTAGGTATCATCTACCCTATCTCAGACGGCCAATGGGTGAGTCCTGTGCAAGTAGTGCCAAAGAAATCTGGAATAACCGTCATGAAAAACCAACAAGATGAGTTGGTATCTACAAGGATTCAGAACAGTTGGCGGGTGTGTATAGATTACAAAAGGCTGAATCAGGCAACCCGCAAGGATCACTTCCCTTTGCCTTTTATTGATCAAATGTTAGAGAAAATAGCAGGGAAGTCCCATTACTGTTTTCTGGACGGATTCTCAGGATACATGCAAATACACATAGCACCGGAGGATCAACATAAGACCAATTTCACATGCCCATTTGGTACTTTTGCGTACACCCGCATGCCATTCGGCCTGTGCAACGCGCCGAGTACATTTCAACGTTGCATGATGAGCATCTTCTCGGATTTGCTACAGGACTGCATGGAGGTGTTTATGGATGACTTCATAGTGTATGCAGAATCATTTGACGCATGCCTGAACAACCTGTCCAAGGTGTTGAAGAGATGCATGGACACGAACCTGGTTCTCAACTTTGAAAAATGTCATTTCATGGTGACCGAGGGAATAATGTTGGGACACCTAGTCTCCAACAGAGGCATCGAAGTGGACAAGGCGAAAATAGACATAATCACTTCCCTTCCAAACCCCGCTTCTGTGCGGGAAGTTCGCTCATTCTTGGGACATGCAGGCTTTTATAGAAGGTTCATCAAGGATTTCAGCAAAATAGCTTTGCCTCTATCCCAACTTCTACAGAAGGATGTGGATTTCAACTTTGACCAGCCCTACATTGAGCATTTCAGGAGCTGAAGAATAAACTCACATCTGCACCTATCCTACAAGCACCAGACTGGGCCCTGCCATTTGAGCTCATGTGTGACGCATCCAATTCGGCACTAGGAGCTGTTCTCGGCCAGAGAGCGCGAGTCGGCCAACCAGTCCATGTTATTGCGTATGCGTCCAGAACCATGGACTCGGCCCAGCAAAATTACACGATGACTGAGAAGGAACTTCTGGAAATTGTGTTTGCCTTGGATAAGTTTCGCTCCTACCTTCTCGGTTCTAAGATAGTCGTGTTCTCCGATCACTCGGCTCTAAAGTTCTTGCTGAAGAAGCCGGATGCCAAGCCGAGACTGATTCGGTGGATGCTTCTTCTCCAAGAATTCGACCTGGATATCAGAGATAAGAAAGGTGCTGAGAATTCTGTAGCGGACCACCTCAGTAGGATTGAAAGAGAAAGCGAACAATTGCCTATCCGAGACGAGTTCCCTGACGAGCAACTCCTGCACCTCAAGACAGCCACACCATGGTTTGCAGATATTTGTAATTTTGTGGCAACATCTCAATTTCCGCCTGAGGCATCTCGAACGTACAAAGAGAAGATCATAAGTGATGCTAAGTACTACGTATGGGATGACCCCTATCTATGAAGATTATGCAGTGATAAGATCATCCGCAGGTGCATTCCTGATACCGAGATCAAGTCGGTCCTCCACTTCTGCCATTCGGCCCCTGGAGGAGGCCACTACGGCTCATCTCGGACTGCCAGGAAGGTGCTTGATTGTGGCCTCTATTGGCCTTCTATTTTCCGAGACGCTCATCAATTCGCCTCCACTTGCGACGGATGTCAAAAAAGCAGAGGATGGCCTTGAACCAAAGACATGAAATGCCCCAACAACCCATCCTGTTTTGTGAAGTCTTTTGACGTTTGGGGTATCGATTTTATGGGGCCATTCCCAATCTCAATGGCTATTCATACATCCTGCTTGCCGTCGATTATGTATCAAGATGGGTAGAAGCCGTTTCCACCAGAACCAATAATGCCAAGGTAGTAGTGGACTTTCTTAAGTCCAATATTTTCTGCAGGTTCGGTGTCCCAAAAGCTCATCGGTGACCATGGGAGTCATACGCAACAGAGCCATGGCCTCCCTTCTTCAGAAATATGGGGTAGCACACAGGATAGCTACTGACATACCACCCCCAGACAAATGGGCAAGCTGAAGTGTTTAACAGGAAATCAAGCATACTCTGCAAAAAGATGACAAATCCCAGCAGGAAGGACTGGAGTAGACTCCTTGAGGATGCTCTATGGGCTCACAGGACTGCATCTAGAACACCGCTAGGGATGTCTCCCTATCGAATTGTTTTTTCGGAAAGCCTGTCACCTTCTGTGGAGCTAGAGCACAAAGCTTATTGGGCAGTTAAGCAATGCAACATGGCTTATGACCAAGCAGGAGAGCATAGGAAGTTCCAACTCCAACAATTAGATGAACTTCGCATGGAAGCCTATGAAAACGCCAGGATCTACAAGCAGAAAGTAAAAAAGTTCCACGACCAAAATATCCTAAGGAAAGATCTCCATATTGGCCAAAAAGTGTTGCTATTAAATTCCATATTAAAGCTCATAGCAGGTAAGCTTCGCTCCATATGGGATGGACCTTTTGTTATTACTGACATATTTCCCCATGGTGCAGTGCAGCTAAGGGAAGAACAGACCAACCGCACCTTTCAGGTCAACGGGCACCAAGTCAAACCTTTCCTCGAAGGTCCAACACCAACAGGAGAAAATACAGAGAGCATCTCCTTGACGGAACCGACTCCTCCTGATGGAACAGCCTAAGCCGACTCGGCCAACCTATTCACATTGAGGACAATGCCGAAATTAAGTGTGGGGGAGTTCTGTCCTTTCGGAAACTGATCATTCACGTCATATCTGCCCTTCTCTTCTCTAACTTTTCCATTTCGTTTCTTGCATATCTGATATACCATTTTAAGTCTCATTAGTATTTTTGCTGCTTAAGTTTGTGTTTAATAAAAGAGTCTCCACTGCCGAGTCTGCCACAGCCGGAATGACCTCATCCTAGCAGAATTACGTGTCCAAAAGAAGAGAGGAAATTCCTTGCTGAGTCCGAGAGTCTGACGAGCCAGTAGAAGGAATCTCTTCACTCCCGAACAAAAGTTGCCCTGCTTGAAGAGAGCCAAACCTCTGGTTCCTAAGTGGTAAGTGGCAGAAATGGGAAGAGGGAACCTTCAGAGTGAAGAAACAGAATCAGCCAGTGTGAGAATTTGAGCCTTGCAACAGAGATGGCTTACACTCTGCCATCTCCCTTCTTTCTGAGTGATTTTTGCAAGCATGTTAATTGTGTGTGCTGAATTTTGCCTTAACTCTCTGGATACAACTGTTTTACACAGGCAGGAATGAAATGATCTAGGCCATATTTCTTATAAGCCCAGAGCCAAATAAAGCTGTCCAAAAACAAGCTGAACCTTGTCAACCCCTTTTTGAGCCTAAATTGACCACTTTTTCTTGCAGCTCACTACAAGCCGAGGCCAGAAAAACCATTCTTACCTCACCCTCGAGAAGCCGAGGAGCAGTGGAATCGTCTTGGGAGTGAGCTAGAATCAAGTGTGGGGGAAGTCTAGGGAGCGGAATTCGGTCAAAAGCAGCTGAAGATTTAGAAGAAGAGAAAAAGGAGAGAAAATGGAATGAAAGAAAAGAAAAGAAAGTACATAAAAACAGAAAACAAGCAGCTGAAATAAATAAGCTGAAATAAACAAAATCAGCAAGCTGCATGAGTAGAAGAAAGAAAGAATGTAAAACGGCGAGTAAATAAAGATTAAAGGAGACCACAGCAACCGGGACTGCCCTCATACTGATTACACTCACTCCCCATTGCTCCTCTCCTCCCCGTGGGTCCTGAAGCTAGTTTTCTTACATCCATTCGATCCATAACCTCAACCTCGCTACAAGCCAGAAAAGTCCTAGTGATCATAACTGTTGTGTTTTGCAGGCGTAAGAAGAGAGCTCTGTCAAGATATGGTAACACCAATTCCATGCAATGTTGAGTGTAAACACGGCCCAGACACTTGAGAGAAGCGAGAGAATTGAGCACATGAGTAAAAGTTCTATCACTCTAGGGCACTCCTTCCCAACTAGAAACCATGAAGGCCCTTGAGAACCAAAGGAAGTAGCTCCCTAATTGCATGAGTACCTTGAACTAGGATGAAGGGAAGCCGGCTCTGTAGAGTCAGCTTAAGGAAATCAAACAGAAAAATTTCTCACTATGGTCACCCTTAATTGAGTCATATGTTTTGCCCAGGAGTGCAAAAGGCTAAGTGTGGGGGTTTGATGAGTCATAAAATGTACATCTTAAGTGGACCTAAGAAGGGCACCATTGAGCAACTCACGAGCTTAAGAGATGACTGTTAGCTAAGATCCAGATTAATGGCCTAAACTTGAGTAAAACACAATTTGTGCTTAATCAAGGTTTTTAGCTAACTATCTCTTCATTGCAGGTTCAGCCAAACTCAGCCCGCTATCAGAAGCCCAGGCCGAGAACCTCTCGGCCAGGCCGAGACTCGAACCATGCAGGGAGCTCAGTCAGGTAGATCCAGGGGGAACGCCTCGTCAGCAATTAGAGCCACCTCGGGTCCAGCTCAGCTCCACGTCACTACCTAGAGCAGCTTGCAACGCAAGTCACAACAAGGGTAGAATAGGAATTGTACATGTAATTCTGTTAGCATCGTTAGCTGTGTCCACTCTTGTATAAATAGATAGAGCTCTGAACGAATAGGGGCTTTTGGCATTCAAACTTTCCCGCGTTCATAATTCTGAACTCTCTCGTTCTCTTCTCCTCCACTCACGGTGGTACACAGTGCTGTTAATGGCGTTTCTCTCGATTGAGGAAATGTAGGCTAAGAATTGAGAGGCCGAAGGTTATCAAAGGAGACCGATTGGAGCACCAACACACTCTGGTGGACCTGAACCTCAGCGTCTTAGCTAGTTGAGGTGAATCATCGCCGTCGTCCATGGTGATCGTCGTGGAAGTTGGAATCATCGAATCCAGGCCCTGTGTTTGTATTTTGCTTTCAATATTATAAGCGTTTTCTGAATTCTGAACTCCATTGCATTCCTGAAATTTAAGTTCAATTACTGTGTTGCGATTGCACCTAGTAACGGAACAATGTTAAACTAAGCCGATTGGAACTGGTTTAGCTAATTCAGTAGGTAATCACTTGACGATTGTTGATTGAGAATCTAAAATCTGCTTGAACCTAATCTCTGCCAACTGATGAGGTGGCAATTGTGTAAGTCCTCGGTATGGTAAGGGACGGACCTTTGGCGATTGCCATAAGAACACTAGAGGCTGATGAGGACTGTAATTGGAGTGATTGAACCAGAAAGACCTTGATTATTGGAACTAAACATGAACACAGTAATAGCAATAGCATTAGGAGTAGCGTAATTGCATTTGATTATAGTTAAGCTCTGTTTTGATTCCAATTGCATTCCAACCCCCCTTGTTTACCGCTTTCTAAGTCCGAGACAGATATAGTCCACCTCTGTAGCGTTTGTCTGCACTCAGCTGAGACCAAGCCGGATTCTCTCTATTGGGATCATCTCGGTTCAGTCTCTGTTGAGAGCAACTCGGCCATTACCGAGACGAGTCGGTATTTTACACTTAGATTCTACTTCTGTTTGCTTCACACCAATTCACAACTGAGCACACTATGTCCTTGAGAAGAATGACCTAGGGTTAGCTATACTATAGTTAGCTTTAGTTATTTGATGAGCGCGTAAAACAACTGTAAAAACGCCCAACATCAATATGCACAGTTCTTTCAAGAACTTTTGCATACTTAGAGACCTGCTTTATTGCATCAAGGAACAAAATGTTGATTTCTACTCGCCAGAACATCTTCAGCAAGTCTTCATCAGTTTCAAGCCTTCTTGTTGAGATTGACCGAGAGGAAAACAGTAGTGGGGTGCTCTTAGGCTATTGCTAAACTTGGGAGTCGACTTTTGTTTCAGACTCAATATCAGTTTTGGTCGTGGCACAACTTGTAATTCCTTACCACTTCTCAGGTTACAATGCTCATGTTCCCTCCTTTAGGATTTGGAACGGTTTACGAGGGAAGGTTTCTGGACCCAACCGATGATAAGATCGTTTTAGTTGTCTCAACGTGTATCAAATAACTAAAGCTAACTATAGTATAGTCAACCCTAGGTCGATTCTTCTGAAGGACACAATGTGTTCTAAATGTGTTTTAACGTGGAGTAAACAATGCAGAATCTAAGCGCAGAGTATTCGGCGTGAAGTGGAATGACGTAAAATCTGAGGTGTAGAGTAATGACTTGTCCTGGTAATGACAAAGTCGCTCTCGGCAGAGACTGAGCCGAGACGATCTCGGTAGAGATCTACCCGACTTGGTTTTGGCTAAGTGCAAACAGATGCGACAGGGACAGACTATCTCTATCTCGGACTTGAAAGCAGTAAATGAGGGGGGTTAGAATGCGAGCAAAGTGAAATACAGTAAATTACGAAGCAAGGTAAATTCTAATTGCAGCTACTAACTACACTACCGCTATGCTATGGCTGTGTTCATGTTTCAGTCCAATAATCAAGTCTTTTTTGGTTCATTCGTTCGGTTAACAATCCACATCAACCTTCAATATTCTAATGACGATCGTCAGACGTTCGTTCGTTGCCATACCGAGGAATTACGCAATCACTACCTCATCAGTTGGCAGGGATTAAGTTCAAGCTGATTTTAGGTTCTCAATTAAGTGATCTAGTTGACTACCTATTGTTTTCTAATCAAACCAGTTCCAATCGGCTTAGTTCAATCGTGGTTCCTCACTTTGTGTAATCGCAATGCAGATAAGGAATTGAAGTCTAGGAATGCAACAGAATTCAGAATTAGAAATCACTTCACATTAATGGAAACGAAATACAAACACAGGGATTTGGCTTCGGTGGTTCCACTATCCACGACGATCACCATGGCGACAGCGATGGTTCACCTCGAGAAGCTAGAACGCTGAGGATCAAGTCCTCTGGAATGCGTTGGTATTCCAATTGGTCACCTCCAGCAACCTTCGGCTTCTCAGTTCCTAGCCTGCGTTCTTCGATCGAGAGAACGCCACTATACACCGTAAACCACCGTGAGAGGGAGAAGATGGGGCTGAGAGAAAACATAAAGGAAAGTGCGAGTGTAATTATGAAGCCAAAAGACCCCGATTTGTTCATGTGTGCGCCTATATATACTGGGCACGAAAGCTAACTGACTTAACAGAAATACAATTGAAGTCCCCATTCTACCCTTGTATTTTCTTACGCCGCACGCTACTTCTAGGGTGACGTGGAGGCTGAGCTGGAGCTGAGGTGGCCTCTAAGTGGATAGCTGACGTGGACTGCCACGAGGCTTCACTCCTTATTGGGCCGCTCTGCTTGCTGGGCTGTTCTATTTACTAGGCCGAGTCTCGGCCTGGCTAAGCTAGAGTCGGCTAGGGTGGGGATGCTCTTGACTGGGCCTCCTTGTGATGGGCTTGTGAGTGTGGCTGGTTCTGCAACAAAAGAACGATTAGCTTAATGCTTTGAATAAACAAGAGGTTGTGTTTATCTCTAGTTTTAGGCCCTTAATCTGAATCTTGACTAACAATCATCTTTTAGGTGCATGAGTTGCTTATTGACACTCCTCTTAGGTCCACATTTTATATATGATTTTTGACTCATCAAACCCCCACACTTAGCCTTTTGCACTCCTGGGCAAAATAAGATGACTTATGCAAGGGGGCCTTCGGGCTAAGGACGAGAAGTTCTTTCATTGACTTCCTCAGTTTGACTAGACAGAGTCGGCTTCTCCTTATCTCGTCTCAAGGTGTTCATGCAGTCGGAGAACTACTTCCTTTGGGTCTAGGATGTCCTTGTGAACTGCAGCCGGGAGGAAGTACCCAAGAGTAGTAGAGCTTCCCACTTAGGTAGTCAATTTCTCTCAATTGCCTCAAGTGTTTGGCTTGTGCTTACACTCAGCATTGCATAGAATTGGTAAAGCCATCTCTTGACAAAGCTCTCCTACTACACCTGTAAAACATAGACAGTCATGATCACTAGGACTTTTTCAGCTTGTAGCGAGGCTAGGGTCACGCGTAGGTTGAAGATGGGTGGTTGTCTCAAGACCCATGAGAAGGAGAGGAGCAATGGGGAGTGAGTCTTATCAACATGAGGGCAACCTTGGTTGCTTGTGGTCCTCCTTTATTTTTGTTTCTCGCTTTTTTTTTTGAATTCAGGCAGCTTGCTGTTTTTGCGTATTCATCTTAACTTCAGCTACTTATTACTGTACTAGTATACTCGTCCTTTTCTTTTTCTTTTGTTCCTTTCATTTTCTTTCTCTCTCTCTCTTTTTTTCTTTTCCCCGAGCTTTTAGATGTTTCAGACCGGATTCTGCTTCCCAAACTTCCCTTCATCTTGATTCTGACTCACTACCAATACAATTCCAAGGCTCTTCAGCTCCCCAAAGGTGGGTGAACTTATTGTTTTTCTAGCCTTGGATTGTAATGAGTTGCAAGAAAGAATGGTTAAATTAGGCCCAAGGGGGGGTAAACAAGGGCGGAAGACTTTTTGGACAGCTTGTTTAGCTCAGAGCTCGTAAGAAACATGGCCTAGATCATGTCATTCCTGCACGTGAAGAACAATTGTATCCAGAGAGTTAAGGAAAAACGCAACATACACAATTAACATGCATGCAGACTCACTCAAGAAGGAGGGAGATAGCAAGAATGTAGGCCATCATTATTGCAATTCTCACTCGGTTACTTTTTCTCCTTCACCCTGGGGTTCCTCCTCCCTTTTTCAGTCATTAGGTGCTTGGGATACAAAGTTTTGGTTCCCTTTAGGCAGAGGACACATCTTTTCGGGATTGAGGAGATTGCTTCCGCTAGTTCATCAAACTTCCGAACTCAAATAGGAATTTTTCTCCTTCTTTTCGGCTCTGTGATTTTGCTAGGCCAAGGACATTCCAGCTTTGGCCGACTCGGCCTGGGAAGCTTTTTATTGAATTATTGAATTTAAGGACTTATTGAAAAACAGAAGGAAAAAACTAAAAAAAAAAACTAAAACAAAAACTACAAGAGAGCTAAAGCAATAGGGCCGATATAAATGTCAGTCCTAAATGGTCAATGGTCAGAACCCCTACCCCCCACACTTGAAGTCGGCATTGTCCTCAATGCAAAGATTGAAGGGGGAATGGCCGAGTTGGCCTAGGCTGTGCCATCTGGTGGAGCTGGTTCCACCAATGAAATGATCTCCATGTTAATTCTGGGTGGTGTTGGACCTTCATGGAATGGCTTGACTTGATGCACGTTGACCTGGAAGGTGCGGTTGGTATGTTCATCTTTTAGCTGCACTGCACCATGGGGAAATATGTTAGTGATAACAAAAGGTGCATCCCATCTTGAACGAAGCTTACTTGCTGTGAGCTTTAATCTAGAGTTGAACAGCAACACTTTTTGGCCGATATGGAAGTCTTTTCTCAGGATTGTTTGGTCATGGAATTTCTTGACTTTTTGCTTGTAGATCCTAGAATTCTCATAAGCTTCCAAGCGGAGTTCATCCAATTCTTGAAGTTGGAATTTCCTCTGTTCCCCTGCCTGGTCATAGGCCATGTTGCATTGTCTGACTACTCAGTAAGCTTTATGTTCTAATTCCATAGGAAGGTGGCGGGCATTTTTCGAAGACAATGATGGGGGGACATCTCTAAAAGGTGTTCGGTATGCGATTCTATGTGCCCATAGAGCATCCTCAAGAGTCAGCTCCAATCCTTCCTCTTGGGATTTGTCATATTTTGCAATGTTTGCTTGATTTCCCTGTTAAATACCTCAGCTTGGCCGTTTGTTTGTGGGTGATATGCTGTAGCTATCTTGTGCGCCACCCCATATTTCTAAAGAAGGAAGGCCATGGCTCTGTTGCATAAGTGACTTCCTTGGTCACTGATGATGGGCGTTTTTACAGTCGTTTTACGTGCTTATCAAATAACTAAAGCTAACTATAGTATAGCTAACCTAGGTCATTCTTCTCCAAGGACACAGTGTGTTCAGTTGTGAATTGGTGTCAAGTGAAGTGGGTAGAATCTGAGATGTAAAAATCTTGCCTCGTCTCGTGATGGCAAGAGTTGCTCTCAACAGAGACTGAACCGAGTCGATCTCAACAAAACGATCCCGGCTTGGTCTCGGTTAAAGTGCATGCAGACGAGCCTTCTGAGGCGGACTATCTCTGTCTCAGACTTAAAAGCAATAAACAGGGGGGTTGGAGTGCAAGTACAGAGAAAGTAAACTAAGACTATGAATGCAATAAACATATACTCATCGTTCCGATTACTATTGTTATTATTATATAACTGTGTTCATGTTCAGTTCCATTAGTTCAAGTCCAGCTCAGGTTCCACACTCTAGTTCTCAGTCCATATCAGCCTTTGGTAGTCTTATGACAATCGCCAAACATTAGTCCATTGCCATACCGAGGAATTATGCAATCGCTACCTCATCAGTTATGGGGATTAGAGTGCAGAGCTGATTTTAGGTTCTCGATTAACTATCGTTAACTGATTACCTACTGAATTAGTTAAACCAGTTCCAATCGGCTTTAGCTTAACATTGTTCATATTCAAGTGCATCGCGATTCAAACATGAATTAAAGAAGAGGAAAGAGAAAGGAGATATGAAATGCAAGAATGAAATCGATTAACAAAAGCGAGAATACAAATACTGGTGATCCTGACGGGTGAATCCATCTTCCACGACGATCGCCATGGTTGATGGTGGTGGTTCACCTCAGATTAACTGAGCGGCGAGGATCAGCTCCACCAGAGTGCGTCAGTAGTCGATCGGTCCCTACAGCGGACTTGACTGATCTGAGACCTCACAGCTTCCTCAATCGAGAGAAAGCGCCAATGCAGCACCGTGCACCACCGGGGAATGGAAAGATGAGGCGGAGATGGAGTAAATGAGGTGTATCAAGAGTGGATTCAAAAAGATAGAGCGTGTAAAGTGCACAGCTCTTCCTATATATACACGAGCTGTGATATGCTAATCTAACGAATCCTAACTTGAAATTACATTGTGAAGATCTATTCTATTCTATCGCGAGATCTTTAAGCATTGACATGGCAGATTTCTAGGAGTGACATGGCATTTGAGTACAACGTTGAGATGGCCTCATTTGGATGGTGATGTGGTCAATACAATTGGGCCTCTCTTGGGCTGCAAGGCATGGGTGGCGAGGCGACTATGGTCCTACTAGAGATGGAGTCGGACTGACCGGGGATGACTTTATCTCATTTGAGACTCCTTTTGTTGACCCCTAGTCAACTCGGCGACCTCTGAGAAGGGGGAGTGACACTTTTATTAGCTAAGAGTCTGATTTAACACAGATTTGTATTTTCTCGTATTCAAACCCATAGAATGAATCTTAGCTAACAATCCATTCTTGAGCACAGAATAGTCTTGCAAACCTCCTTCTTAGGTGTTTTTAAAGATGTATAAATTGTGACTCATCAGTCCGATGAGCACTTTGGCACACCAATCCTGCGTAAAAATTGGACTGAAAGTCCTTCTTGCTTAGCATCATTGGTTATGGTGGCGATGAAACTCTACCCATCTTGATACATAATCGAAAGCAAGCAAGATGTATGAATAGCTATTGGAGACTGGGAATGGTCCATAAAGTCTAAACCCCAAGCGTCAAAGAATTCACAAAACAGAATAGGTTGTTGGGGCATTTTATGCCCTTCGGTTCATAGCCATTCACTTTTTTGGCACCTTCGGCCGGAGACAAATTGATGAGCGTCCTGAAAATAGAGGGCCAGTGAGGCCCAATCAACACTTTCCTGGCAGTCCGAGTTGATCCATAATGGCCAGTCTCGAGGCAGAGAATGGTAGAACTGGAGGGCCGAATTGATCTCGATGTCGGGAATGCACTGCGGAAGACTTTGTCCTTTGCCACGGTCTCCAAAGGTAGGGATCATCCCATATGTAGTACTTGGCATCGCCGGATTTTTATCCTTATAGGTGCGAGATGCCTCTGGTGGGAGGTGGTGATGAGTCATAAAATGCACATCCTAAGTGGACTAAGGGGCACCATTGAACAACTCACTAGCTTAAAAGATGATTTGTTAGCTAAGATCAGATTAATGGCCTAAACTTGAAGTAAAACACAATTTGTGCTTAATCAAGATTTTTAGCTAACCATCTCCTCATTGCAGGTTCAGCCAAACTTAGCCACATCGGAAGCCTAGGCTATGGCCTCTCGGCCAGGCCGGACTCAACTGCACAGAGGCTAACTCAGTGTAGGTCTAGGTGGAACTCCACGTTGCAATCAGAATGCAGGTGGATCCAGCTTAACCTCACGTCACTACCTGGAGTAGCTTCAGAACGAAGTCACAGCAAAGGAGGGTAGAGTAGGGTGTTCATGTAATTCTGTTAGCATCGTTAATTTTGTGCCCAGCTCATGTATAAATAGATAGAACTCTGAAAAGCGAATAGGGGCTTTTTTGGCATTCAAGCTTTTTCCGTCCATAATTCTCTTCTCCCAGCTCACGGTGGTACACAAAGCTGTTAATGGCGTTTCTCTCGATTGAAATGCAGCCGAGAACTGAGGAGGCAGAAAGGTTATGAGAGGAGACCAGATTGAGCGCCAACGCACTCGGTGGACTGAACCTCGGCGTCTTAGCTAGTTGAGGTGAATCATCGTATTTGTCCATGGCGATCGTCGTGGAAGATGGAATCATGAATCCGGGCCCTGTGTTTGTATTTTGCTTTCAATATTATGAGCATTTTCTGAATTCTGAACTCCATTGCATTCCTTAAAATCTAAGTTCAATTACTGTGTCATGATTGCACCTGGTTGAGGAACAATGCTAAAACTAGCAGATTGGAACTGGTTTAGCTAATTCAGTAGGTAATCATTTAACTTGATTGTTAATAGGAACCTAAAATCAGCTCTGAACTTAATCCCTGCCACTTGATGAGGTAGCGATTGCATAAATCCTCGGTATGGCAATGGACGAACCTTTGGCGATTGCCATAAGAACACTGGAGGCTGATGAGGATTGTAATTGGAATGACTGAACGAAAGAACTTGATTATTGGAACTAAAACATGAACACGATGTGATAATAGCGTTAGGAGTAAGCGTAATTGCATTTTGATCAAAGTTAACTTCTGTTTTGATTTCAATTGTATTTCAACCCCCTTGTTTCTTGCTTTCTAAGTCTAAGACAGAGACAGTCCATCTCTGTAGCGTCTGTCTGCATTTTTAAGAGACCAAGCCGGATCGTCTCTGTTGAGATTGACTCGGTTCAGTCTCTGTTGAGAGCAACTCGGCCATTGTCGAGATGAGTCGGTATCTTACACTTAGATTCAACTACTGTTCGCATCACACCGATTCACAACTGAACATGTTTGTGTCCTTGAGAAGAATGACCTAGGGTTAGCTATACTTTATAGTTAGCTTTAGTTATTTGATAAGCGCGTAAAAGCGACTGTAAAAACGCATCATCAATTTGGCGTGGATTCGGGGACATAAGTTCTTTTGTGTTTCGGTGTGCCAAATGGCAGAATTCCCGAATCAGAGGTTGTAAGTTTCGTTTAGAGTTTTTGAGTTTATTTGTCAATAAATCTACGTGAATTCACTGATAAAATAAAAACAAGTATATATATATAGATATAGAATAAATTCTCAATTCTGCATTACATACATTAAATTTTAACTCTGCATTACATTTAATTTTGCATACATTACATTAATTTTTTGCAAAGTAGAATTAATTGTTGTTTTAATTACTTTAAATCGCATGATGCATGACTAGAAGCACTGACCCATTGTATGTTTTTGATCGGAGATAGAACTAACTACGCAGATTAGTAAAAATTAGAAATACCACAAGTAAGTATTAATGAGTGGTGTGGTGTGCCATTAACTCTTACGGTTTATCTTGACCATTTTATTACTAGTGCTTAACAATTTCAAAGCCAGGGCAGATGGAACACCAAGACAGGGGACGTTGAAAGAGCTAGCTCTCGGATGTGGTGTACCAACCATGGTGTATCCAATATCAATATTTGGAGCCGGCTCGGACATATGAATTGAAGTCTGGTTTGATACACTTGTTGCCTAAATTTCATGGTCTTGGGGGAAGACCCCCACAAACATCTCAAAGAATTTCATGTGGTTTGTTCCACGATGAGGCCGTAAGGGAATCCCGAGAAGACTACATAAAAGATGAAGGCATCTCCATTCTCTCTGGGCCAGACTGCAAAGGACTGGCTATATCTGCAGCCAGCACTCTTCAACACACGGGGAGATATGAAACAGACCTTCCTAGAAAAATTTTTTCCAGCTTTAGGACTGCGACCATCAGGAAGAAATATGTAGGATAAGGCAGCATACAGGAGAGACTCTGCCGCGAATATTGGGGCGTTTCAACAAGCTGCCAGTGCCTGTCCCATCACCAAATCAGCGAGATTTGCTGATCTGTAGATTTTCGAAGGACTATCAATGATGGATGGGGCATGATTGATGCCGCCGGTGGAGGAGCATTAATGGACAAAAACACTAGCGACCGCGGCATCTGATCTCGAACATGGCGAGCAACACTTTCGGCAATTTGGGATCAGAGGGCGAATCCATCTCGGCCAGTGAGCGAAATCGGTGCAGCCTCCAACCAAAGGATGGAGAACCGCTAACAATTGACATCTCTCGGTGAGACAACTGGCTGTTAGTCAACATCACCCAGCCATGGCAGCAAAGGTGCGTGGCATATGTACTTCCAATGGAGCATCCAGCGATCTGTGCCCAACTCTCCAAGAAACCGAGTCTGGCCAAACAGAAAGTGTTGGAGCCGCAGGAGGATTCGATACGGGAAGCGACCATACCAGAACCGGCAGTTGGATAATCCACCATATTGGGAGACAACCATTTCGGCCTAGCCCACAACAAGGACCATATGCAGCTCGAAATTGGAACCATGCCAAAATGTACCCTATGGAGTGGCTGGTTACCAGCAGCCAAGTCATAATACCCAAGACCATCCTTCCCCCTCAACAGAGAACTCCTACCCAAGGCAATTCTCCATCACTAGAAGACTTAATGAAGCACCTGGCAACAAGCAATTTAGAATTTCAACAGTCAGTAAGTTCCAACAACCTACAATTCCAACAGAATATGACCGCCACCATCCGGGACCTCAAGATGCAGATAGGACAGCTAGCAAATACTGTGAGCGAGTTCTGTCAGCCAGCTCAAAGCAGCCTTCCCTCCCAACCCATTCCGAATCAGGAGGGAATGCCAATGCGATAATACTAAGAAGCGGCAAAAAGAATTACTTCAGCCTGCACTGACATCAGTACTGCAGCCGGTGGCGGAGCTACGAAGCAATGGCCGACTCACCGTCTCAACCACGGACAACTGTCCCATTGCCATTTCCATCCCCGGACCGTCTCAAACATCTAAAAACCAGATTCGATGACGAGCTCTTTGAAGATGTTCGGGAAGGTGGAAATCAACATTCCACTTCTCGATGCGATCAAGCAAATTAGGAAATACGCAAAATTCCTCAAGGAATTATGCGTACACAAAAAAGAAAGATGAAGGGGAATCGAGAACTCGGAGGTGTGGTCTCAAGCTTAACTAGGAGCCATCCCACTGCAGGATTTCACAGGTCTTACCAAAGAAGTGCCGAGACCGGTATCTTCTCGGTCCCCATGCACTATCGGTGATTGCACATTTGCTGATGCTATGCTTTGGACACAGGAGCGTCAATCAACGTCATGCCCGCATCAACTTATAGGTCCCTCAATTTCGGAGATCTGGAACCTCTGAGGATGACCATACAGCTTGCTAATAGAAGCATCGTGCAACCCTGGGAATTCTCGAAGATGTCCTCGTCGTGTGAATGAACTAATATTTCCAGCTGATTTTTATGTGCTTGACATGGAGGGCGAAGCATCAGGAAAAGGATCAACATTGATACTTGGGAGACCATTTCTAATGACGGCAAGGACGAAGATCGACGTACATGCTTAGGAACACTCTCTATGGAATTCGGTGACACATTGGTGCAGTTCAACATTTTGAAGCCATGAAGCACCCCACCGAAGATCACTCTCTCTTTGGCATAGACATAATGGAACAGTTGGTGGAGGAATACTTCCAACTAGACAGTTCAGATGAGGAATGGAAGATCTTGCTAGAACTGCCGAAGCCAATAAATTTGCTCCAAGGCCAACCATAATGGAGTGCTAAAATCCCCAGACTCTGAGGATGATCACAGTGACGTCAGCAACTTGGCATTTGAAAAAGAACTAACCAGGTTAATAAACCAAGTCTGCTATCCTGACCCCTCAGAGAATGAGAATAGTGCAGAGGTAAAAGTTGCCGAGACTACGAAGCCTCTACCTGCACAATTGGCAACAATATTCACGACCGAAGTGAAGTCGGCCAAAGAAGGCCGAGTCAATGCAAGTTCAAAAGTCAACTCGGCCGACGAGTCAAACACACAAGCCGACACACTAACCGAAACCATCTCGGCTAGTAAGGACCAGACTCGAGCCAAGAAGCTCATTGCTCCACCCGGATCCAAGATCGAAGCTACAAAGGGAACCGAAGCCAACCTCAATCCGAGCCGGCCGAAGCAGTACAAGGCCGAGGCCATGACGGCAGCCCTAATGCCGAGTCTAGAACAAGCCGGCCAGACGGATCCGAGAGCCGTAACTCAGGAATCTCCAGTTCCATCTCCACCACCCACAGAGTTGAAACCATTGCCTAGCCACCTCAAATATGCCTTTTTGGACAGTGAACAGCAGCTCCCGGTCATCATTGCAAGTAACCTCCTCTTAGAGCAAGAAGACAAGCTGCTGGAAGTCCTTAAGCACCACAAAAAGGCAATTGGGTGGAAACTTTCTGACCTTCCAGGTATTAACCCCTCCATATGCATGCACAGAATATTAATGGAGGAGGATATTAAGTCCATAAGGCAACAGCAACGAAGGCTGAATCCTACCATTCTAGATGTGGTCAAGAAAGAAGTCACGGCTGTTTGCTGCAGGCATCATCTACCCTATCTCGGCATAGCCAATGGGTAAGTCCTGTGCAAGTAGTGCCAAAGAAATCTGGAATGACCGTTATGAAAAACCAACAAGATGAGTTGGTACCTACACGGATTCAGAACAGCTGGCGGGTGTGTATAGATTCTGAAGACTCAATCAGGCAACCTGCAAGGATCACTTTCCTTTGCCTTTTATTGACCAAATGTTAGAAAAAATAGTAGGGAAATCCCATTACTGTTTTCTGGATGGATTCTCTGGATACATGCAAATACACATAGCACCGGAGGATCAACATAAGACCACTTTCACATGCCCGTTTGGCACTTTTGCGTACACCCGCATGCCATTCGGCCTGTGCAATGCGCCGAGTACATTCCAACGTTGCATGATGAGCATCTTCTCGGATTTTCTACAGGATTGCATGGAGGTGTTTATGGATGACTTCACGGTGTATGCAGAATCATTCGACGCATGCCTGAACAACCTGTCCAAGGTGTTGAAGAGATGCATGGACACGAACCTGGTTCTCAACTTCGAAAAATGCCATTTCATGGTGATTGAGGGAATAGTATTGGGACACCTGGTCTCCAACAGAGGCATCGAAGTGGACAAGGCGAAAATAAACATAGTCACATCCCTTCCAAACCCCGCTTCTGTGCGGGAAGTTCGCTCATTTTTGGGACATGCAGGTTTTTATAGAAGTTTCCTCAAAGACTTCAGCAAAATAGCGCTGCCTCTATCCCAACTTCTGCAGAAGGATGTGGACTTCAACTTTGACCAGCCTTGCATTGAGGCATTTCAGGAGCTGAAGAACAAACTCACATCCGCACCTATCCTGCAAGCACCAGACTGGGACCTGCCATTTGAGCTCATGTGCGACGATCGGTCGGCACTAGGAGCGTTCTCGGCCAGAAGCGAGTCGGCCAACCAGTCCACGTTATTGCGTATGCGTCTAGAACCATGGACTCAGCCCAGCAAAATTACACGACGACCGAGAAGGAACTCCTGGCAATTGTGTTTTCCCTTGATAAGTTTCGGCCCTACCTTCTCGGTTCTAAGATAGTCGTGTTCTCTGATCACTCGGCTCTCAAGTACTTGCTGAAGAAGCCGGATGCCAAGCCGAGACTGATCCGGTGGATGCTTCTTCTCCAAGAATTCGACCTGGATATCAGAGATAAGAAAGGTGCTGAGAATTCTGTAGCGGACCACCTCAGCAGGATTGAAAAGAAAGCGAACAATTGCCTATCCGAGACGAGTTCCCCGACGAGCAACTCCACGCACCTCAAGACGGTTACACCATGGTTTGTAGACATTTGTAATTTCGTGGCAACATCTAAATTTCCACCCGAGGCATCGAACTTAAAAGAGAAGATCAGAAGTGATGCTAAGCACTACGTATGGGATGACCCCTATCTATGGAGATTATGCAGTGATAAGATCATCCGTAGGTGCATTCACGATGCCGAGATCAAGTCGGTCCTCCACTTTCGCCATTCGGCCCTGGAGGAGGCCACTATGGCTCATCTCGGACTGCCAGGAAAGTGCTTGATTGTGGCCTTTATTGGCCTTCTATTTTCAGAGACGCCATCATCAGTCGTCTCCTCTGCGATGATGTCGAAAAGGTGAATGGCCTTGAACCAAAGACATGAAATGCCCCAACAACCCATCCTGTTTTGTGAAGTCTTTGACGTCTGGGGTATCGATTTTATGGGACCATTCCCAATCTCCAATGGCTATTCATACATTCTGCTTGCCGTCGATTATGTATCAAGATGGGTAGAAGCCATTCCCACCAAACCAATGATGCCAAGGCAGTAGTGGACTTTCTTAAGTCCAATATTTTCTGCAAGTTCGGTGTCCCAAAAGCGCACATTAGTGACCAAGGGAGTCACTTCTGCAACAGAGCCATGGCCTCCCTTCTTCAAAAATATGGGGTAGCACACAGGATAGCCACAGCATATCACCCCCAGACAAATGGGCAAGCTGAAGTGTTTAATAGGAAATCAAGCACACTCTGCAAAAAAGATGACCAATCCTAAAGGAAGGACTGGAGTAGACTCTTGAGGATGCTCTATGGGCTCACAGGGACTGCATATCGAACACCGCTAGGGATGTCTCCCTATCAAATTGTGTTCGGGAAAGCCTGTCACCTTCCTGTGGAGCTTGAGCATAAAGCTTACTAGGCAGTTAAGCAATGCAACATGGCTTATGACCAAGCAGGAGAGCATAGGAAGTTCCAACTTCAAGAATTAGATGAACTTCGCATGGAAGCCTATTCAAACGCCAGGACCTACAAGCAGAAAGTAAAAAAGTTCCACGACCAACATATCCTGAGGAAAGATCTCCAGATTGGCCAAAAAGTGTTGCTATTCAATTCCAGATTAAAACTCATAGCAGGTAAGCCGCTCAGGATGGGATGGACCTTTTGTTATTACTGACATAATTCCCCCACGGTGTAGTGCAGCTAAGAGAAGAACAGACCAACCGCACCTTTCAGGTCAATGGGCACCAAGTCAAACCTTTCCTCGAAGGTCCAGCACCAATGGGAGAGAACACGGAGAGAACATTTCATTGGTGGAGCCGACTCCACCAGATGGCGCAAAGTGCCTAGGCCGACGTGGCCTACCCCTCCTATCTAAGCATTGAGGGCAATGCCGAGATTAAGTGTGGGGGGGGTTCTGTCCATTTTGGAACTGATCATTCACGTCATATCTGCCCTTCTCTTCTCTAACTTTTTCATTTCCCTCTAACTTTTCCATTTCGTTTCTTACATATCTGACATACCATTTTAAGTCTCATTAGTATTTTTTCTGCTTAAGTTTGTGTTTAATAAAAGAGTCCCACTGCCGAGTCTACCACAGCCGGAATGACCTTATCCTAGCAGAATTACGTGTCCAAAAGAAGAGAGGAAATTCCTTACTGAGTCCGAGAGTCTGACAAGCCAGTATAAGGAATCTCTCTATTCTCGAGCAAAAGCTGCTCTGCCTGAAGGGAACCAAACCTCTGGGTCCCAAGTGCTAAATGGTGAAAATGGGAAGAGGGAGCCTTCAGAGTGAAGGAACAGAATCAGCCAGCGTGAGAATTTGAGCCTTGCAATGAGACGGCTTACACTCTGCCATCTCCTTCTTTTCGAGTGATTTTTGCAAGCATGTTAATTGTGTGTGCTGAATTTTGCCTTAACTCTCTAGATACAACTGTTTTACACATGCAGAAATGAAATGATCTAGGCCATATTTCTTATGAGCCCAGAGCCAAATAAGCTGTCCAAAAACAAGCTGACCCTTGTCACCCCCCTTTTGAGCCTAAATTGACCACTTTTCTTGCAGCTTACTACAAGCCGAGGCCAGAAAAACCATTCTTACCTCACCCTCGAGAAGCCGAGGAGCCGTGGAATCGTCTTGGGAGTGAGTTAGAATCAAGTATGGGGAAAGTCTAGGGAGTTGAAGTTGATCAAAAAGCAGCTGAAGGTTCAGAAGAAGAAAATGAAATGAAAGAAATGAAAAGAAAGTACATAAAAAACAGAAAACAGGCAGCTAGAATAAATGAGCTGAAATAAACAAGATCAGCAAGCTGCATGAGTAAAAGAAAGAAAGAATGAAAAACGACGAGTAAATAAAGATCAAAGGAGACCACAAAGAATCGGGGACCGCCCTCATACTGGTTACACTCACTCCTCATTGCTCCTCTCCGCCCAAGTGGGTCCTGAAGCCAGTTTTCTTACATCTATTCGACCCATAACCTCAACCTCGCTACAGGCCAGAAAAGTCCTAGTGATCATAACTGTTGTGTTTTGCAGGTGTAAGAGGAGAGCTCTGTCAAGATATGGTGACACCAATCCCATGCAATGCTTGAGTGTAAACACAGCCCAGACATTTGAGAGAAGTGAGAAAATTGAGCACATGAGTAAAAGTTCTATCACTCTGGGGCACCCTTTCACAATTGGAAACCATGAAGGCCCCTGAGAACCAAAGGAAGTAGCTCCCTGACTGCACGAGCGCTTTGAACCGGGATGAAGAGAAGCCGACTCTGTAGAGTTAGCTTAAGGAAATCAAACAGGAAATTCTCTCACTAAAGTCACCCTTAATTGAGTCATATGTTTTGCCCAGGAGTGCAAAAAGCTAAGTGTGGGGGTTTGATGGGTCATAAAATGCACATCTTAAGTGGACCTAAGAAGGGCACCATTGAACAACTCACGAGCTTAAAAGATGACTGTTAGCTAAGATCCAGATTAATGGCCTAAACTTGAAGTAAAACACAATCTGTGCTTAATCAAGATTTTTAGCTAACCATCTCCTCATTGCAGGTTCAGCCAAACTTAGCCCGCCATCAGAAGCCCAGGCCGAGAGCCTCTCGGCCAGGCCGGGACTCAACTTATGCAGAGAGCCCAATAAGGCAGGTCTAGGTGGAACTCCACGTTAGCAATCAGAACCATCTTGGGTCCAGCTCAACCTCACATCACTACCTGGAGTAACTTGCAACGCAAGTCACAGCAAGGGTAGAATAGGAATTGTACATGTAATTATTGTTAGCATCGTTACCGTGCCCACTCATGTATAAATAGATAGAACTCTGAACGAATAGGGGCTTTTTGGCATTCAAGCTTTTTCCGCGTTCATAATTCTCTTCTCCTCCGCTCATGGTGGTACACAGAGCTGTTAATGGCGTTTCTCTCGATTGAGGAAATGCAGGCTGAGAACTGAGAGGCCGAAGGTTATCAGAGGAGACCGATTGGAGCGCAAACGCACTCTGGTGGACCTGATCCTCAGTGTCTTAGCTAGTTGTGGTGAATCATCGCCGTCGTCCATGGCGATCGTCATGGAAGATGGAATCATCGAATCCAGGCCCTGTGTTTGTATTTTTCTTTCAATATTATGAGCATTTTCTGAATTCTGAACTCCATTGCATCCCTGAAATCTAAGTTCAATTACTGTGTTGCGATTGCACCTGGTGACGGAACAAGGCTAAACTAAGCCGATTGGAACTGGTTTAGCTAATTGAAGAGGGTAATCACTTAACGATTGTTGATTGAGAATCTAAAATCAGCTTGAACTTAATCTCTACGCTAACCGATGAGGTGGCGATTGTGTAATTCCTCGGTATGGTAAGGGATGAACCCTTGGCGATTGCCATAAGAACACTGGAGGCTGATGAGGATTGTAATTGGAATGACTGAACCAAAAAGAACTTGATTATTGGAACTAAAACATGAACACAGTAACAGTAATAGCGTTAGGAGTAGCGTAATTGCATTTTGATTATAGTTAACTTCTGTTTTGATTCCAATTGCATTTCAACCCCCCTTGTTTACTGCTTTCTAAGTCTGAGACAGAGACAATCCATCTCTGTAGCATCTGCCTGCATTCAACCGGGACCAAGCCGGATCGTCTCTGTTGAGATCGACTCGGTTCAGTCTCTGTTGAGAGCAACTCGGCCATTTCCAAGATGAGTCGGTATCTTACACTTAGATTCAACTACTGTTCGCATCACACCAATTCACAACTGAACACATTGTGTCCTTGAGAAGAATGACCTAGGGTTAGCTATACTATAGTTAGCTTTAGTTATTTGATAAGCGCGTAAAACGGCTGTAAAAACGCACATCATCAGGCCTCTCTACTGGGCTGTTGGGCTGCAAGGCATGGGTTCCGAGACTACTCTAGTCCGTCCGAGATGGAGTCGGACTGGCCAGGATGACTTCATTTCGGCTGAGACTCCTTTTGTTGACCCTGGTCAACTCGACTTGACCTGTAGAAAAAGGAGTGACACTTTATTAGCTAAGGAATCTAAATTATCACAGATTTGTATTTCCTCTGTAATCGAACCCATAGAATGAATCTTAGCTAACAATCCACTCTTAAGCACAGAATAGTCTTGCAAACCTCCTTCTTAGGTGTCTAAAAGATGTATAAATTGTGACTCATCACACCCCCACACTTACCCTTTTGCACTCCTGGGCAAAATAAAATGAAAATCAACAAGGGGGAAATTTTTAAAGATAGAAAAGAATTTTCTTCACTTGGCTTCCTTTAGTTCAACCGAGATAGAGCCGGCACTCATTCACTCTGGGATTGAGATACTCTAGCAATCCGGAAATTACTCCTTTTGTGCTCTAGGCAAATTCATGACCTGCAAACGAGAGAAGGTAACCAAGAGTGACAGAGCTCTCTTTTAGGCAAATAACTCCCTTATTTCTCACGTGTCTGGGCTTGTATTTACACTCAACATTCATGGAATTGATATTACCATACTTTGGCGAATCTCTCTTCTTACACCTGCAAAAACACACACAATTATGATCACTAGGACTTCTTTTTCGGCTTGTAGCGAGGCTGGGTCACGGGTAGGATAGAATATGGGAAAACTAGCTTCAGGACCCATGAGGAAGAGAGGAGCAATGGGGAGTAAGCTTTATCAGCCTGAGGGATAACCCAGGATGCTGTCAATTCCTCCTTCTTGCTGCTACCGGCTCATTTTCTTTTTCTCCTTATACAACTTATGCAGCTGTTTTCTTTCTTTATTTGTTTTAGCTCAGATTTTCAGCTGCTGCTTCCTCTTTTTCTCTTTTCTTTCTTTCACTCGCTTTTATTCTTTTTCTTGCATTTTCGAGTCTTAGAGGGTGCTGAACAACCTTTTGCTTCCTGGAGTTCCCCCACACTTGATCATAACTTATTCCCAAAACAATTCCAAAGCTCCTCTGCTCCTCGAGGGTGAGGTTGATTCATGGTTTTTCTGGCCTTGGCTTGTAGTGAGCTCTTTAGGAAGAATGGTTATATTAGGCTCAAAAGGGGTAAACAACAGACACGTTTGTTCAGGTAGGCTTTATTTGGCTCGGGCTTATAAGAAACATGGCCTAGATCATGTCATTCCTGCATGTGAGAATAGTTGTTTCCAGAGAGTTAAGGCAAAATGTAGAATATGCAGTTGTCATGAATGCAAAAATCACACTAGAAAAAGAAGAGAAATGGCAAGATGTAAGCCATCAATGTTTATAAGGCTCAAAAATCTCACACAGGTTGTATTTTGCTCGACACAGGGGGTTTCCTTCTTTAGATTCTCAATCAACTATTGACTAGAGCACAAAAGTTTCATTCCCTCAAGCTAGAGAAATCTCTTGCCACAGTTGCAGAGTTACTTCCTACTCGACTTATTTAAACTTTCAGAAGCCAGTTCAAGATTCTTTTCAAAACAATTTTACTTTTGACCGTCCACTTGGAAATTCTGATTTAGGAGGAAAGATTAAAGGTAAATGACAAAATTGAAACTCTGCCAGGCCGAAGATGTTCCGGATCCGGCCGAGATGGCACGGAGCCGGCATGGACTCGGCTTAGGAAGCCTGTATTAAAAAAAATAAATGGCAGATTTTAAAAATGAAACGACGCAACCGAGAGAAAACTGCAAAGTGATTAAAACTAACAAAACAAAAATTAAAATTAGCAGAGTTCAGGAGAGTGGAAATAGAGTTAAGACACAGCAATTGAGATGGCTGTATATTTATCTCCCCCTCCACACTTAAAATCTGCATTGTCCTCAATGCGAGGTAGGGTCATTTGGTGATGCTGGTTCCATCAATGATATTATCTCCATGTCATGAGTGATAGGCGTTGGACCTTCATGGAATGGCTTAATCTGATGCCCATTGACCTGGAAGGTGCTGTTGCTGTGTTCATCTTTTAGCTGTACTGCACCATGGGGAAACACATTAGTGATAACAAAAGGCCCATCCCATCTAGAACGTAGTTTACCTGTAATGAGCTTGAGGCGTGAGTTAAACAAGAGGACTTTCTGGCCAACTCGGAATTCTTTTCTCAGGATTTGCTGGTCATGGAATCGCTTGATTTTCTGCTTGTAGATCCTAGAGTTTTCATATGCTCCCAAGCGGAGTTCTTCTAGCTCTTGCAGCTGAAATTTTCTCTGCTCTCCTGCTTGGTCATAACCCAGATTGCACTGCTTAACAGCCTAGTATGCTCTGTGTTCCAACTCCACAGGAAGGTGACAGGCTTTACCGAAAACAATCCTAAAGGGAGACATCCCTAAAGGTGTTCGGTATGCAGTTCTATGTGCCTAGAGAGCATCCTCAAGGAGGCGGCTCCAGTCTTTCCTGCTGGGATTGGTCATCTTTTGCAATGTTTTCTTGATTTCCCTATTGAACACTTCTGCTTGGCCATTTGTTTGGGGGTGGTAGGCAGTAGCAGTTCTGTGTGCTACTCCATATTTTTGAAGAAGGGAGGCCATGGCTCTGTTACAGAAGTGACTGCCTTGGTCACTTATGAGTGCTTTTGACACACCGAACCTGCAAAAAATATTGGACTTCAGAAAGTCCACAACCACTCTTGCATCATTTGTTCTGGTGGCTATGGCCTCTACCCATCTTGACACATAATCCACGGCCAGCAGAATGTAGGAGTGCCCATTGGAGACTGGGAATGGCCCCATGAAGTCTATTCCCCAGACATCAAAGATTTCACAGAATTGGATGGGTTGCTGGGGCATTTCATGCCTTCTGTTCATGGCCACTCCTGCTTTTTGGCAATTCTCGCAGGTGGAGACGAATTCATGCGCATCTCTGAAGATAGTTGGCCAGTAAAGGCCACAGTCGAGTACTTTCCTAGCAGTCCGAGTTGATCCATAGTGACCGCCTCCAGGTGCCGAGTGGCAGAACTGGAGAACCGAATTGAACTCGGCTTCAGGAATACACCTGCGGATGACCTTGTCACTGCCCAGTCTCCAAAGGTAGGGATCATCCCAAATGTAGTATTTGGCATCACTTCGGAGTTTATCTTTGTATTCTCGAGATGCCTCTAGTGGAAACCGAGATGCTGCCACAAAATTACAAATGTCAGCAAACCATGGTGGAGACGTTTTAATATGTAGCAAGTGCTCATCAGGGAACTCGTCTCGGATAGGCATCAGTTCTCCTTCTTTCCCAATTCTGCTCAGATGATCAGCTACAGAATTCTCAGCACCTCTTTTATCTCTGATTTCTAGGTTGAATTCTTGGAGAAGAAGCATCCACCTAATCAGTCTTGGCTTAGCATCAGGCTTCTTCAGCAAGTACCTCAAGGCGGCATGGTCGAGAACACAATTATCTTGGACCCGGAAGGTAGGGGACGAAATTTGTCCACGGCGAAAACTATGGCCAAGAGCTCCTTCTCAGTTGTTGTGTAGTTTTGCTGGGCCGGATCCATAGTTCTGGATGCATAGGCCACCACGTGCACCCCAGTTGACCTGGCTCGAGCTCTTTGGCCGAGAACGGCTCCTAATGCTGAGTTGGATGCATCACACATTAGTTCAAAGGGGAGTTCCCAGTCTGGTGCTTGCAAAATAGGGGCGGATGTGAGTCTTCTCTTCAACTCCTGAAATGCTTCCATACAGGGCCGGTCAAAGTGAAATTCTACATCCTTCTGTAGCAGCTTGGACAGAGGTAGGGCGATTTTACTAAAATTTTCGATGAATCTCCTGTAGAAACCTGCGTGTCCTAAGAATGAGCGAACCTCCCGCACAAAAGTGGGGCTTGGAAGGGAAGTAATGATATCTATCTTTGCTTTGTCTACCTCGATGCCTCTGTTGGAGACTAGGTGTCCCAACACTATTCCTTCAGTCACCATGAAGTGACATTTTTCAAAATTGAGCACAAGGTTTGTGTCAATGCATCTCTTCAACACTTTTGCTAGATTACTCAGGCATGCTTCAAATGAATCGGCATATACCGTGAAGTCATCCATGAATACCTCCATGCAGTCCTGCAACAAGTCCGAGAAGATGCTCATCATGCAACGTTGAAATGTACTCGGAGCATTGCAGAGGCCAAATGGCATGCGTGTGTACGCAAAGGTACCAACTGGGCAGGTGAAGGTTGTCTTATGTTGATCTTCAGGGGCTATATGAATTTGCATGTAGCCTGAGAACCCATCCAGAAAACAGTAATGGGATTTCCCTGCTAACTTCTCAAGCATCTGGTCAATGAAAGGCAGAGGAAAGTGATCCTTACGGGTTGCTTGGTTTAATCTTCTGTAGTCAATGCACACTCGCCAGCTATTCTGAATCCTTGTTGGTACCAGCTCATTCTGCTGATTTTTCATGACGGTCACCCCGGACTTCTTTGGCACCACTTGCACAGGGCTCACCCATTGGCTATCCGAGATGGGGTAGATGATCCCTGCAGCAAGGAGTTTGGTAACTTCCTTTTTGACCACGTCCGGGAGTGTTGGATTCAGTCTTCTTTGCGGCTGCCTTATGGGCTTGATTTCCTCTTCCATTAATATTCTGTGCATGCAAATGGAGGGGTTTATGCCAGGAAGGTCTACTAGCTTCCACCCTATTGCCTTCTTATGTTGCCTGAGAACCTCCAACAACTTTTCCTCTTGTCCTTGGTCGAGATTGCTAGCAATAATAACCGGGAGTTGTTGGTCCTTGTTCAGGTAGGCATATTTCAGGTGACTCGGCAATGTTTTTAATTCTATGGGTGGTGACAGTAATGGAGATTTGTCAGTTTCTGAGGTTGTATCCGACTGGCCGATGTGATCTTGATCAGGCACCAGGTGTGCCGACATGATTTCGGCCTCTGTTTGCTTCGGCCGGCTCGACTTCATGGTTTTGGCTATTGTCGGAATGGAGTCGGCATTGGCTTTAAGCGTTCCTTCTGAGTCGGATCCGGATGGATTCTTTATTTTTGCTACAGAATGAGTTAGGTCTTCTGTGGCCGAGATGGTCTCGGCAAGCTTGTCAGCTTTGACTTCTTTGGCCGAGTTGACTTTGACTTCTTCATTGACTCGGCCTTCTTTGGCCGACTCATTCCTGGCCGTAAAAATTGTCGCTAAGTGTGCAATGGAAGACTTTTCAGCTTCAGCGACTTTGTTTTCTGTATCATTTGAATACTCTGACTGTTCTGTGTTGCAGACTTGGTCTAATAATTTGGACAGTTCCACTTCAAAGGCCGAGTCAGCAACATCACTATGATTGTCCTTAGAGTTGGAGAGGTCTTGTACTTGTTCATAGTCGGCCTCTGCATCTGTAACTCTTGGGCAGCTGCTTTCATCATCATTCTCAGTAGACTCCTCAATGTTTTCACCCCTGCCAGTTAGTTGAAGATATTCTTCAACTAGTTCATCAAGTATATCAATGCCAAAGAGAGAGTGGTCTTCGGTTGGGTGCTTCATAGCTTCGAAAATATTGAATTGCACCAAAGCGTCATCGAATTCCATGGAGAGCATCCCTGCATACACATCAATCTTTGTTTTGGCTGTCATCAAGAAAGGTCTTCCCAGAATTAAGGTGGATTCCTTCCCGGATGTTTCTTCCTCCAAGTCTAGCACGTAAAAATCAGCTGGAAATATTAGTTCATTGACTTGGACGAGAACATCCTCGAGAACTCCCAGGGGTTGGACAATACTCCTGTTTGCCAGCTGAATGGTCATCCCTGTGGGTTCCAAGTCACCAAAATTCAGGGATCTGTAGATAGATTAGTGCCAACTGTGTCTAAAAGATGTATAAATTGTGACTCATCAGTCACTACGGCTCATCTCGGACTGCCAAGAAGGTGCTTGATTGTGGCCTCTATTGGCCTTCTATTTTTCGAGACGCTCATCAATTCGCCTCCTCCTACGACAGATGTCAAAAAGCAGGGATGGCCCTGAACCAAAGACATGAAATGCCCCAACAGCCCATCCTATTCTGCGAAGTCTTTGACGTCTGGGGCATAGATTTTATGGGGCCATTCCCAATCTCCAATGGCTATTCATACATCCTGCTTGCCGTCGATTATGTATCAAGTTGGGTAGAAGCCATTCCCACCAGAACCAATGATGCCAAGGTAGTAGTGGACTTTCTTAAGTCCAATATTTTCTGCAGGTTCGGTGTTCCAAAAGCGCTCATTAGTGACCAGGGAAGTCACTTCTACAACAGAGCCATGGCCTCCCTTCTCCAAAAATATGGGGTGGCACACAGAATAGCTACAGCATACCACCCCCAGACTAATGGGCAAGCTGAGGTGTTTAACAGGGAAATTAAGCATACATTGCAAAAGATGACAAATCCCAGCAGGAAGGACTGGAGCAGACTCCTTGAAGATGCGCTATGGGCTCACAGGACTGCATACCGAACACCGCTAGGGATGTCTCCCTATCGAATTGTTTTCGGGAAAACCTACCACCTCCCTGTGGAGATAGAGCACAAAGCTTACTGGGCAGTCAAGCAATGTAACATGGCCTATGACCAAGTGGGAAAGCATAGGAAATTCCAACTTCAAGAATTAGACGAACTTCGTAGGGAAGCCTATGAGAATGCCAGGATATACAAGCAAAAGGTAAAAAAATTCCATGACAAAAAGATCCTAAGAAAAGATCTCCATATTGGCCAAAAAGTGCTGCTTTTCAACTCCAGATTAAAGCTCATAGCAGGTAAGCTTCGCTCCAGATGGGATGGACCTTTTGTTATTACTAACATATTTCCCCATGGTGCACTACAGCTAAGGGAAGAACGGACCAACCGCACCTCTCAGGTCAATGGGCACCAAGTCAAACCTTTCCTCGAAGGTCCAGCACCAACAGGAGAGAACATGGAGAACATTTCCTTAGTGGAACCGACTCCACCAGATGGCACAGCCTAAGCCAACTCGGCCACCCTCTTCACATTGAGGATAATGCCAAAATTAAGTGTGGGGGGTTCTGTCCAGTTGGGAACTGATCATTCACGTCATATCTGCCCTTCTCTTCTCTAACTTTTTCATTTCCTCTAACTTTTTCATTTCCTCTAACTTTTTCATTTCGCTTCATTTACTATTTTAAGTGTCACTAGTATTGTTGCTGCTTAAGTTTGTGTTTAATAAAAGAGTCTCCACTGCCGAGTCCGCCACAGCCAGAATGGCCTCACCTTAGCAGAATTACGTGTCCAAAAAGAAGAGAGGAAATTCCTTATTGAATCTGAGAGTCTGACGAGCCAGCGGAAGGAATCTCTTCATTCCCGAGCAGAAGCTACCTCTGCTTGAAGAGAGCCAAACCTCTGGGTCCTAAGCGGTAAGTGGCGGAAATGGGAAGAGGGAACCTTCATAGTGAAGAAACAGAATCAGCCAGTGGGAGAATTTGAGCCTTGCATTAGAGATGGCTTACACTCTGCCACCTCCCTTCTTTCTGAGTGATTTTTGCAAGCATGTTAATTGTGTGTGCTGAATTTTGCCTTAACTCTCTGGATACAACTGTTTTACACATGCAGGAATGAAATGATCTAGGCCATATTTCTTATGAACCCATAGCCAAATAAGCTATCCAAAAACAAGCTGACCCCTTGTCACCCCTTTTGAGCCCAAATTGACCACTTTTTCTTGCAGCTCACTACAAGCCGAGGCCAGAAAAACTATTCTTACCTCACCGTCGAGAAGCCGAGGAGCCGTGGAATCGTCTTGGGAGTGAGTTGGAATCAAGTGTGGGGGAAGTCCAGGGAGCAGAATTCGGTCAAAAAGCAGCTGAAGGTTTAGAAGAAGAGAAAAAGGAGAGAAAATGGAATGAAAGAAAAGAGAAGAAAGTACAGAAAATAGGCAGCTGAAATAAATGAGCTGAGATAAACAAAATCAGCAAGCTGCATAAGTAGAAGAAAGGAAGAATGTAAAACGGCAAGTAAATAAAGATCAAAGGAGACCACAGCAACCGAGACTGCCCTCATACTGGTTACTGATGAGTCACAATTTATACATCTTTTAGACACCTAAGAAGGAGGTTTGCAAGACTATTCTATGCTTAAGAGTGGATTGTTAGCTAAGATTCATTCTATGGGTTCGATTACAGAGGAAATACAAATCTGTGTTAATTTAGATTTCTTAGCTAATAAAAGTGTCACTCCTTCTTCTGCAGGTCAAGCCGAGTTGACCAGGGTCAACAAAAGGAGTCTCAGCCGAGATGAAGTCATCCTGGCTAGTCCGACTCCATCTCGGCAGGAACAGAGTCGTCTCGGCAACCCATGCCTTGCAGCTCAGCAGCCCAGTAGAGAGGCCCAGTTGTATTGACCACATCAGCTATCCAGCTCAAAGGCCATCTCAGCGTCAGCTCAAATGCCATGTCACTCCTAGGAAATCTGCCATGTCACGTTAGAAGATTTGCATAGGGGTAGAATAGGACCTTCACAATGTAATTCTGTTAGGATTCGTTAGGATTAGCATATCACAGCTCGTGTATATATAGGAAAAGCTGTGCATTTTTTACACGTTCTGTCTTTGAATTCACTCAAATTACATACTCACTGTATCCATTTTTCTCGCTCTCGCTCTCTCCGTTTTCACGGTGGTGCACGACGCTCATTGGCGTTTCTCTCGATTGAGGAAGTGCAGGTCTGAGACTGGGAAGCAGAAGTCTGCCAGAGGGGACCGATCAGACTATTGACGCACTCTAGTGGAGCTGATCCTCAGCGTTCAGGCTAACGGAGGTGAACCACCACCATCAACCATGGCGATTGTCATGGTAGATGGATTCATCTGAGTTCAGAACCACTGTGTTTGTATTCTGTTTTTGTTAATCGATTTCACTATGCATTTCATATCTCCTTTCTCTTCCCTCTTCTTTAATTCATGTTTGAATCGCGATTGCATTTGAATATGAACAATGTTAAGCTAAGCCGATTGGAACTGGTTTAACTAATTCAGTAGGTAATCAGTTAACGATAATTAATCAAGAACCTAAAATCAGCTCTGCACTTAATCCCTGCCAACTGATGAGGTAGCGATTGCATAATTCCTCGGTATGGCAACGGACGAATGTTTGACGATCGTCATAAGACTACCAAAGTCTGATATGGACTGAGAACTGGAGTGTGGAACCTGGACTGGACTTGAACTAATGGAACTGAACATGAACACAGTTATATAATAATAACAATAGATAATTAGTAACCGTAGTATATGTTTATTGCATTCATAGTCTTAGTCTATCTCTTGCATCACTTGCATTCCCAACCCCCCTGTTAATTGCTTTTCAGAATGAGACAGAGATAGTCCACCTCTATAGCGTCTGTCTGCACTCAGCTGAGACCAAGCCGGATTCTCTCTATTGGGATCATCTCGGCTCAATCTCTGCCAAGAGCAACTCGGCCAGTACTGAGGGGAGTCAATATTTTACATCTCAGATTCTACTCCACTTCACTTTACACCAATTCACAACTGAGCACACTGTGTCCTTGAGAAGAATGACCTAGGGTTAGCTATGCTATAGTTAGCTTTAGTTATTTGATAAGCGCGTAAAACGACTGTAAAAACGTCTATCATCAAATTGGCGCCGTTGCCGGGGACGCAAGTTCTTTTGTGTCTTTGTGTGCCAAGCTAAGAGAGGTCGAATCCCGAGTCTGTAAAGTGTGTCTGTCGAGTCAGTCTTGAGTCTTTTGAACTTGTCTATGTCTGTCTGTTTTGTTTCTGGATCCTAAATAAAAAGCATGTTGACTATTATTTGTTTCTCTGCATGAATTCATCGCTAAAAATAATTACGTAGAATCAGCATTCTGTTTTGTATTCACTACTGCATCTTTCTTTCTGCATTACATTCTTGCATTCAGCTAGTTTTTCTGTTTTGCATTCTTGCTAGTTTAATTGCATTCTTTCTGTATGACATTCTGTAGTTCCATTAGTTAGTTAGCTGATCGCTGTAATTTCCAATTCTGCATTCACCATTTCAACTACTATTCCTAATTCTGATTTTTCTGCATAATATGTACAATGCATGACTAGGAGTAGTACTGACCCATTGTATGTTTTTGACCCAGAGATAGAATTAACCTTACGTAGAATACGCAAAATTAGGAACGCTGCAGTAAATACTAGTATCAATATAGATCCTGTAGCCGACTCTAACCAGTTTTACACTAGCAATTATGTTTCTAGTTCTAACGTCTTTACAGAATCAGGACGAATGGAGAATAACGATAGGACGCTGAAGGAATTAGCCACTCCAGACGTGGTGTATCAACCTTGGTGCATCCAATACCCACAGCTGGAGCCAGCTCAAACATATGAGTTAAAATCTGGTCTTATACACCTGTTGCCTAAGTTTCATGGTCTTGCAGGAAAAGACCCCCACAAGCATTTAAAAGAATTCCATGTGGTTTGCTCCACAATGAGGCCGCAAGGGATATTAGAAGATTACATCAAAATGAAGGCATTTCCATTCTCCCTGGATGGAGCAGCGAAGGATTGGCTGTATCTTCAGCCAGTACTTTTCAATACCTGGGGAGACATGAAGCGCACCTTCCTGGAGAAGTTCTTTCCGGCATCCCGCACTGCGTCCATTAGAAAGGAAATATGTGGGATAAGGCAGCATACAGGAGAAACACTACACGAGTACTGGGATAGGTTCAACAAACTCTGTGCCACCTGTCCACATCATCAGATCAGCAAACAGTTGCTGATCCAGTATTTTTATGAAGGATTATCGCTGATGGACAGAAATATGATAGACGCAGCCAGTGGCGGAGCTTTGATGGACAAAACACCAGCAGCAGCACGGCATCTGATTTCCAATATGGCAAGCAATACACAGCAGTTTGGGATCAGAGGGCCAAATCAACCACGGATGGTGAATGAAATCGGTGGAGCTACCAATCAGAGGTTGGAGAATCAGCTGACCGAGTTAACATCATTGGTGAGACAGCTTGCTGTTGGGCAACACCAACCAGCCATGGCAGCAAAAGTATGTGGCATATGTACTTCCGTGGAGCACCCCACTGATATGTGCCCCACTCTCCAAGAAACCGAGTAGGACCAGCCAGAAAATGTTGGAGCCATAGGTGGATTTCAGTATGGGAAGAAGTCGTATCAGAATTGGCCATTTGATAACCAGCAACAGGGAAGACAGCCATTTCGGCCAGGACCGAATCAAGGACCATATGCAACCCAACAATTCGGATCCACGCCGAACACCTATCAGAGGCAGGCAGGTTATCAGCAACCGACTCCGCAATACCAAGTACCACCTTTCCAGCAACAACAACAACAGCAGAGAATGCCTACTCCAGGCAACTCTCCATCTTTGGAAGACCTGATGAAGCAGCTTGCAACCAGTAACCTGGAGTTCCAACAATCTATGAGCTCCAGCAATTTACAGTTCCAGCAGAACATGACTGCCACCATCCAGGACCTCAAAACGCAGATTGGACAGCTCCTTCAATGTCCTGTTAAGATTTTCCATCTGCCCTGGCTCTGTAAAGTTGTTAGCACTATCACTGAGGGTGTTAGTATAAGATTGATCAGACTCAACAGCGGAGTTTACACTATTACAAATATTTACTGTAGTATTTCTAATTTTACGTAACCTTCGTAAAGTTAGTTCTATTTCTGGATCAAAAATATACAGTGGGTCAGTGCTACTCCTAGTCATGCATCATGCAAACTTCTAAGGTAACAACAATCAGGATGTAGTCAATATGTAATGCTGAATGTGATGCAGAGTTAGAGAATTTAATGTATGCAATGCAGAGTAATTTTATTCTATATCAATATGTATATATTTGTTTTTGTTTTATCAGTGAATTCACGTGAAATTTTATTAACAAATTCAGACTCAATCAAACCTTAAAACAAACTTCTTACAACTCGGATTCGACTCGGTTTACTTGGCACACTGAAATACACAAAAGAACTTGTGTCCCCGGCAACGGTGCCAATTTGATAAAGCCTTTTTCGTGTCGTTTTGAACACTTTATCAGATACTAAAGCTAACTATAGCATAGCTAACCCTAGGTCATTCTTCTCAAGGACACAGTGCGTTCAATGGATATTTCAATAGGCGGTAAACAAAAATCGGAATCTGATTGTAAGTCACAGACTCGTCTCAGCACTGGCCGAGTTGCACTTGGCAGAGACTAGGCCGAATTGATCTCGGCTTAGGCGATTCGGTTCGGTCTCAGCTGAGTGCAGACAGACGCTACAGAGGACTACCTCTGTCTCAGACTCGAAAAGCAACAAACAAGGGGGGAATTTAGGATGCAAACTAACTATAAACAGAATTGAAATAAACTACTATGCTGAATACTACTTCTAAGACTAATATTAATACTGTGTCCATTTTCAGTCCCAATATCCAAGGTTTCTGGTTCAATCACTCCAATTACGGTCCATATCAGCCTCTGTCAGTCTTATGACAATCGCCATAGGTCCATCTCATGCCATACCGAGGATTTACACAATCGTTACCTCATCTGTTGGTAGAGATTAAGTTCAAGCTGATTTTAGAATTTCAATTAATTGTCGTTAAGTGATTTTCTACTGAATTAGTTAAACCAGTTCCAATCGGCTTAGTTTAACATTGTTCCATTACCAGATGCAATCGCGACACAGCAATGGAAATTGAACATCAGGAATGCAATGGAGTTTAGAATTCAGAAAATACTCATAATACTGAAACAGAATACAAAACACAGGGCCTGGATTTCGATGGTTTCATCATCCACAACGACGCCATGGACGACGGTGATGGTTCACCTCTGCTAGCTAGAGATCGAGGTTCGGATCCACCAGAGTGCGTTGGAACTCCAATCGGTCTCCTCCGATAATCTTGGCTTCTCAATTCCTAGCTTGCACTTCCTCGATCGAGAGAAACGCCATTGACAACACCGTGAACCACCGTGAATGGATGAGAGAGTTTTAGAGAGGACAGAGAGTATGGGCGCGGAAAGTTTTGAATGCCCAAAAGCCCCTATTCTATCAAAGTTCCTTCTATTTATAGAAGTTTGGGCACAGCTAACGATGCTAACAGACTTACATGTACATTTCCTATTTTACCCTTGCTGTGACATGCGTAGTAGTTGCACCAGTAGTGACGTGGAACCGAGCCAGGTCCGGGTGGCTGATATTGCTGACGTGGAGTTCCGCTTGGATCTTCCCCGACTCGGTTTCAAGACGGCCGAAAGTCTTGGCCCGGCCGAGAGTCTCTCGGCTTGTACCTTTGGCTGGTTGGCTGAACCTGCAATGGAGAAATAGTTAGCTAAGAATCTTGATTAGGCACAACTTATGTTTTACTTCGAGTTTTGACCATTAATTTGGATCTTAGCTAACAGTTATCTTTTAAGCTCGTGAGTTGCTCTGTGGTACTCTTGTTGGGTTCATTTGAGATGTACATTTTATGACTCATCAAACCCCCCACACTTAGCCTTTTGCACTCCCGGGCAAAATATGTGACTCAAACAAGGGAGGTTTCAGTAGGAGATTCTTCTGTTCGACTTCCTTGGGCTGACTACACAGAGTTGGAAGATCTTCATCCGGTTTGGAACTCGCATGCCATAGGGAGTCACTTGCCTTGGTTCTCAGGGGTTTCGACAGCTTTAATGGGGAAGAGGTGCCTTCAGAGTTGACCACTGTTGCTAATGCCTAAATTTCTCATTTCTCTCGGGTGTCTGGTCGTGTTTTACACTCAGCATTGCATGGAATTAGTGTAATTGTATCTTGACAGAGCTCTCCTCTTACACCTGCAACACACACAACAGTTATGATCACTAGGACTTTTATGGCTTGTAGCGAGGTCAAGGTTATGGGTTGGATGGGTGGACGAGAACTGGTTTGAGAACCCATGGGGAGGAGAGGAGCAATGGGGAGTGAGTGTAACCAGTATGAAGGGAGTCCCAGTTGCTGTGGTCTTCTTTTTGGGCTTTTATTTGCTTGCTGCTCCTCGCACTTTTTCTTTCTTCTACTTGCATAGCTTGCTGATTTGTTTATCTCAACTCATTTATTTCGGCTGCTTGTTTCTGTTTTTGTTTTTATATACCTTCTTTCTTCCTTTCTTACATCTTGTTTTCTCTTTTTTTTTTTTTTTTTGCACCTTTAGCAGCCTTGTGACCGGATTCTGCTCCTTAGACTTCCCCCACACTTGATTTTAACTCACTCCCAGGACAATTCCAAGGCTCCTTGGCTTCCCGAGGGTAGGGTATGATAATGGTTTTTTTTTTTTTTTCTGGCCTCGGCTTGTAGTGAGATGTAAGAAAAATGGTCATATCAGGCTCAAAGGGGGTGACAAGGGTCAGCTTGTTTTGGGCAGCTTATTTGGCTCTGGGCTCTTAAGAAACATGGCCTAGATCATTTCATTCCTGCATGCGTACAACAGTTGTATCTAGAGAGTTAGGGCAAGATTCAGCACACAATTGACATGCATTGCAAAAATCACTCAGAAGAAGTGAGACGGCCTTGTTTCCGGCTGTCTTCATTCAAGGCTCAAATTCTCGCATTGTCTGATCTGTTTCTTCACCCTGAAGGTTCCTGCTTCCCAATTCCGCTATTTACCGCCTAGGATCCGAAGGTTTGGCTCCTGTAGGTAAGGGTAGTTCCTTTGGGAGAGAAGAGATTCCTACCGCTGATTCACCAGCCTTTCGGATTCATCTTTGGGTCGGCCTTGGCATGCATTTCTGCTGTTTCTATTTGTGGGAATTCTTTAGTTCAATTTCTGTCCGGCCAAGTGTGTTCCCGGATCCGGTGGTGGTGGCTGAGATGGAGACGGCCTACTACTGGGATCTACTGAGATGGAGTCACCGGATCCGGTCAAGATGGCAGAATCAGAATGGGACTCGGCTTGGGCAGTTTTTAATGAAAAACATGAGATTGAACAATTTTAAAAATGGAATGAAATGAAACACGCAATTGAAAGGAAATAACAAAGCAATCTAAATATAAAATTTTAGAGAAGGGAAAAGAGAAGCGGAGATATGGCGTGAGTGATCCGGCTTTTGTCGATGCACGGAACCCCCCACACTTAGTCTCGGCATTGTCCTCAATGGTGGCCGAAGTTGGCCTATGCTGCCATCATGAAGTCGGCTTTGACCAAGAAAATGTTCTCCATGTTTTCTCCTGTTGGTGCCGGACCTTCAGGAATGGTTTAACTTGGTGCCCATTGACCTGAAAAGGTGCGATTGGTATGTTTTTCCTTGCCGCACCGCACCATGGGGGAAATATGTTAGTGATAACAAAAGGTCCATCCCATCTGGAGCGAAGCTTACCTGCTATGAGTTTTAATCTTGAATTGAACAAGCAACACTTTTGGCCAATGTGGAGGTCTTTTCTTAAGATCTGATCATCATGGAATTTTTTACCTTTTGCTTGTAGATCCTAGCATTTTCATAGGCTTCCAAGCGAAGTTCATCTAGTTCTTGAAGTTGGAACTTCCTATGCTCCCCAACTTGGTCATAGGCCATGTTGCATTGCTTGACGGCCCAGTAAGCTCTATGTTCTAGCTCCACAGAAGGTGGCAGGCTTTTCCGAAAAACAACTCGGTGAGGGAGACATCCCTAACGGTGTTCTAGATGCAGCCCCGTGAGCCCACAGCGCATCTTCAAGGAGTTTGCTCCAGTCCTTCCTGCTGGGATTTGTCATCTTTTGCAGTGTATGCTTGATTTCCCTGTTAAATACTTCAGCTTGCCCATTAGTTTGGGGGTGATATGTTGTTGCTATCCCTGTGCCACCCCATATTTTTGGAGAAGGGAAGCCATGGCTCTATTGCGTAAGTTGACTCCTTGGTCACCGATGCGCCTTTGGGACCCCCGAACCTGCAAAAAATGTTGGACTTCAGAAAGTCCACTACTACCTTGGCATCATTGGTTCTCAAAGGGACGGCTTTACCCATCTTGATACATAATCAACGGCAAGCAGGATGTATGAATAGCCATTGGAGATGGGAAAGGTCCCATAAAATCTATGCCCCAGGACGTCAAAGACTTCACAGAATAGGATGGGCTGTCGGGCATTTCATGCCTTTGGCTCGGGGCCATCCCCTTTTTTTGGCATCTGTCGCAGGTGGAGACGAATTTATGAGCGTCTCTGAAAATGGAAGGCCAATAAAGGCCACAGTCAAGCACTTTCTGGCGGTCCGAGATGAGCCGTAGTGGCCTCCTCCGGGAGCTGGAGTGACAGAAGTGAAGGACCGACTTGATCTCTTGGTCGAATGGAATGCCGCGAATGATCTTGTCGTTGCATAATCTCCACAGATAGGGGTCATCCCATACGTAATACTTGGCATCACTTCGAATCTTCTCCTTGTAAGTTCGAGATGCCGTAGGGTGGAAATTGAGATGTTGCCACGAAGTTGCAAATGTCGCATACCATGGTGGATCCGACTTGATGTGCGGGAGGTGCTCATCGGGGAACCCGTCTCGGATAAGCGGTTGTTCGCTTTCTCTTTCAATCCTGCTTAAGTGGTCTGCTACAGCATTTTCGGCACCTTTCTTGTCTCTGATTTCCAAGTTAAATTCTTGGAGAAGAAGCATCCATCGGATCAGTCTTGGCTTGGCATCCGGCTTCTTCAATAAGTACTTCAGAGCTGCGTGATCAGAGAACACAACTATCTTAGAACCAGGAAGGTAGGAACGAAACTTATCCGGGGCAAACACAATTGATTGAAGTTCCTTCTCGGTTGTTGTGTAGTTTTGCTGGGCCGGATCCATGGTTCTGGACGCATATGCAATAACATGCACTGGTTGGCCGACTCGTGCTCTCTGGCCGAGAACAGCTCCCAGGGCCGAATTGGATGCGTCGCACATGAGTTCAAATGGCAGGTCCCAGCTTGGTGCTTGCAAGATGGGTGCTGATGTAAGTTTGCGCTTAAGCTCTTGAAATGCCTCAATGCAAGATTGGTCAAAGTTGAAATCGGCATCTTTTCAGAAAGCAGTTTGGATAGCGGCAGGCTAGTTTGTCAAGTCTTTGATGAATCTTCGGTAGAAGCCTGCGTGTCCTAGGAATGAGCGAACTTCCCGCAGGTGGGGTTTGGAAGTGAAGAGATTATGTCTATTTTGCCTTGTCCACTTCGACGCCCTGTTGGAGACTAGGTGTCCCAAAGACTATTCCCTCAGTCACCATGAAATGACACTTTTCAAAATTTAAAACCAGATTCGTTTCGGTGCATCTCTTCAACACCTTGGATAGGTTGTTGGGCATGCTTCAAACGAAGTCGGCGATACCGTGAAGTCGTCCATAAACACTTCCATGCACTCCCGTAACAAGTCCGAGAATATGCTCATCATGCAGCGTTGGAATGTACTTCGGAGCATTGACAGAGCGAATGGCATTCTGGTGTATGCAAATGTGCCAAAGGGGCATGTGAAGGTGGTCTTATGTTGATCTTCAAAAAGCTATGTGTATCTGCATGTATCCTGAAAATCCATCCAAAAAACAGTAATGGGATTTCCCTGCTATCTTTTCAACATCTGGTCAATGAAAGGCAAAGGGAAGTGATCCTCGGGTTTGCTTGATTTAGTCTTCAATCGATGCACACCCCCCTGTTCTGAATCCTCGTAGGTACCAACTCATCTTGTTGGTTTGTCGTCACCTGTTATCCTGCATTTCTTTGGTATTACTTGCACGTGACTTACCCACCGATCGTCCGAGATGGGTAATGATGCACGGCAAGCAGTTTTGTGACCTCTTTCTTGACGACATATCTAGAATCGTGGGATTCAGCCTTCTTTGCTGTTGCCTTATGGGTTTTACTGCCTTCCTCCATTAATATTCTGTGCATGCATATGGAGGGATTGATACCTGGAAGGTCGAAAGTTTCCCACCCAATTGCCTGTTTGTGTTGCCTAATGACTCCTAACAGCTTGTCTTCCGGGGCGGAGATTGCTTGCAATGATGACCGGAGCTGTTGTTCACCGTCAAAGGCATATTTTAAATGGCTAGGCAATGGTTTCAGTTCCCATAGGTGGTGGAGATGGAGATTCTTCGAGTTACAACTCGGATCCGACCGGCCTATTTGTTCCTGGATTCGCTTTGGATCGCCATCATGGACTCGGCCTTTGTCGCGCCTCGGCCGACTTGTGGATGGTTTTGCCAGTAAAGTCGAGTCCGGCTTCGGGTTCTCCTTTCGGTCCTGGATCCGGATGGAGCGACGAGCTTGGATTGAGCCCGGTCTTTAATGGCCGAGATTGATTTGGTGTCGCTTTGTGTGTTTGACTTGTTGGCCGAGTTGACTTTTTATCCCCGGGCGTTGACTCGCCTTCTTCGCCGACTTCACTTCGGCTGTGAATATAGTTGCCGGGCCAGCAGATATGAGCTTTTCTAATCTCGCAATTTTTACCTCCTGCACTATTCGCGCCTCTCCGAGGTCTTGAGATAGCAAACTTGGATTTATCAACTCGTTAATTCTTCTTCAGCTGTCAAGTTGCTGATATCACCGTGATTCTCCTCAAAGGCTGGGGGTCTCCATTACTTCTTGTGGTTAGCCTTCTAGCAGCTATCATGGCGTGTAGTTCCAGCAGGATCTTCCAATCCCTCATCGCAGCTTTCTAGTTGGAAATATTCTTCCACTAATTCTTCCATTATATCCACACCAAAGAGTGAATGGTCTTCTGGTGGGGTGCTTCATGGCTTCAAAGATATTGAACTGCACCAGTGTGTCACCGAATTCCATGAGAAAGCGTCCCGGCATGTACGTCAATCTTCGTCCCCTTCTTTGTCATTAAAATGGTCTCCCCAATATCAAGGTTGATCTTTTGTCGATGACTCATCCTCCATGTCAAGCACATAAAATCTGCTGAAATATCAGTTCATCTACTTGGACGAGGACATCTTCGAGAACTCCCAGGGTTGCACGATACTTCTATTAGCAAGTCAGTATGGTCATCCCTGTGGGTTCTAGGATCTCCAAGATTGGTGGACCTGTAAGTTGATGTAGGCATGACGTTGATTGACGCCTCCCAGTCCAACATAGGCGTCAAAAATGTGCAATCACCTATGGTGCATGGGACCCAGAAGATACGGGGTCTCGGCATTTCTTTGGTAAGACCTGTGAAATTCCTGCGGTGGGGTGATTCCCTGGTTAAGCTTCGAGACCACACCTCCGAGTTCTCGATTCCCTTTCATCTTTCTTCTTTTGTGTACGCATAGTTCCTTAAGGAATTTTATGCATTTTGGAATTTGTTTGATCGCATCGAGAAGTGGAATGTTGATTTCACCCTCCGAACATCTTCAGCAGCTCGTCATCAGAGTCTGGTGTCTTTCTTCTGAGATGGTCAGGGACGGGAATGGCAATGGGACAGCTTGTCTAAATGGGTGAGGCTGGTGAGTCTACTGTTGCTTTAGAGTCGGGCTTCATCCGGTTGCCGTACCTGATGCTGGTTCTCAGACAAAGGAGATAATTCCTTGCCGCTTTTGAGTATTACTGCATTGGCATTCCTCCGGATTGAACGGGTTGGGAGGAAGGTTACTCGAGCCGACTGACTGTAATTCACCCACAAAGTGTCTACCAGCTGTCCTATTTGCATCTTGAGATCATGGATGGTGGCGGTCATGTTTTGTTGAAATTGTAAATTGCTGAGCTATTGATTGTTGAAATTCTATGTTACTCGCTGCCAGTTGCTTCATTAGATCTTCTAGTGACGGAGAGTTATCTTGAGGGAGTTCTCATTGCTGAGGTGGGAAGGATGATGTTGAGTATTGTAGAACCGGCTTCGATGACTAGCTGTCCCATAGGCGATTCTAAGCATGAATCCTCTTTGAGCCGCATACTGGTCCTGGCCGTGGATTAGCCTAATGGTTGTTTCCCATATGGTCAAGTTATCGAACTGCCGGGTTCCGATAAGGTTGCCTCCCGTATTGAAATCCTCCTACAGCTCCAACACTTTCGGTTTGGCTAGACTTCGTTTCTGGCAGAGTGGGGCACATATCTGGTTGGATGTTCCATTGAATACATATGCCACAGACCTTTGCCTGCCATGGTCGATGATGTTGACTAAACGCTTGCCTCACCAGAGAAGTTAGTTCTTGGCCACCGTTCTCCAGCCTTTTGGTTGAAGCTGCGCCGATTTCGCTCACTGGTCATGATCGATTGGGTCCTCTGATTCGAATTGTTGAGTGTTGTCGCCATATTCGAAATCAGATGCCTTGCTGCTGCTGGAGTTTTGTCCATTAGCCTCCACTGGCGCGCCAATCATTCTGTCCATTATGGCTAATCCTTCGTAAAAAGTATTGATCAGCTGCTGTCTTGATCACGAATGGAGGACAGTAGCATGTAGTTTGTGGAAGCGCCCAAAGATTCGCAAGAGTTTCTCCCAAAAGCTGCCTTATCCTACAGATTTCCTTCCGATGGTCGCAGTCCTGAAGTCGGGAAAAATTTTTTCCAGAAGGTCCGTTTTCATATCTCCCCAGGTATTGAAGAGTGCTGGTCGCAGATATAGCTGGGCCCTTTTGCCTCCATCCAGAGAGAATGGAAATGCCTTCATTTTTTATATAATCTTCGGGATTCCCCAGGCCTCATGGGAACAAACCACGTGGGAATTCTTTGAGGTGCTTTGTGGGTCTTCTCCCGCAAGACCATGAAATTTAGGCAAAGAAGTGTATCAATCCAGACTTCAATTCATATGTCCGAGCCGGCTCCAGTTGTGGATATCTTGGATACGCCATGGTTGGTACACCACATATGGAGTGGCTAGCTCCTTCAATGTCCTGTTAAGATTTTCCATCTGCCCTGGCTCAGTAAAGTTGTTAAGCACTATCACTGAGGTGTTAGTATAAGATTGATCAGACTCAACAAATGAGTTTACACTATTACAAATATTTACTGTAGTATTTCTAATTTTACGTAACCTTCAGAAAAGTTAGTTCTATTTCTGGATCAAAATATACAGTGGGTCAGTGCTACTCCTAGTATGCATCATGCAAACTTCTAAGGTAACAACAATCGGATGTAGTCAATATGTACTGAATGTGATGCAGAGTTAGAGAATTTAATGTATGCAATGCAGAGTAATTTTATTCTATATCAATATGTATATATTTGTTTTTGTTTTATCGGTGAATTCACGTGAAATTTTATTAACAAATTCAGACTCAATCAAACCTTAAACAAACTTACAACTCTGATTCGACTCGGTTTATTTGGCACACTGAAATACAAAAAGAACCAGGTCCCTAAGAATCGGTGCCAATTTGATAAAGCCTTTTTCGCGGTCGCTTTGAACACTTTATCGATACTAAAGCTAACTATAGCATAGCTAACCCTAGGTCATTCTTCCTCAAGGACAAGTATGCTCAATGGATATTTCAATAGGCGGTAAACAAAAATCGGAATCTGATTGTAAGTCACAGACTCGTCTCAAGACTGGCCGAGTTGCACTTGGCAGAGACTAGGGCCGAATTGATCTCGGCTTAGGCGATTCGGTTCGGTCTCACTGAGTGCAGACAGACGCTACAGAGGACTACCTCTGCTCTGCATTAAAAAGCAACAAACAAGTGGGGGGAATTTAGGATGCAAACTAACTATAAACAGAATTGAAATAAACTACTATGCTGAATACTACTTAAGACTAATATTAATATCAGGTCCATTTTCAGTCCCAATATCCAAGGTTTCGTTCAATCACCCAATTACGGTCCATATCTCAATTTTATGACAATCGCCATAGGTCCATCTCATGCCATACCGAGGATTTACACAATCAAGTACCTCATCCGATGGTAGAGCTGATTTTAGAATTTCAATTAATTGTCGTTAAGTGATTTTCTACTGAATTAGTTAAACCAGTTCCAATCGGTTTAGTTTAACATTGTTCCATTACTGATGCAATCGCGATACACAAAGAATGGAAATTGAACATCAGTGAATGCAATGGAGTTTAGAATTCAGAAAATACTCATAATACTGAAACAGAATACAAACACAGGGCCTGGATTTATGGTTTCATCATCCACAACGATCGCCATGGACGACGGTGATGGTTCACCTCGCTAGCTAGAGATCGAGGTTCGATCCACCCGTGAGTGCGTTGGAACTCCAATCGGTCTCCTCCGATAATCTTTGGCTTCTCAATTCCTAGCTTGCACTTCCTCGATCGAGAGAAACGCCATTGACAACACCGTGAACCACCGTGAATGGATGAGAGAGTTTTAGAGAGGGACAGAGTATGGCGCGGAAAGTTTTGAATGCCCAAAAGCCCCTATTCTATCAAAGTTCCTTCTATTTATACAAGTTTGGGCACAGCTAACGATGCTAACAGACTTACATGTACATTTCCTATTCTACCCTTTTTGTGACATGCGAGTAGTTGCACCAGTAGTGACAGGAACTGAGCCAGTCCAGGGTGGCTGATATTGCCGACGTGGAGTTCCGCTGATCTTCCCCGATTCGGTTTCAAGACTGCCGAGTCTTGGCCCGGCCGAGAGTCTCGGTTTGTACCTTTGGCTGGTTGGCTGAACCTGCAATGAGAAATAGTTAGCTAAGAATCTTGATTAGGCACAACTTATGTTTTACTTCGAGTTTTGACCATTAATTTGGATCTTAGCTAACAGTTATCTTTTAAGCTCGTGAGTTGCTCTGTGGTACTCTTGTTGGGTTCATTTGAGATGTACATTTTATGACTCATCAACCGCCGACTTACAGTCTCGGCCAGAGACAATTGTTCCATTGCCATTTCCATCTCGAACCACTTCGGCAAGGAAGCCAGAGTCAGATGAAGAGTTGTTGAAGATTTTCCGCAAGGTGGAAATCAATATTCCACTCCTCGATGCTATTAAACAGGTCCCTAAGTACACAAAATTCCTCAAGGAATTATGTATACATAAAAGGAGAAAAATAAAGGGGAGCAAGGAAACTGGAGGTGTGGTATCGGCTCTGACACAGAATGGATCAATCACTACAAGTGCCTTAACTTTGCCAAAAAAATGCAGGGACCCTGGAGTCTTTTCGGTCCCATGCACCATCGGCGAATGCACTTTTGCCAATGCCATGTTGGACCTGGGAGCCTCAATTAATGTCATGCCCACATCAATCTACAGGTCCCTGAATTTTGGTGACTTGGAACCCACAGGGATGACCATTCAGCTGGCAAACAGGATTATTGTCCAGCCCCTGGGAGTTTTCGAGGATGTTCTCGTCCAAGTCAATGAACTAATATTTCCAGCTGATTTTTACGTGCTAGACATGGAGGACGAAACATCCGGGAAGGAATCCACCTTAATTCTGGGAAGACCTTTCTTGATGACAGCTAAAACAAAGATTGATGTGTATGCAGGACGCCTCCATGGAATTCGGTGACGCCGTGCAGTAATTCAATATTTTCGAAGCCATGAAGCACCCAACCGAAGATCACTCTCTTGGCATTGATGTATTTGATGAACTGGTTGAAGAATATCTTCAACTAAATGGCAATGGTAGAAAACATTGAGGAGTCTGCTGAGAATGATGATGAAATCAGCTGCCCAAGAGTCACAGATGAAGAGGCCGACTATGAAGAAGTACAAGACCTCTCCAACTCTGAAGACAATCATAGTGATGTTGCTGACTTGGCCTTTGAAGTGGAACTGTCCGAATTGTTAGACCAAGTCTACAGCACAGAACACTCAGAGTATACAAATGATGCAGAAAACAAAGTCGCTGAAGCTGAAAAGTTCTCCATTGCACACTTGGCGACAATTTTCACGACCAAGAATGAGTCGCCTGTAGGAGGCCGAGTCAAGGAAGAAATGAAAGTCAACTCAGCCGAAGAGGCAAATAGCAAGGTCGACACGTTTTGTCGAGACCGACTCAAGCAACTGTAGACCAGACACAAAGCTAATGTAGAATTCATTGTTCCATCCGGATCCGATTCGAAGGAGCGTTAGGCCAAGGCCGACTCCATTTTCGACCATAACCAAATCCACAAAGGCGAGCCTAATGAAGGCAGACAGAGGTCGAATCATGTCGGCACACCCGTGCCTAATCAAGATCAAGTCGGCCAATTAGATCCAACTTCAGAAACTAAAATTCTCCATTACTGTTACCACCCATAGAACTAAAAAAATTTTGCCGGAGTCACCGAAATATGCCTACCCGGACAAGGACCAACAACTCCCCGGCTATTATTGTTAGCACTCTCGACCAAGAACAAGAAAACAAGTTTTTGGAGGTTCTCTGGGCAACATAAGAAGGCAATAGGGTGGAAGCTAGCAGACCTTCCTGGCATAAACCCCTCCATTTGCATGCACAGAATATTACCGAGGAGGAAATCAAGCCCATAAGGCCGCAGAAGAATACCGAATCCTACACTCCTGGACGGGTTAAAAAGAAGTCACAAAGCTCCTTGCTGCAGGGATCATCTACCCCATCTCTGATAGCCAATGGGTGAGCCCCGTGCAAGTGGTGCCAAAGAAGTCGGGACGACTATCATGAAAAAATCAGCATGATGAGCTGGTACCAACAAGGATTCAAGAACAAGCTGGTGAAAGTGTGGATTGACTACGTAAGATTAAACCAAGCAACTCGTAAGGATCACTTTCCTGCCTTTCATTGACTAAATGCTTGAGAAGTTAGGTGTAAATCCCATTACTGATTTCTAGATGGATTCTCGTGCTACATGCAATTCACATAGCCCCCTCAAGATCAGCATAAGACAACCTTCACCTGCCCATTTGGTACCTTTGCGTACACACGCATGCCATTTGGCCTCTGCAATGCTCCGAGTACATTTCAACGTTGCATGATGAGCATCTTCTCGACTTGCTGCAGGACTGCATGGAGGTGTTCATGGATGACTTACCAAGATATGCCGATTCATTTGATGCATGTCCAGTAATCTATCAAGAGTGTTAAAGAGATGCATTGACACAAATCTCATGCTCACTTTCGAAAAAATGTCACTTCATGGTGACTGAAGGAATAGTGTTGGGACACCTGGTCTCCAACAGGGCATCGAGGTAGACAAAGCAAAGATAGATATCATTACTTCCTTCCAAGACCCGCTTCGTGGGGAGGTTCGCCGTTCTTAGGACACGCAGTTTCTACAGAGATTCATCGAAAATTTTAGTAAAATTGCCCTGTTCTGCCCTAGCTGCTACTGAAGGATGTAGAATTTCACTTTGACCGCCCTCAGTATGGAAGCATTTCAGGAGCTGAAGAGAAGACTCACATCCGCCCCTATTTTGCAAGCACTGCATCGATCTCCCCCTTTGAATTGATGTTGTGATGCATCCAACTTCGGCATCGGGAGCCGTTCTCGGCCAAAAGAGCTCGAGCCGCCCACGGGCACGTGGTGGCCTATGCATCCAGAACTATGGACCCGGCCCAAAGAAAACTACACAACAACCGAGAAGGAACTTTGGCAATAGTGCCGTGGACAAATTTCGTTCCTACCTTCTGGGTCCAAGATAATTGTCTTCTCCGACCATACCGCCTTGAGGTACTTGCTGAAGAAGCCTCGATCTTAAGCCAAGACTGATTAGGTGGATCTTCTTCTTCAAGAATTCAACCTGGAAATCAGAGATAAAAAGGTGCTGAGAATTCGTACCTGATCATCCAGCAGAATTGGGAAAGAAGGCGAACTGATGCCTATCCGAGACGAAGTTCCCCGATGAGCACTTGCTACATATTAAAACGCCTCCACCATGGTTTGCTCGACATTTGTAATTTTGTGGCAGCATCTCGCTTTCCACCAGAGGCATCTCGAGCAAACAAAGATAAACTCCGGCGATGCCAAGTACTACATTTGGGATGATCCCTACCTTGGAGATCCGTGCAGGACAAGGTCATCCGCAGGTGCATTCCCCGCCGAGTTCAATCTTGCTTCTCTAGTTCTCGCCACTTCAGACCGATGGTCATAAACGCACATCCTAAGGGACCTAAGAAGGGCACTATTGAACAACTCACGAGCTTAAAAGACGACTGTTAGCTAAGATCCAGATTAATGGCCTAAACTTGAAGTAAAAACACAATCTGTGCTTAATCAAGATTTTTAGCTAACCATCCCCTCATTGCAGGTTCACCAAACTTAGCCCGCCATCGGGAAGCCCAGCCGAGAGCCTCTCATGCAAGGACTCAACTTATGCAGAGCCCAATCAGGCAGGTTCAGGTGGAACTCCACTAGCAATCAGAAACACCGTGGATCCAGCTTCACGCCACTACCGGAGTAGCTTGCAACGCAAGTCACAAAGAAAGGGTAGAGTAGGAATTGTTCATGTAATTTCGTTTAGCATCAGTTAGCTGTGCCCACTCATGTATAAATAGATAGAACTCGAACGAATAGGGCTTTTGGCATTCAAGCTTTTTCCACGCTCATAATTTTTCTCCCCGCCAAGTGGGTACACAGAGCTGTTAATGCATGCACGCTCTTTGATCGAGGAAATGCAAAGTCGAGAACCGAGAGGCCGAAGGTTATCGAGGAGACCGATTGGAACACCAACGCACTCGTAGACCTGAACCTTAGCGCCTTAGCTAGTTGAGGAATCATCGCCGCCGCCCATGGCGATCGCCGTGGAAGATGGAATCATCGAATCCAGTGCCCCGTGTTTGTATTTTGCTTTCAATATTACGAGCATTTTCTGAATTCTGAACTCCATTGCATTCCTGAATCTAAGTTCAATTATTGTGGCGATTGCACCGGTAACGAACAATGCTAAACTAAGCCGATTGAACGGTTTAGCTAATTCAAAGAGGGTAATCATTTAACGATTGTTAATAGAGAACCCAAAATCGCCTGAACTTAATCCCCGCCAACCGATGAGGTAGCGATTGCATAAATCCTCAGTGATGGCAATGGATCTAACCTTTCGGGCGACATTGTCATAAGAACACCTGGAGGCTGATGAGGATTGTAATTGGAATGACCGAACCAAAGGACTTGATTATTGAAACTAAAACATGAACACAAGAACAAAGAATAGCGTTAGGAGTAGCGTGAATCAAGATTTTTGATTATAGTTGACTTGTTTGATTCCAATTGCATTTCAACCCCTTGTTTATCGCTTAAGTCCGAGACGGACAGCCCATCTCAGAAGGCTCTGTTTACATTCAACCGAGACCAAGTCGGACTGCCTCCTGATTGAGATCGACTTGGTCCAGTCTCCGTTGAGAGCAACTCTTTATCGCCGAGACGAAATCAACACTCTACATCTCAAATTCTACTCCGCTTTACTTGACACCAATTCACAACCGAAAGCACACTGTGTCCTTGAGAAGAATGACCTAGGTTAGCTATGCTATAGTTAGTTTTAGTTATTTGATAAGCTGCAAAACGACTGTAAAAAACGCACATCATCAAATTGGCGCCATGTCGGGACACAAGTTCTTTTGGTTTCAGAGCCTGAAGCCAAGTAAAACCGAGTCGAATCCGAAGTTTAAGAAGTTCGCTTTTAGAGTTTTTGAGTTTGAATTTGTCAATAAATTTCTACGTGAATTCACCGATAAATAAAACAAGTATATATATATAGATATAGAATAAATTTCACTCCCATCGCATACATTAAATTTTCTCGACTCAGATTACATTTAATTTTGCATACATTACATTTAATTTGCAAAGAGAATTAATTGTTGTTTTAATTACTTTAAACTCGCATGATGCATGACTAGGAGCAAGACCGACCCATTGTATGTTTTTGATCCGTAGATAGAACTAACTTTACGCAGATTGCGAAAATTAGAAATACCACAAAGAAATATCAAGAAGTGGTGTGAATTCTGCCATTAACTCTACCAGTTTTGTATCGACCATTTTATTACTAGTGCTAACAATTTCACAGAGCCAGGGCAGATGGAACACCAAGATGATGAAAGAGCTAGCTACCTGTGATGTGGTGTATCAACCATGGTGTATCCAATATCCACAACCGAGCCGGCCGTACATATGAATCAAGTCTGGTTTGATACAATTTGCAAGGTTTTCAAATTTCATGGTCTTGCAGTGAGAAGACCCCCACAAACATCTCAAAGAATTTCATGGTTTGTTCCACGATGAGGCCTGCAGGAATCCCAGAAAGATTACATAAAGATGAAGGCATTTCCATTCTTCTCCGATTCGAGCTGCAAAGGACTGGCTATATCTGCAGCCAGCACTCTTCAACACCTGGGGAGATATGAACGACCTTCCTAGAAAAAATTCTTTCCAAATTCTAGATCAAGCGACCATCGTGAAGGAAATATGTGGATAAGGCAGCATACGTGAGAGACTCAGACAATATTGGGAGCGCTTCAACAAGCTTTTCGGCCACCTGTCCCCCATCACCAAATCAACGAACAGTTGCTGATCCAGTATTTTTACGAAGGACTATCAATGACGGACAGAGCATGATTGATGCCGCTGAGGAGCATTAATGGACAAACACACCGCAAAGCATTCAAGATTCGATCTCGAACATGGCGAGTAACACTCAACAATTTGGGATCGGAGGGTCGAATCCATCTCGGCCAGTGAACGAAATCGCGCAGCCCAACCAAAGGATGGGAGAACCAGCTAACCGAATTGACATCTCGTGAGACAACGGGTCGTTAGTCAACATCACCCGCCCATGGCAGCAAAGGTCCGGCATATGTATTTCAACGGAGCATCCAACCGACCAGGCCCCACTCTCCAAGAGACGTAACCGCCAAACAGAAAGCGTTGGAGCCGCAGGGAGGATTCCAGTACTGAAGCAGCCATACCAGACTGGCAGTTCGATAATCACCCATACGGGAGACAACCATTTCTACTTAGCCCACAACAAGGACCATATGCAGCTCAAAGAGTTTTAACCATGCCAAATGTACTTATGGAGTGGCTGGTTACCAACAGCCGAGTCCGCAATACCCAGCACCATCCTTCCCACTACAAAGCAACAAATAACTCCTACCAAAGGCAATTCTCCATCACTAGAAGACTTAATGAAGCAACCGGCAACAAGCAATTTAGAATTTCAACAGTCAAGAAGTTCCAAAGAACTACAATTTCAACAGAATATGACCGCCACCATCCAGGACCTCAAGATGCAGATAGACAGCTAGCAAATACTGTGAGCGAGTTAGGGTCAGCCGGCCAGCCTTCCTCCCAACCACCCTCAATCCGGCAGGAATGCCACGCAAGAAGCACAGAAGCTCGGGCAAAGAATTACTTCAGCCGCACAAAGATCGCATCGCAGCCGCTTGAAGCCGACTAAGCAATGGCCGACTCACCGCCTCAACCATTGCATAACTGTCCATTGTTATTTCCATCCCGGACCGCTCCCCGGCACTAAAAACCAGATTCTGATGACGAGTCAAGATGTTCCTAAGGTGGAAATCAACATTCTGCCTTCACGCGATCAAGAATTGGCGCCAAAAATGTACCTCAAGGAATTATGCTGCATAATAAAAGAAGAAAGATGAAGGGGAATCGAGGACCCTGAGGTGTGGTCTCGTTTAACTAGGAGCCATCCCACCGCAGGGGATTTCACAAAAGTCTTATTGTTAAGCCGAGACCCCCGAGATTCCGGGCCCCGGCAGGCACTATCGGGCGAACGCACATTCACGATGCTATACCGGACCTGGGAGCGCCAATCAACGCTATGCCCGCATCAACTTATAGGTCCTAAAACAATTTCGAGATCCGAACCTACAGGATGACCACAATTACATTTAAGCATCGGTGGCAACCCCTCGGGAATTCTCAAGATGTCCGTCCAGCGAATGAACTAATATTTCACTCTGACTGTGTCTCGATATGGAGTGACTAAGCATCTGAAAAGGATCAACATTGATTACTGGGAGATCCATTTCTGATGCGGCTACAGGACGAAGATCTTAATGTATTACGTTTTAACACTTCTCTATGGAATTCTGGGTGACATATCAAGTTAGCTAGCTTCAACATTGCTACGAAGCACCCCACCGAAGATCACTTTCTTTGGCATGTGACATACGGACAATATGAGGAATACCTAACCACGATGGGCTGCAAAGTGAGGGAATGGAAGATCTTCATTAGAACTCGAACTGCAAGAATGCCAAGTGCCAAATCATACCCGGAGCACTAAGTTCTCAGATCTCGAGGATGATCACAAAGGATTTTCAAAGAACTTGGCATTTGAAAAGAACCAGCTCAGATTAATAAACCAAGCTCAACACTCCAACCCCTCGAGAGAAAAAGAGCGTGCAGATAAAGTTGCCGAGACTACGGCCTCTACCACGCACAATCCGCAATAATATTCACACTAAGGAAGTCTACCAAAGTAAGGCCGAGAATCAATGCAGTTCAAAGTCAACCCGACCATTTCCAGTCAAAACACAAGTCGACACTAACTGAAACCATCTCGCTAGAAGACCGCATCGAGCCAAGAAGCTCATTGCCAACCATCCAAGACCGAATCTAAAGCAACCAAGCCGACCTTGAATCCCAGCCTTCCGGCAAAGAGGACGAGGCCATAACGGCAAATCCTAATGCCGGAATCCGCAACGCTAGCCGCATATGATCCGAGACCCAATCAAGAATCTCCAATTCCATCTCCATCAACCACGTAGCCGAAACCATTGCCCAGCCACCACCTAAAATACGCCAAGGCCGACCAAAGAACTCCCCATCATCATTGTGCAACCTCCTCAAGCAAGAAGACAAGCTGCTGGAAGTCCTCAGCAACCAAAAAGGGCAATTGGGTGGAAACTTTCTGACCTTCCAGTATTAACCTCCATATGCATGCATAGAATATTAATGGAGGAGGACATTAAGCCCATAGGCAACAAAGAACAAAGGCTGAATCCTACCATTCTAGATGCGGTCAAGAAAGAAGTCATTTGCTAGCAGCATCATCTACTCCTATCTCAGACAGCCAATGGGTAAGTCCCAAGTGTAGTACAAAGAAATCTGAACATCACATGAAAACCAACAAGATGAGTCTGGCCCACCTGAGTCTTAATCACCAAGGAGTATAGATTACAGAAGACTCAATCAAGCAACCCGCAAAGGATCCTTCCCTTTGCCTTTTTATCGACCAAATGTTAGAAAAAATAGCAGTGAAATCCCATTATCATGCTTCGATGGATTTCAGATACATGCAAATACACATAGCACCTGAGGATCAACATAAGCACTACCTTCACATGCCCGTTGGCACTTTCAAGACAAACCTCAAATTATTCGCCAAGCAAGCGCCGAGACATTCCCAACGTTGCATGACAGCATCTTCTGATTGCCATGTGATAGTAATGAGGTGCTTTATGGACGACTTCACTGCATGCAATCACCCGACGATCCCCACAACCCGCCCAAGGTGTCAAGAGATGTAAGACACAACCTTTCTCAAATCTAAAATGCCACTTTCATGGTGACTGAGGAATAGTGTCGGGACACTTGTCTCCAAATGTAGGCATCGGGGAAGGGCCGCGCTTAAAAATGTATACATAGTCATCGCCCTTCCAAACCCCACCTCCTACTCGGAAGAGCAATACGTAACTGAACGAAGTACAATGAG